>OU015767.1:6325937-6402909 GCA_907173295.1 Fagus sylvatica | reverse complement strand
CGTGTGTTGAAATGGTAGTGCAATTGCAAATGCAAATTTTTATATTAGATAAGTGTATGGATGAGATTAAAAGTGAATGTTGAAACTTTTAATCTTAACCATTCATATTAGATAAGTGTGTAAAAATTTAAAAAGTTGATTTAATAAATATTTATTTATTTATTTAATGGATGAGATTAAAAGTGAATGTTGAAACTTTTAATCTTAACCATTCATGTTAGATAAGTGTGTAAAAATTAAAAAGTTGATTTAATAAATATTTATTTATTTATTTAATGGATGAGATTAAAAGTGAATGTTGAAACTTTTAATCTTAACCATTTAAGCGAATTGCATGGGTGCAATCATGCAAATCCATGGTCTCAATTCAAGTTTTTTATGCAATTGCATAGGTTATTTAAAAAAATTTGCTGGTATTAATACAGTTCATAGAAGGATTATGAATACATTTTATATGATTTGTTTTTGTGGTTATAAACACTATTTTATGTTAGTATTATAAAAAAAACATTAGTATAAGATAACCTCAGTAGCATTAAATTTGTTATAAAGATTTGGTTGTTAATAATACATTTAATATTTATTGAGAAAATTTGCAAATATTCATTCAAATATTATTATCAATAAAAATATTGCAAATAATACAGTTAATAATTATTGACATAAAACGTAAAAAAATAAAATAAGAAAATGTGACTTCAGAAAGTATGTACAAGTTAGATTCAGAAGTTGTAATTTTAAAATATGTCAAAAAAATATTATGAAAATTAGAAAACGAAAAACTATTTAAAAAAAAAGGTACAATAATGTATTTTACGTATGTTAGATTCAGAAATTGTAATAATCATGGTTGAATATGTTAGATCAATATTTGTTATTAACTAATTTACGAATTTCTTCATTACAATATATAACTTTTTTTAACAATGATAAAACGTAAACTTCAATTAAAAAATGTAACTTTTAGAAAGTATTCTTAACTTATACAAGTAATATAATGCAATTTAGCAAAAATAATAATAACATAACAAGTTTTTTTCAGTTATGTGTGGTATAATTGGAAAACATTGGTCATCCTAGTCATCTACATCGTCCCCATTACGATAACCTCCTATCATGTGTCTACATCATCAATTATATCTCATACATTCTATGGTTAAGTTATAGTTAGATACAAGGAAATGTATAGATCGTGTGTTCGTCTTTTCGGCGGATCAACCCTGAAGCATACCATCCGCTATAGATCGAGTGCTGATTGGAACCATTATAGTCATCCAACACTTTCCTATTTGGATCGGATTTGCTGTTCACATAGAAGATGGCCATTAGTATACTGTCGTATACTTTAACTATACGAGTTTGTTCAAAAACATATATGGTGAGCCACAACAAAGTAGTACTAGTGTATAGAGAATTCTTAGTTATATAGTACTGTATAGAGCATTACTGTATGGAGCATTCTAAGTAGAAAAACATTACAATTTGTTGTTTAAATATGTTACTCAAATGTAATCGTAGTACCAAGGTGGTTATCAAATGTAAACACGAATACCAACAACATTGTATGACATACGTTTTTAATACGTTAGTTTGTATAATTACATTACATAAAATATCAATGTTACTTTTTGATAACTAAGATCTAAATTACTCAATTCCAATGTTCTACTTATATTTTTTGAATTTAAATATTTTTATTATAATCTTTTAATTTTTTGTCTTTACTGATTTTAATATAAAAAAGTTATTAGATCTTATTATATGTATGTATGTTAGTGTCGAGTGTCGAATTATAATTTTGCCCCCCCTAACTAAATTTTAGATATTATATATTTTGTCTTCCTTTTTTTTTTTATTTTATTTTATTTTTGTTAATTTAAAACAGTTTAATAACTATAACTTTTGATTTATTGATTATATATTTACAAACTTTTCTAATATTTTTATTATAATCTTTTAATTTTTTGTCTTTACTGATTTTAATATAAAAAAGTTATTAGATCTTATTATATGTATGTATGTTATTCGAATTATAATTTTGCCCCCCTAACTAAATTTTAGATATTATATATTTTGTCTTTTTTTTTTTAATTTAAAAAATTTTAATAACAATTTTATTAAAATTAATTAATATTTACATGTAAATTAATTTAATTGATTAAATATTTATTTACTTAAGATTTTAATACATACATTAATATATGAGGTTGCAAAAAAAGCCCAAACCCATTGTCATATAATAACCCATAATACATATATTAACATCTGAGATTGCAAAAAAAAAGCCCAAACCCATTGTCATATAATAACCCATAATACATATATTAACATCTAATTGCAAAAAAAAAGCCCAAACCCATTGTCATATAATAACCCATAATACATATATTAACATCTGAGATTGCAAAAAAAAAGCCCAAACCCATTGTCATATAATAACCCATAATACATACATTAACATCTGAGATTGCAAAAAAAAAGCCCAAACCCATTGTCATATAATAACCCATAATACATACATTAATATCTGAGGTTGAAAAAAAGCCCAAACCCATTAATCCACTTAAACCAAACCAAAATAAGAAAGAAACCAAAAAAGAAAGAAAGAAGGCCGGTCCAACGTGGGAAATTTGGTGGGAAACTTGGTCCCCAAAACGGCGTCGTGTGGGCTTTTGGGGGGAAAGTGGTCCCCAAAACGGTGCCGTGTTGGGCTTTTGGGGGAAAGTGGTCCCCAAAACGGTGCCGTGTTGGGCTTTTGGGGGGAAATATTAATCCCCAAAACGGTGCCGTGTTGGGCTTTTGGGGGAAAGTGGTCCCCAAAACGGTGCCGTGTTGGGCTTTTGGGGGGAAAGTGGTCCCCAAACGGCGTCGTTTCTTCAAACCTGCATGTCAGAAGCTTCCTCAACACGACGCCCTCTCTTCTGTCTCTTCGAAACTGAAACAAACTGTAACTGTTTGAAACTGAAACTGAAACTCTCTGACAGTCTTTCCTCTCCCTCTCTTCACGGTTTCCTTTTGCAAACATTCCCAAGAACAAAGTACACTCCTATCAAACACTCAAACTTCCCCAACGTGACCCATTCCCTTGCACCCGTAGACACAACAGCACAAGGAAGTAAGAAACAATCTTCGAAAGAGAAAGGTGAGTTGACATTTCCATTTTCTTCTGTCATTTTTAATTTTTTTGTGAGTTGATACTATGCTTGCCATTTTGTGAAATATTTTGACTTTGGTTGAGGAATTTGCTAAGTGTGGACAATCTTAGGGTTTTGTGGACAATCTTAGGGTTTTGTGTAGTCACTTTGTTTATTTTTTAAATTTTGATTTATGTGATCTGTTTTAGATACAATGAGTATTAGTATTGTACCAGTGACTTGTATCTACTGAATGAGTATGTTAGCAGTAAAACTGTAATTACCTAGAATGTCTGGTGAGTTGTGCTTAAGGATATGTTACAGAGTTATTAGTTTTGTTCCCAAAGCCTGAATTGGCAATGGAATCCAATAGTTTGATTATCAATAATTATTTCTGTAAAGTTCTTCATTCTAGTGAAAGTTTTTACATTTGCTAGCTTGTGAGTATTAGAGGGTGAAGAAAAGAAACTTGATTAGCATCATCTTAAGATTCTTAACAGCAATGTGGCAAATAAACTTAGATGGTTATATATACTTTTTATACAAACAACTATGTGGAGGATTGAGGAGCTTTGTTCTGCTTGTGGATGTTTTTGTGGTTCTGGACCTCTGGTGATGATTTTATGGTTTACAGATCATCATTTTAAATTTACATGTTATTCAAGCCCAAATCCATCCAAAAAATTTACTTGTCAACATGATAGCTTAGTCTTGTTGTTTCTGGCATCACTTTTTTCTATGTCTCCTGCCTTGCTGTCAACATGACATACTTGGTGTTGCATTGTTTGCTGGAAATTGTTAAGCTTGTCCTTGATCCAAGATATTTCTAATCATTTCATTTCTATAAACACTTATTATGCATGCTAAATTTCACTTTAGGTTAATGTCAATTACAGATTTACTACCCAGTCTAAAACTGATCATTTGTTTATAGATTTTAACAATATATAAAAGAACCATAATTTGAACATATTAATTTTAGTTAAGTCTATCTTTCATATTTGACAAGCGTTATAGCTTTGTGGAGGGCAGCACACACATTACATGCCTTGCCTTCTAATTAATTTTCACTTTTACCATCACCTTTTCAGTTCTTTGTACTTACTAGCACAGTCTCAAAATCCTAGGCTTCACTTGGTACATATCCCTTATGGCCTAATGAAACAATGATGTGGTCAAACTAAAAATTAACACGTAATTGTTTCGTTTAATATGTTAGGTATTAAAAACAATCAATCTAAGTTTGTTAGGGACTAAAAAAAATCACTTTAAGTTTATTAGGGATTAAAAACAATTATTTTTTACTTCAGGGCCTAAGCCTATATTTTACTAACTTATATATATATATATATATATATCACAATTAAATAGTTCATTTGAGTTCCTTGTGATGAAAGAAATTGACAAGAGGGTGCATCTATATAGGTTGTTTAGTTATAGTTGACAAAGGAAGTTTTGGGTGATAACAAAGGAAGAGGGAAGGCACAAGAAGATTAGAAGATTTGGATAGATGAGCAGTGGATAGAGATAGTGGAATGGCTAAGCTTGGTCCAAAAGTGAGACCAACTCTATGTCCCACCCATAATGTTATATATTAGGATTTTGCCATGGATGGTGAGGAATTGGGGTAAGAATCTGAGCAAGCATAAAGCCAAAGTGGAGCATCTTATCTTAGTTTTAACACAGTAGAAGGAATGGCAGAAGACAAGGAGTGGTCAATCTTTCCTTGGAAGGAGTGTGCTGTCAATTTGAGCATCACTTTTGAAGGGCCAACACACTCTTCACTCTCAAGTGAAGTTTCTGTGGGCAGAAAGCAGTGTTCAAAACATACATAAATGCATTCTTACTTCTTACTTAGACATATTACATCACATAGGCCACTAGTGATGCACCTCCCCCCCCAAAAAAAAAAGAAAAAGAAAATCCCCAAAAGAGTTTAATCCGGGCAATTAAAAGAAAAGGAAGGGTAAAGAAAGAAGAAAGTCAAAAGGGGCCAGAAGTGGGTGGTTTAGAAGCCTTATTTGAAATTAAACTTGAAAACATACTTGATGATGCATGCAATCATCAGTTTGCTTCTATTCAAATATCTCTTTCTACTTTTTGGGCATTTGCTCCCACTTATGCTAAAGTTATAAATTGAAAACACATTTATAACAATATTGAAATTAGAGTAATGTTATAGGCACAAAGATTTTTATGACGGTTGAATTTGCAGGTTTTTATTAGTTCTTATTTGGACCTACCACTGATATCAATTTATTATCTACCATTCACACTTGATACCTCGGCAATTATTAGATATTTTATGAAAATTGTTGTGACTTTGTTGAAATTAAATGCATGATATACCTCGGCAATTATTAGATATTTCACATTGGTTATGCATTTGTTTCATTGAATTTGTATAGTTTGATTTCAGTACCTACGATTGACAGTGCTAAATGTAAAATTGTTGAAGAATGAAAAATTTTCATGACTCATTAGAAGAGCTTACTTAGAGGGATAGGATTTTTTATTTATTGTTTTTTAGAAAAAATAAAAATTTGTTTTTGCATTCTATGTTAATTGCTAATGACTCTTTGTTTCATCCAAGATTATGTGAAGCTTTCCATTTCATTGTTTTCTTAAAACTTTTTGATATAATGCCACGTGTACCTATGGCTATGGATTTGCATATACTAAATCTTCTCTGAGGTGATCCTTTTGTGAATAAATTTATCACTTTGTGGATCATTAATATAGACAAAAAAATGAATAAGGGAACTCTATAATAAGAAACAACAAAGACAATGTTACAAAAAGTTGTAACATAGAGTCATACCACTAGGCTCATATTGGAAAAAAAAATATATATATATATATATATAGGAAATTACTGTAGAAATTACTGTAGAACCAGCTGAGAAACATGGAAAGAAAAACAAACCCAAATGAGTTAACTAAGAGAGAAGACAAATGAATACCTGTCCAGCCATGTGTGCCAAGTACTTGTATAGTAAATATAGTACTAGTGATGACTGATTATGTTTAAAACAACAAGGTCCAAATGAGGTCAAGTAGATAGGGACCTCAAATTTGGATAAATTGCTTCTACATTTCAATTAAAACTATTATAAAGTTAGTTCTATTATAGTTCAAATCAAGTACTTTGCAGTCAACCTTTTCCTTCAATTCTTCCTCCATCTCTTCCATCTTTTTCTTTACTGCCTTGTCATTTTCACCTCCCATGCACTCCATGTTATTAATTTATTAACTTAGACTCTTTTGGATGTTTCTTTGCTAGCAGGAAGTGCTTGTGGGTCCTGAAAACAGAACAGCAACATCTAACAGAAGTTTTCTTAAGGGTTAATCTAACAGAACAGCCCAGACAGGTATACTTGCTTCATGGATCTATTTATTATAAATATCCATTCACTTTAATTGATGAAAGCAAACATATTGACTGAAAATTATTGTTAGTCTATCTACTGTGTCTGTGTTTAAATTATAAAAATGGCATCTGCATTATACCAAATTATTACAATATCTTTTAAAGTGAGCCAAGGTAGATTGAGTTTAACAAAGTACTTTATGGAATGTTGTCACATCTGTTTTGTTTTTTATTTTTTATTTTTTTTTGTGTGTGTGTGGTCATAGGTTGACTTGAATGTGACAAATATGTTTGGAATGGCCACATGTTTAAACTGTGATTAAAATGTGGACAATGTTAGGGTTTTCTGGACAATTTAAGGGTATTCTGGACAATTTTCACATTTTCTGTACAATAGTGGTTCAATTGGCATACTTTTTTAATCCTTGTCTTGGCATTACAGAAACATATAATGATGATTTATCTTCTTCTTTAAACTTGTTAAAAGAGCTTTAACATGTTTCAAATATGAGATTATCCTCATTGTAATAAAAAGGTGGACAGTTAGGTCTTGGGTTCAAAACCCATTGGGTCCTTGTGTAACTTAAAAAAAAAAAAAAAACATTTTGTATGACTTAAATGCTTGTGTGACATGCTGGCTTCAAGACATAGTGTCTTTGGATGAGCTTATTCTTGTTAGCATCTATCCTCTATATCTTGTTGTTTCTTTTAATGATCAATGATTTTATGAGATATTCTAATTCTATGGATTTCCATTTTGCATGTGGCCAAGGCAATGGCGAGTATTGATGTGAACACACCCGCAGGCAATATAGAAGTTCAACCTATCATTGCATTGTTAGCAAATTGAGGGATGTTAACAACAGCTTATCTGAAGAATGTAAGAGCCAGCTGCAAACCACTCCATTTGGGTGGTTGTTGAATCTCCACTGCAACATTGAGGCCAGTGGACGAATGCTTGAAGTGATGGTTGCAAGTTGGAATGCCGATGCACGTGCATTCCAAGTGGGTGATAGGCTCATACCTTTCACCCTATATGACATTGCCCTCATATTGGGGTTGCCTGTGAGGGGGGAGCCAATTGATTGCAACCAGTCTCATTCTGGGGGGTCTGTGGTGGAGAAATTGTTAAATAGGCATTTGAAGACAACTTCACCAGAACGAACTCAATTGGTGACATTGCTCACCAAACCTTCCATACAAGTCCCAAATAGGGTTAGGTTGTATATTGCCCTAGTCTTTAGCTATTTTTTGTTTCCTACCACCTCCAAAAAAGTCAACCCAAGCCTCCTACCATTGCTTGATGATAGAGCCAACCTAGGTAGATATGCATGGGGGAAGGCAGTGTATGACTTCTTGGTTAGTGGTTTAAGCCGCGCAGCTTCATCGATGCAAGCGAAAAAAGGTAGAGGCAACTTGCACATTCAAGGTTGCACTGCCTTGCTTCAGGTAAAAAAATTTTTATCCTCATTGTTTACTCCACAACCATTCTAAATTTTGTTTTATTCTTAAACTTACCATTGATGTCATCATTTATGCAGATATGGGCATGCGAGCACTTGGGGATTGGTCAGAAGAATGCTGAAATTAACCAACCTTTCCCAAGATTTTTAGCATGGACCCACCAAAGAATGTATACTAAGAAGGCAAGGGAGGCCTTTAGTAACAGTGCCAATGTAAGTATCTTACACTAAAGTTGCGTACTAGTTTAATATCAATGTTAGTTTCTTATAAAGATGTTGTATGTTAGTATTTTAGCGTTCTAATTCATATAGTGCAATTTGCAGGTGCTGTCCGTGCTTGTAGCAATGCCATGGGAGCAAGAGTTCAATGTGGTAGAAGAAGCCATGGAGACCTTGCAAGAAACCCATGGCAGCTCGCACCCAACCATATCAAGGGATGATGGGGCTGGACCAAGCAATAGAACTCAAACGCCGTCCAATCAATTGCAGCTAGAGCTCCAAGCTGAGAGGGCTGAACGGGAAGCTCTAGCACGACAGGTTGGGCGCTTAAAGGATGAGCTTGACCATGTGAAGGGTCTGGTGGCCACGGTCCTAGAGAGTAGCCCCAATATTCAACAAAACCAGACCCCACCCTCACAAAACCAGCCACCCTCACAAAGCCAGCTGCCCATTCAAACCCCCATTGTGGACTTGCCAAGCTTCACCGTCCAAGGCTGTCAAGAGAGGCAAAGCTGCCAAAAAGAAGGCCAAGGTGGCGATGGTGGACTTGGCAAGCTCACCATCAAAGCGGGACAATGCAGGGGAGGCAGCTGCAGCTGTGGTGGATTTGGTGAGTTCACCATCAAAGGGGGCTACTAGTGTGAAGTATACAAGGGCGAAAACACGAGCCCACAAGAATCTAATGATAGTGGCCCCCCAATCGGAACCAGTTAGAAATGAGGTACGTGTGTTGTGTAATGATAAATTACTTAAGAAACACTATGAATGACATATGAAAATCACATATGAACTAACTTTATGTACTCCATATGTTGTTGCTTTATGTTGGGTTCATATGTCATTTAACTTTATGTTGGGTTAAATGCTCATGCTTACTTTATGTTGGGTTAAATGCTCATGCTTTAACTTATGTTGGGTTAAATGCTCATGCTTACTTTATGTTGGGTTAAATACTCATGCTTTAACTTATGTTGGGTTAAATGTTCATGCTTACTTTATGTTGGGTTAAATGCTCATGCTTTAACTTTTTTTTGTTTAAAAATCACATATGAAATAACTTTATGTACTCCATGTTTAAAAATCATGAGCAGTGGGTGGATGCTCATTTCCTATACCAGCCAACAGCTTGCTGATGAGGCTGTCTTGGCTGATTTTAGGAAGAAATTGGGGGGCGCGACAAGGCGGGCCACTAGGAGAAGGTTGTAACAACTCATTTATTTCAATTATGTAATGATTTATGAAGTGATTATCAATATTACCTCATACTGGTTTATAACACGTTTAAAATTTTCTAGGCCCAACGAGGTTGATAGCAATGAGGTGACAATCTCGACCGAAACATATGAGCTCACGGGTCGAGAGGTGTCATCATTGTTAGGCGATCAAACTCAGGACGATGGTTCTAGGTGGATATCCACCGCGGTAATTACATACTCATTTTGCATTTTAGATCCTTTATTTATTGCATATTTGAGACATGAGTTTTACAATTCCACATTGTTTACTAAGCAAGTGTGACACACGTAGGTGGTGGACACTTTCAAGGATGTACTTATGGAAAAACTCACCGAAAGCGGCCACCCTCCACCGTACATAAACTTAATAATAAGCGTACATGGCGGGGTAAATAACAAAATTTCAATCATGGCAAATACTTGTTCATACTTTTACACTATGCATGATGTCAATACAGCGAGCTCTTTTGTCGAAATAACTAACTATGATTTATGCAGACTACGATCCTGGGTATGAGTTAGTCAACCTCAACACAAAGAGGTAAAAGAACAAGAAAGGGTAAACAACCCATTCAGGATGACCAGCCTCAACCAGAATCTGTGTTCCGCCCTAGTTGGGTACGCGCAATGCCGGGAAATTGCAACCGGGTAATTAGAGACCTTCTCCAACTTTCATTTTGTCAAAAACTGTTGTTACATATCTATTCTGAAAAACCTGTGTATGACCTACCCTTTCGTGTTTCTTAATGCAGATTTTTGTCCCAGCATGCCACAGTGGCCATTTTGTTATGCTGGTTGTAGATTGTCTAGAAAAAGTTTTCTATTTTTTTTATTCTTTACCTAGTGCAACCCATAGAGCTTTGGCGCCAACATTGGTAAACACTTGTTTTTCATTTCAATTTTCTTGCTAACCCAGTATTTACATATAATCCCACTGATACTACTTTCTGCTGCTTGCATCATAGAGAAAAGCTTTGGAGCAGATATGCATAGAGAACTTGGGCCATAAGGATGTCCATACATGGCTCCTAGAATACAAGGATGACATACCAACCCAAGATAAATACGCGTAAGTACCAATATCTATCATGACCCCAAATATATTGAGTCAAATTTGAGTGTAGACTGTGTAAGTAAGTTCATATTCTCTTTTAATGTGTTTTGATAATTCAAATGCAAATGTTGGTTGCTATGTTGATTGTTAGTGTTTTGATAACTCAAATGTAATTGAGATGTTGGTTGTTGGTTGATAACTCAAATGTAATTGTTGCTATGTTGGTTGCTATGTTGATTGTTGGTGTTTTGATAACTCAAATGTAATTGAGATGTTGGTTGTTGGTTGATAACTCAAATGTAATTGTTGCTATGTTGGTTCTGGGTTCACTTGAATGTTATTACTATTTTCCAGAACATGTGAACAATAATGTCCAAACTTAAAGATAATTGTCCACACTTTCTATGGATGTTATGGATGTTACGTAGGTTGTTGGTACATGTTGGTTTCTATGGATGTTATGAAAGACAATTTGAGTGAAGTAAATTTCCATAAATTATGTTGATCAATGTTGATTTTTATGTACTTTTGCCTCAATTTTTCCAGCTCCGACTGTGAGATTTTCATGCTGACATACATAGAATCCTTGATTTTTTTAAACAAGATAGTACAGTTCGGAGAGGTATGATTTCCACACCTTCATTTCATGATGCGTTAATGCGTTCATTTTAAGTCAAAACAACTAACCAATAATTTTTAAATGTCTTTTATGTTTTGTAGGCTGATTGCCCAAGAATAAGGCAATGCATTCTGCTAGAATTCTATTACAATTCCTTGCTGCCCAAAGCTTTACAAAGCTAAAACTGGACAATTTTTTACCGTGCTTGCTGCTGCCCAATTCTTTACCGGCATATAGTTTTATGTTTTGATACACATTTGTTATTTTTGTATTTACGTTTATACTTTTTGTATTTAAAATTTTGGTTGCTCTATTCTTTCTATACTTGAGATTGTATTAAAGGTAGTGAACAGAAACAATATTTTATTCTTTTGTAAATGGAGTAAATAAATAAATGAAATGGTGAAATTGGTTGGAAACATTTACATATATTTTAGGTTACCCATGAGTTTCTTTTATATTTAATATTACCAGGAGCAACCTATTGCCATTGGAATCTTCACATTACTTGTTGTGAAAGATATAAAAAAAGGATGTCTAAAAATGTTTCCCAAATTGTGGTGAAACTAAATATGTTCAAACAAATACCCAGGAGCAACCTATTGCCATTGTCTACATTGGAAATAATAAAGTTTGGTTTTTTTGATTTTGAAGTGATTTTGGTTGGTTGAGATAAAAAATGATAAAATTGTTACAAAGATGCTAAGAAACATGTTTAATAGATGCCAAGAAACATGACCAATTCGTATGAACATGTTTAAATGTTCATACAATTTTCTGGAAAATGTGGACAAAAACATGAAATTATGGACAAAAACATGAAATTGTGGACAAAAATTTCGAGTCTACTTATGAACATTTAAGTGAACCTAGAAATGTTCATACAATTTTCTGGAAAATGTGGACAAAAACATGAAATTATGGACAAAAATATGAAATTGTGGACAAAAATTTCGAGTCTACTTATGAACATTTAAGTGAATCCAGAAATGTTCATACAATTTTCTGGAAAATGTGGACAAAAACATGAAATTATGGACAAAAAAATGAAATTGTGGACAAAAATTTCGAGTCTACTTATGAACATTTAAGTAACCCAGAAATGTTCATATAATTTCTGGAAAATGTGGACAAAAACATGAAATTATGGACAAAAACATGAAATTATGGACAAACATTTCAAACATTTCGAGTCTACTTATGAACATTCATGAACATTCAAGTGAACCCAGAAAGTGTATTTCATGTTTTTGTCCATAATTTCATGTTTTTGTCTATAATTTCATATTTTTGTCCACATTTTCCAGAAAATTGTATGAACATTTAAACATGTTCATACGAATTGGTCATGTTTCTTGGCATCTTTGTAACAATTTTATTATTTTTTATCTCAACCAACCAAAATCACTTCAAAATAAAAAAAACCAAACTTTATTATTTCCAATCTCAACCAAAATCAACCAAACCCTCAAAAAAATATTAAACCCAACAAAACCTTCAACTTTTATTATTTCCAAACCCTAACAAAATCATCCAAACTCTCACAAATACAATCAAACCCCAACTTCAAACATCAAAACTTTGTTATTCCCAAACCCAAATAAAACCCAAATCTTTAAACCCAAATTAGATCTCAAATCAACACTTTCAAACCCCAAATCTTTCAAACGTTGAACTTCAATAGAGAACCCAAATCTTAAAATCCAAATCAGATCTCAAATCAACACTTTCAAACCCCAAATCTTTCAAACTTCAAACTTCAATAGATGAAAAACCTTCGGGGGAGAGAGATCCATGGCTTCATGAGGACAGATCGGGGAGAGGAGGAGCAGAAAATTCGGGAGGAGAGAGCAGAGCAGAGCATTCGGGAGGAGAGAGAGTGAAATTTTCAGAAATAATGGGTGTTTGGTTACAGGGATAGTGGAAATTGGAATAACAAACCGGGAATAACCAGTTTGTCTTTTAGTGGTGGTGTGAAACAGTAACTTTCACACACGGTGTGAAAGAAACATTTCCGTTAAAACAAATCTTTCACAAGAAAGATATAACCTTGAAAGGAAGTTTGGGTTTCACATTTTATGCCATTTCCACCTACATAACTGGGACCAAAAACTTAGGGAAAGGTATATAAGTCTTAAAAAATTACAGATGTAATTCATTATACTTTTGTGAAGTAATGGAATGAATTTCTCCCCAGTTCTTCCAATCATGGGCTGCCCCACACTCACTTCCAAAAAGACATATCCAACATTTTAAATATTACACATGGGCTGCCCCCACACAGTTCTTCCAACATATTACACATTTTAAATCATTTTTTAATAATATTTGAAATCTTAGAACCTAAAACATATATATATATATACACATCTACCACAACAAGACAAGGTGCTTATATACATGACTCTTGGACTATCCTTAAATATCCAACATTAGAAGCCAAGCAATCTTACTCCCAAAAAGATTCAAAAGATAAAAAAAAGATAGCTAATATCATCTAGATTAATATCCTTGAGAACACTCTTCTTTGGGTTGGTTTTTCAATTTGGCACTTCTAAAACATATATGGCCCATCACAAACTAACAAATTAAACCGCAGAGCCAATGGCTATGTATGCCAGATCAAAGGTGATAAACAAACATAGACAAAGATAAAGAATATTTATTCTTCTTACACACATCTATAATGTAAATACAGTAGCTAATATCAATTCAATAACTCACGCAAAACAAAAATTGGGAAAAAAAAAAAAATGGCTTTCCTACGTCTAAGCCCAAGTCTTTCTTGATGAGTTTTGGTGATGAGAACTTTGGTTTAGGCATTTCTTCAAACAGTTTGAGAGAGGACAAAACACAGGCACAAAGTTGTTTGATATGACTTTGATTGACTATAAAACGTTCAACTACTAGTTCTAGTTCATAGAATTTCGTTGTTAGACATTCTAATGTGCCTATTAGGTGCAAGGAGAAGTTTATGGGATTCAACGAAAAAAGAAAAAGAAAAAGTGAAGTTCACAGGAAATAGCAATGGTGATTAGTCCAAGACATGTCTAGATAAGAATTTTATTAGTTGTGTGCCCCGCCGCCGAAACATCCATCTTTGACTTTAATTGATTACTAGAACTTCTTTTTAGTATTAACATAAAATAGTTCTCAATGTGTTCTGCATGTGGATTTCCTGCGCCTTTTGAATCTTCAGTACGGGCCTTTAGTAGTTGCAGAACCAAGATCGATAATACGAAAACGAAAATGAGAATCATAGGAGGCAAATAACTTTCTTTTAAGAATGTATTTGGCTATTCCTCGGCATTATCAAACGCCTATTCAACCGTGCATAATAACACTCTATACTACCTACACAAAAAAAAAACATAATGATAGGAACAAACCCACAAAGGCAATCGGACATGAAGCTTAGGAAACCACACAAAGGTGTTTAAATACAAGATTGGGGTGCAATCAATTAGGGAGATGAGGAGGTGAGGGAGATGAAGAGGTGAGGAAGTTCAAGAGGTGAGGTAGAAGAAGATGTGAGGAAGAGGAAAAGTCTATGAAAATGGGGAGAATTAAATAGAGGTAAATGTTAAAAGGTAAGAGTGAAAGAATTAATTAATTAGAGGTATGGGTGGTGAGAATAGGAAATCTGATGTGGCATCTTTAGGGAAAAAGCTAAAGTTTCACCTATTAGTTTATATAATAGATATGCCCACTAGCTGCTTTAGGAGAATAGGCCTGCGGCTTGAGGAGGCTACAGTGGTGGGTGTAGGTCTGCTAGAGAGTTAAGGAATGATGTTGGGATTGTAGGGATTCACAGTCTAATAAAACTGATCAGTGAAGAAGAGTCTAGAAAGCAAGAAGATTGTTGAAGAAGCTTAATTGCTTTCATTCACTGATCTGATTAAAATGTACAGAAAAATTAAGTATTTATACAAGGGAATGATCTTGCTTAAAGATCTAACAACTTCATAACAAACTTCACTAAAAATAACTAACAGCATTAGCAATAAGAGCCAATCGTGATAATACACGTGTACAGAGAGATTGAGAGTGGAAATAAATGAAACGATGCGTTTTGTAATAATCTTCTTCCTTGATCAAAACATAACAGAGACTCAAGCAGAAACTCGAGCTTGAGCTTGTCTTGAGTTGGAGCTTGCTTGAGCACTTGTAATACGCCCCCTCAAGTGGGAGAGTGAATATTCATGATTCCCAACTTGAAAAGAAGATGAGAAAACTAAACAAACCCAAGTGGCTTAGTAAATATATCTGCTAGTTGATGTGAAGATGAGACATGAAAAGTCTTGAGTAGACCATCTTGAATTTTGTCTCGAATGAAATGGCAATCCACTTCAATGTGTTTTGTTATTTCATGAAAAACAGGATTAGCTGTAATGTGGAGTGCAGCCTGATTATCATAGAAAAGTACTAAAGCTGTTGGATGTGGAACACAAAAATCTTGAAGCAAAGCTAAGGGCCAAGTAAGCTCACAAGTGGCAACAGCCATTGCCTTGTACTCTACTTCAGCAGATGAGCGAGAGACAACTGTTTGCTTCTTTGATCTCCATGATATCAAAGAGTCTCCCAAGAAGATGCAAAAACCAGTGATGGATCTTCGTATATCAGGGCAACCAGCCCAATCTGAATCACAGAAACCTTTTAATTGTAAAGGTGTGGTAGATGGAAAAAAATAATCCTTGGCCTGGTGAACCCTTCAAATATTGGAGTACTCAATGTGCAGCATGCAAATGTGGAAGACGAGGCTCTGACATGAATTGACTTAGACAGCTCACTGAATAACAAATGTCAGGCCTTGTAAGTGTAAGATAGAGAAGTCTGCCAATGAGTCTTCTAATATATACTGGGATCAGTCAATAATTCTCCTTGATCCTTTCTTAATTTGAGATGTTCCATAGGAAATTTAACAGGTTTAGAACCAAGGAATCCTGAATCTTGTAGTATGTCTAGAGCATACTTTCGTTGACACAAAGATATTCCTTTGTGAGATCTTGCAAGTTCAAGACTAAGAAAATACTTGGCTGGACCAAGATCCTTCAGTTTGAACTGTTGATCCAAGAATGTAATGAATACCTTGACTGATTCTAGATTGTTGCTTGCAATCAATATGTCATCAACATAAACAAGGAGCCCAATGCAAGTAGAACCTTCAGTCTTAGTAAACAAGGAGTAATCACACTTTGATTGTTGAAAACCATGAGCAATAATAGTGGATGAAAATTTGGAAAACCATTGTGTAGAGGCTTGCATCAAGCCATACAATGATTTGGTTAGTCTACAAACCAAATTGGAAATCCCCCTTTCCTCTTGAATCCAAGAGGAAAAGTCATGAAAACTTTTTCATCTAAGTCTCCATGTAGAAAAGTATTATTCACATCAAGTTGAGTGAGAGACCAACCTTAAGCAGCTGCAAGGGCAACAAAACATCTAACTGTGACCAACTTGGCCACTAGAGTAAAGGTCTCTGCATAGTAAATACCTTCCATTTGACTATACCCATTTGCAACCAATCGAGCCTTATACCTCTCAGTGCTTCCATCAGATTTAAACTTGATCTTATATACCCATTACAGCTAATGGGATGTTTACCAAATTGTAAGGCAGTTAAAACCCAAGTGTGATTAGCTTCAAGAGCAGCAAGCTCTTTATCCATGGCCTCACACCAGTTTGGAGAAAAAACAGCTTCATGGTAAAAGCTAGGCTCAACAAGGGTTGAAATGGCTAGTTTAGAGGCTTTGTGAGCTATTGATAAGTGTGAGTAATAAAGGGTTTTATCAATTAGGTACATAGTACTAGAATTGGGTGGTGGAATGGAAGAAGCCAAATTGCAATGATAATCTTGCAGATAAGCTGGGGCATGCTTAGGTCTAGATGAGTGTCTAACAAGTAATGTAGTTTTAGGTAATGAGGGTAAAGAATTGGTCAAATCTGAAACATGAGAGTCAGAGACAAAAGTATAGACAAGTGACTGATAGGAAAAATCAGGTGACTAAAATGAAGAATCTATGGGATTAGAAACTGGAGCAGTATGAGACGTATGATGACATGGTGACTTTGGGAAATGTGGAGGATCAGATGTGGAAAAAGGGAGTGAGGGATGTGGATCACTAAGATTTGAATCAGAAGATGGGGGATGTGTAACAGAATAAGGTGTAAGAAAAGGAAATATGTGTTCATGAAAGACAACATCCCTAGAGACAAAAAATTGGTATGTATCAAGATTGAGCAATTTGTAACCGTTTGTACCAAAAGGATATCCTACAAAAACACAAGGCACATCTCTTGCATCAAACTTGGTTTTATGAGAAGGGAGAGTAGATGCATACGCAAGACAGCCAAAGACTTTAAGATGAGAGTAAGTGAGAGACTTATGCATAAGAAGTTCAAAAGGAGTTTTATGATGATGGAGTGGACTAGGTAATCTGTTTTAATATATGCAGCTATGAGAATGCATTCCCCCCAAAATTTATAAGGAAGATGAGATTGAAACCTAATTGCTCTAGCAACATTTAAGAGATGTTGGTGTTTTCTTTCCACAACTGAGTTTTGCTGAGGTGTATCTATGCAAGATGTTTGGTGATTAACACCTTTGATGCTAAAGAAATAAGACATATCAAATTTTAATCCATTATCACTTCTAACAGATTTGATCTTGACATGAAATTGAGTTTCAACCATGTTGAAGAACAAGATCAGTAAAGGCCTAGTATCACTCTTAGAATGAATAAGGTATACCCAAGTACTTCTAGAAATGATCATCTACAATGGTGAGAAAGTATTTATGACCATCTATAGTAGGCACAAAATAAGGTCCCTAGATGTCACAAAGTATTAGATTAAAATGGGTTTTACACATGTGACTTGCATTGGGAAAAGACAAGCATTTTTGTTTTGCAAGTGGATAAATATCACAAAATGAAGTATTTTTATTGATAGTTGGCAAATTCTATACATATTGATGTAAAAATTGCAACCTATCAAAGGAAGAATGCCTTAGTCTATAGTGCCAAAGCTGCATTGAAGTAGGCTGCACAAAGGTATATAGAGAAGCATTATTGCTGGACTGCACAGAAGTAGGCAGAGAAGTATTATTGCTGAAATGAGATGCAAATTTGGAAAATGAAGGCTAAGCTAACAAGTTAGCACAACTAGATTGGTCCATTGATGTCTGCAACATATAAAACCCATTGTGTAATTTACCCAGTCCAATCATCCTCCAAGGGGTGAAGGCCTGGATAAGACAGTAATTGGTTATAAAAATCAGACAACATGATAGAGAATGAACCAATTTGCTAAGAGAAATCAGATTTAATTGGAAAGAAGGAACACACAAAACATTAGTTAATGTCATTGAAGGAGAAACTTGAACAGTTCCTATATGAGTGACAGAAACTAAAACTCCATTAGGTAACTCGACTGGAGCATTGACTACAAATGTGACAGTAGTTAAACATGAAAGAGAGTATACCATATGATCAGTTGCTCCAGTGTCTATAATCCACAAATTTTCATTAGTAGCCTTAGGAAATTTCACATTAGAAGCAAATACTGAATGTGAAAGATTAGGTGTAAAGGTATTTGGTAAACAAATAAATTTGTAAAGAAAAGTACCTGACATAGAATGGACAGGTAATGAAGATGAAGGTGCAGTGTTGGCTAAAGCTTGATGGGTAACATTGGGATTTGGAGTTTTTGGTGTGTTGGAAATCACTGATTTGGTCTTTAACACTGCAAGTAGTTGCTGGCATTGGGCTTGAAGTTGTGAAAGTTGAAAATGAAACATCTCCTCATTCACCGCCATTGCATTAGTTCCAGGGGTATTGTGAGTAACTTGATTAGCCATTGGACCTTTCCCTTTGGTCCTATACCCAGGTGGATATCCATGCACCTTGTAACATTTATCAACTGTATGACCAATAAAACCACAGTATGTACAAGTAGGTTTATCCCTTTTCTGGAAATTCTGTTTAGGAGGAGTAGACCTAATTGGCTTACTTTTGCAGAGTAAAGCAGTAGACTCCACATGTGGAACATTCAATTGACCAATAGATCTCTGCCTTTCTTCTTGTCTTAATAGAGGGAAAACCCTATCAATGTGAGGCATAGGGTCCATGAGTAAAATCTGTCCTCTCACTTGAGTAAAAGTCTCATTCAAACCCATCAGAAATTGCATAAGACATGCTTGATGGTAATTCTCTACAACTTCCCTCATTTCTCCACAAGAACAACTCAGAACACAAGTGCAAACTAGAATAGGCCTATAGTTCAATAGTTCTTCCCAAAAACCTTGCAATCTTGTGTAGTAGTCAGTCACAAAGACTTGAGATTGACTTAGAGATCCAATTGCTTGTTCAACTTGAAATATCTGAGGTCCATTACTTTGAGAAAATCGATTTCTCAGAATGGTCCAAATTTCACAAGCAGTTTTCTTATAAAGTACAGTAGAGTGAACTCCTTAGAAACACAATTCAGAATCCAAGTGATCACAACAGTATTACACCTACTCCAAAGAGAATACAGAGAAGAGTTAATACCTTCCTTAGAAGGACCAATGCTTCCATCCACAAATCCAAGCTTGTTCTTGATAGTGAGTGACTGAAAGTTATCACCTGTAAGTGGTTCATTCACTAGCCTCAGACTTGAATTATCACTAGCATGAAGATAATATGGACTCGAGGGAGGACGATCATCCAAGGAAAAAGAAGTAGCGGAAGTAGTAATTTCTTTGGAAACATTTTTAGAAGCCATGGAAGATTGAGATGAAGAACTCAGAAAAAAGCTTTGAGATGAAACTCGAAAGAAAGCTTTATAAAGATGGCTTTGATACCATAATAAAACTGAACAGTGAAGAAGAGTCTAGAAAGCAAGAAGATTGTTGAAGAAGCTTAATTGCATTCATTCACTGATTTGATTAAAATGTACAGAAAAATTAAGTATTTATACAAGGGAATGATCTTGCTTAAAGATCCAACAACTTCATAACAAACTTCACTAAAAATAATTAACAACACTAGCAATAAGAGCCAATCGTGATAATACACGTGTACAGAGAGATTGAGAGTGCAAATAAATGAAACGGTGCGTTTTGTAATATTCTTCTTCCTTGATCAAAACAGAACAGAGACTCAAGCAGAAACTCGAGCTTGAGCTTTTCTTGAGTTGGAGCTTGCTTGAGCACTTGTAATACGGTCACCAGCTGCTTCACCATGTACGACACTGTCTGTTGTTGTTTCGTTGAATAACCTCTCTCCAATATCATTTCTTCACTTAAACCCTCAATGTTTTCTTCTATAACAGAACGATGATGCTGGAGGGCGACTACTCTTGAGTAATCGAGAAAGAGTGAGATAAGACATAAGAGGAGAGGGAGGGCTTTCAGTCTGAGAGAATAAGAGAGAAGTGGACGCAGAAGGCTCCTTGAATACCAACAAAGAGAAACGGAATAAGCTTTAAAAATTGTAATAATGATGTGTAAAACTATGAGGGCTCAAAATCTGATTTTTTTTTCTTTCTAAACAAATTTGAAGTTTCTATATATCATGAAATCAACAAAAAGCCAATCATAATAATAATAATAATAATAATAATAATAATAAAAACATTAATATAATTATTATTTTTTCTTTGGAGTCTTCAGGATTTTACACATCAATATTATTATTTTTATTAATTTTTTTAATGTTGATTTTGAATATAGCAATTACTCAATACTCTATGCTTTCTTTCTTTCTTTCTTTCTTTCTTCTTCTGCGAACTGGTCGAACCCCCTTCTCACACTCTTCCTAATATTTTCTTTGTACACGGAATTTGACCTTGAGATTGAGTTCTTGCAAGATGGCATGCTCGAAAATACTTTCTTTGGGGTTGCGTTTATAATAGCCTCCACGTCACTACTTGGATTACATGAGTAGGAGACTCATGCTTACGGTGGGGCAAGCGCGCATCTACAAGGTTGATCCTTTACACTCCGTTTGGGAAGGGGGAAATGAATGGAAAATATATATATTTTAAGAATATTCTTTCATTTCCCCTGTTTGGAAGTTTAAGTATGAGGGAATGGAAAGATCATTCCCTTGTTTGGGAGTTTAAATGAAGGGAATGGAATGGAATGCTCATTTCTCCCTATTCCCTCCAAACCCTAAATTTTCATTCTATTTCATTCTCTTCCCTTCTAAACTCCCAAACGAAGAAGCCTTAAGCTTGGTGGAAATCAATTCCAATGGTGCGAATTGGAGTAATCAATTCCCATGGTGCGAATTGGAGTAACCTGGATTCTCACTTGGGTACTAATAAACCATAGAGGGATCATTGGAGTTTTGGACTCTCACTCTCGCTTATTTCTTTGCGCAAAACCCACCCACTAAAGCAACAATGCTCTCGCACAATCACCATCATTTTAATTAGTTGTGATGAGAAATTGGCTGCTTCTTTCTTCTCTTCCTCTATAGACAATCTCAACTTCTCAAGCACTTTCTGAGCTTGGACTTTCATCAAGGCAAATTGTATACAAAGCAAAAATTAAGGTTTTCATTCCAGCTTTTGATTTTTCACAAAGCAAAAATTAAGGTTTTGTATACAAGTTGTTCACATAATTTTAGAAGGATTTCCTTTAAAAATATATATATAAAATTATATAATTATATTATATATATATATATATATATATATATATATATATATATATATATATATATATATATATATATATATATATATTAATTTCAGTATTTCACAATTTGGGAATTGTTTTCCATCTATATTTTATTTCATTCTTTGTTTCTGAAGAATCACCCCCTGATAATAATATGAGTAAATATGGGTTTGTTTTTCATCATCTTAATTCAACAAATTTCTATATCCTAAGAGAAATCAGAAAACCCATATATGTTTTTCAATGTTAGACTTGGCATCCCTATGCCTGTAGTAAAAACAAGTTCCAGAAACCAAGGGTGGATAACAGCTACAACATATGATTCTCTTCACAAAGCAAATGCTATTGATTTTGCTAAACAATTATAGGGTTCAAAGGTGGGTTAATGATTGACTAGTGTTAATTTAGATTGATTGTAAACCATAATTGTTGGCAGACCTTGGCCATGGCTAGCATATAACTTCTAGCGATGCATTTGAATTATTTCGTTTATCTGATTAATGGGGTATATCAATTTTTTTTTTTTTTTTTTTAATCTTGTGAGGGTCATTATTTTTACTTGATTAATGCAAATTATAGTTACTGTGTCATTCAGCCGTGTCGCATACCAGGTATTCCAGCTTTTTCTAATTTCTTCTTTTACCTTATCTAGATCATGGTTGTTGGTCAATGTCATTTGTAGTTTTATTAATGAAAAATGCGGGTTTTTTTTTTTTTAAGTGTTTAGAGAAGATAGAGTATCCTAATTTATTTTTGTCACTTCAACTAACTCAAACTTTCAGTATTTTCTTTCATTCAACGTGTTGTTATTTCATTGGTTAAATGAAATAACATTGAAAAACATTGAATGAAAGAAAATACTTTCAATAACATTGAAAAATCATTTCAGTATTTCATTTGATTACAATTTCTAGTTTAAAAACAATTGGAGGAGATATACACAGTTTCTATCTATCAGAGTATTCCTAACCAATTTTGTAAAATTTCTCTACTTTACTTCTTCAAAACCTCAGTTTTTTTACTTTAACTATCAACATTTACAAAGCACCACATATCCCACTCTTTATTTTACAATACATTTTACTAAAATATTATAAAATAATTTTTTTTTTCCCCAAACTCTTAATCTGCACGCACTGTTCCTTTTATCCTATGCACACGCTCTCTCTTTCTGACCCTTTTTCTTTGCTGGTCTCCTCCATATCTACCGACTTGGTAAAATCCAAACACATAAAAACCCATTAATCAAATACCATGCGAGCCGAACTATATACCTACGTTGGTTACTCCAGCAATCTCAGAAACATAGTTGGGGTTTGACACAATTTGATGCAAACAATGGTGGGTGGTTTCTCTGTGCCACGTTATTGCGCAAACGCACCAGTTCAGAACATTGAAGCCAAGGATGTTCGTGGTGGGGTTTGAATATTTAGGCATATTTATAAAGGGATATTGCGCAGAGAATGTCTATATGTTTCTTGAGTGAGTGAAAACACCCAAAATGGTGAGAAGAAAGCCCAACAAAATCGAAGCCAATATTGAAGACAAAGACGAACTCGAGGAAGCCCTCAAACACACCACCACAAACACCACTTCTTCCACCCCCGCTTCTACCACCTCCATTGTAAGAAAATTATGAGGGAGGTAAAGGGGAGCCCAAAGTGGGCATTCCTTTCCATCTCCTCCATTGTCAGTTTCAGCATGAATTTATTTCTGCAAGAATGTAAGGGCCAAGCATTTCTCAAAGGAGTGATACTTTAGACTGTTACTCATCTCCACTATCATCAACTCATTAATGGTGGGAAGCTATATATATACACCCCATCATATGAGCAAGAAACAGACTTCTCTGAGTGTGTGCGTAGTGTGTTGGTGAGGCATTTAGGCTGTGGACTTTGTTTGTATTTCTCTAGTAGAGAACGACACCATCAAGTATTGAGTTGGCAGTGGAATATTCAAGCTGGAACAAAGCTTCGGTTTGGATTGCTAGTCAGCGTGGAGGCTAGCTTTGGACAACGTAAAGCAACCACAAGAGTCTTGCAACATCGTTGCTTCAATCGAAGAGAGGTTATTATGAATAAGCAATGGCGATTTATTTTCCGCTGTGTGCACTTTTTTTTACATTGGTATCAAATCATGTTTAGGTTGTTTTCCTATGTCTTATGTTTTCTTTACACTCTATAAGTGATAGCATGCTTTAAAGATAAGTTGCACACACGGGTCTCCAATGACACCTAACACAAACAACCACCAAATGACACGAAATTTAAGTATGTGATAGCTAGCATATATTATATTATGCTGCTAAAATTTCATGTTCATAAAATATATGGTTATGAGATATGAGCAAAAGAATGAAATCTGGCCGAAACTTTGATGAATTTTTAAAGTATCAAAACTTTGTTATATGTGACATAATTTTATATGGATGTAAACTACTCTTCATTAGATTTAAATTGATATATAGCAAGTAAAA
Source organism: Fagus sylvatica (assembly GCA_907173295.1). Taxonomy (NCBI): domain Eukaryota; kingdom Viridiplantae; phylum Streptophyta; class Magnoliopsida; order Fagales; family Fagaceae; genus Fagus; species Fagus sylvatica. The sequence goes on along the minus strand of OU015767.1, from coordinate 6,378,673 downwards.
TTTGTATTTAAAATGAAGAAGTTATGAACAATCAAAGTTATAGGTGAAATTTTTTTGAATTTTTAGAGAGAGAGTGCTGTAGGTTGAAGAAGACCATGTTCCAGCAAGGCCCAATCTCGGCTCTGGAGAGTGTAGCACATAATTTTATATGGATGTAAACTACTCTTCATTAGATTTAAATTGATATATAGCAAGTTAAATTTGTATTTAAAATGAAGAAGTTATGAACAATCAAAGTTATAGGTGAAATTTTTTTGAATTTTTAGAGAGAGAGTGTTGGAGGTTGAAGAAGACCATGTTCCAGCAAGGCCCAATCTCGACTCTGGAGAGTGTAGCATGTGGAGCCTGATATAGAGATCCGTTCTCTTCATCAGCCACCACAATGGAACCCACTCGTCTTTCCGAACATGTACAAGCCTTTGAAAACATGTTTCGGCACTCCAATGGTGGCGAGTGAATTACTCTCTCCAATGGAAGCAATAAAACAATGATAAAAATTTATTTTAAAGGGATAAAATATTTCCCCACTCTCACTAAAGAAAGTGACAGCCACTGAGATTGTTTCCAATGGAGGTGTTAGACACCTTTGGCGAGTGTGAATCCGAAATAAATGTTTAATGTTATATATATATATATATATATATATATATTTTTTGTATTGATAATATTCATGTATAAATATTATTTTATTGAATTATACATGTTTGGGCCATATTTAAATTCATGAAATATTAAATTTAGAAAAAAAAATAGAGAAATATATATAATGTTGTGCTATTAATAAATAAAAAAATGGAAGTTATTTTTACTTGAATAGAAATTAAAAAAAAAAAATAACATATTGATTTTAATGTATTATATTTATCGTAATTAGGCTATACTGTGTTATATGTGATTCTTTTTTTCATATAAATAATGCCTAATTATTTTAAATTAATTTCAAATGCATAAAAAAAAATATTTTGTATGATATCAAGAGACATTGAAGCATGTTTAGCCCTAATATGAAATTTATTCTTGATATGTACAAATTATTGAACTATTTTAACAAAGCATGATTACGTGAAAATATGCTTAAAATTGAGAAATGCATAGAATCAATTTAGATAGTGGGAGTATGATTGAGTTAGATTTGTTCCCTCACATACATGTTTTTGCGCAAATAGATTAAAATTAAACTTAGTAATGACACTAGTGGCGCAAGAGATGATTAGGAAGCGTAACGAATTTTTGATCTTGTGACATGTGATAATTATTTAAGTTTATTTTAGATCAAATGCGCAAATTTTTTTTTTTTTTGAAACGTGTGTGATATCCCTTTGACACTAGTGGCTTCGAAAAGTATTGTAGCTGATTTGAACAAAGGGAAAAAATTGGATGGTGACAATTATGATATTTGGCACCGTAAGATACAGTATGTCTTGAATGAGCAAGAAGTCTTGGAGACTTTAACTCATTCATTCAGTGCACCTGAGCAAGGTGATATTGAATAACACCATCGTGATCTTACTGCCTTCGAGAGTTGGCGTAAGAAAGATCGATGCGCGCGTTTTTCCATATAAAGCAACATGCATAACGATCTCGTTGATGAGTTTGAGGAGTATCCAACTGCTTAAGAACTGTGGAAAGCACTTAAGGTGCGATATGGAGGGACATCAGCCACCAGAATTCGTGGGTTAACCATGAAGTTTGACTCGTACAAGATGCGCTCTGAACATACTATGAATCAGCATCTTAGGGCTATATCAACCATGATCCATGTGCTCAAAACAGCCAAAAATAACCTCACAGATGAGTAGTAGGTCCAAGCAGTGATCGCACTGCCTAGCTCTTGGGAGACTATGAGCCAAAATATGACGCACAATGAAAATATCAAAAGTTTTGATGATGTGGCATGTCATTTAGAATTTGAAGCTGAGCGCCTAGAGGCAGCCAAGCCAAATTGTTCTGTATACATGGCTGAGACAAACTCGCACAGGGCATCTAGGCATAAGTGTAAGAGACCAGACTATACTCCCAGACAAGTGCAACCCTCTGAACCAACGCCTAAGAAGGCTAAAACTACCAAGCGCACTATAAGAGGGAAACGTGGCGGTAAAAATGACAAGTCCAAGTTGACTTGTTACAATTTTGGAAAGAAAGGACACTTCGCTCGTGAATGCACTGAGCCAAAGAAGGTAACTACTAATCCTATCTTTTGCAATGTTTTTGTAACTAGCCATGTCATGCTTGGTTATTCTACTCTTGTGTGGATTGTAGACTCTGCAGCAACTGGCCATGTAGCACGAGACCATGTAGGGTTTGTGGATTTCTGCCGGATGCCAGTGGGAAACGGAGCTAGTGTTGAGGTGCTTGGAATTGGTACCTACAAGCTGGACTTGTGAGGTGGTCACACTCTGTTACTTCATGATGTATTATACGTTCCTGAAATTCAGAGGAATTTGCTTTCTTTACTTGTTTTACTAAGACTTGGTTTTCGATTTGTTTTTTAGAATAATTGTGTGTTTCTATATTTGGGGACAATTTATTATGGAAGTGGTTTTTTTTTCAGACGGTTTTATGGTTTTGGATATTGACTATTATAATAATGATGGTTCAGTTTTTTTATTGACTTCTTCTGATGATGTATCTAATAGTTCTATTATATGGCATGCGAGGCTTGGCCATATAGGGCAAGAAAGGATGGGTAGGTTAGCTAGAGAAGGCCTTATAGGCAATCTCGCTAAAGTCACTTTGCCAATTTGTGAACATTTTCTAGTAGGAAATAAAAAAGAAAAACATTTCACTAGGGTGTCTTTTCCATTGCAATTAATCCATTCAGATATCTGTGGTCCAATAAATGTGAGGGCAAGGCATGGAGGTTCCTACTTTATCATATTCATCAATGATTTTACACGATATGGTCATGTCTATTTGATCTCTCACAAATCTGAAACCTTGGATTGTTTTAGACGTTATGTGAGTTTGGTAGAGAGTCAATTAGACAAGAGCATCAAGGCTCTTAGAACTGATTGTGGGCAGTTGACAATGCCTCAGACGCCACAACAAAATGGTGTGTCGGAAAGGAGAAATCAAACACTGCTAGAGATGGTTAGGTCAATAATGGTGCAAGCAAACCTCCCAAATTTCGTATTGGGAGGATGCAATTTTGACTGTAGCCTACATTCTTAACTGAGTGTCTTCCAAATCAATACCTTCCACACCTTATGAACTATGGATTGGCAAGAAACCTGTTTTGAGTAACTTGCGACCATGGGGTTCAGTAGGTTTTTTTCACGATACTTCTCATAAATATGGGAAATTAGGCCCAAGAGGAAAGAAGTATATCTTTATTAGATATTTTGAGCATTCCAAAGTCTATGTATTGATAGGTGAACAACTTGATGGAAGTGTAACTGAAGTGGAATCACATGATGTAGAATTCGTTGAACATGAATTCCCAAGCAGGTGTGAGGTTCATAAAGACTTGACACTTTATGAAATGATGGATCCAAATGGAGGTGCTCCAAGTAGCCTAGTAGAGAACCAGGAAGAAATTCCTAAAATTCCTAGGGATAGTGGGAGTGACTTACAACCTAGTGGGAGCACACCACTAGAGGAGGATTCACAACAACCTCAGCCTTGTAGAAGTAAATGTGGAAGTGTTCCTCATCGTCGCTTTGAGATTGAAGGTGAAGCTTTCATGGTTTCTTCATAAGATGATGAATAGCCTAGAATAGTACAAGAAGCTCTCTCATCTTCTGCTAGTGATTAGTGGATGAAAGCAATGGATGATGAAATGGAGTCTATGAGGACTAACCAGGTTTGGGATTTGGTAGATCTGTCGCCAAGGCGAAAGACAATTGGGAACAAATGGGTTCTCAAAATTTAACGCAAGGTGGATGGTTCAATTGAAAGGTACGAAGCTTGAATAGTGGCAAAAGGATACACCCAAAAGGAGGGTGTTGACTACGAGGAAACCTTTTCACCAGTAGTAAGGTTTGCCTCAGTTCGTCTCATTCTTGCCATTGTTGCAAACTTGAATTTGGAACTATACCAGATTGATGCAAAGACAAATTTTCTCAATGGAGAACTAGATGAGGAAATCTACATGGATCAACCTGATGGCTTCGTAGCCAAAGGTCAAGAGCACAAAGTGTGCAAACTCAAACGATCCATATATGGTTTGAAACAATCTTCTAGATAGTGGTACTTGAGATTCCATCGAGTTGTTCTATCAAATGGGTTTACGATGATCGAAGAAGACACTGAGTCTATATAAAGAGGTCCAAAGGAAGTTTCATTATTTTGTCATTGTACGTCGATGACATATTATTGGTCGGTAATGATGCGAAGATGATTGTCGCCACCAAAGCATGGTTGTCCTCCAACTTTGAGATGAAGGACATGGGTGAATCAGACTATATCCTTGGAGTTAAGATCTCCAGGGATCGCTTAAAGAAAATTTTAGGTTTATCACAACAAACTTATATTAAGAAAGTTCTTGTTCGTTTTCAAATGCATGATTGCAAACCCATAGACACTCCAATTGCAAAAAACGAGAGCTTAAGCCAGAACATGTGTCCTAAGACTCAAGATGAACAAGAAAAGATGGGTCGTGTTCCCTATGCCAATGTGATTGCCAACTTGATGTATGGTATGATGTGTACTCAACCTGACATATGTTATGTTGTTGGTTTAGTTAGCTGATTCCAATCAACCCCAGACTTGCTCATTGGAAAGCTGTCAAAAGGATATTGAGATATCTTAAAGGGACAATGGACTATGTACTTTGTTATTAGGGTTCAGATTTTCGCCTGATTGGCTGCAGTGATGCTGATTGGGGTAGTGATCTAGATGAGCGCAAATCCACATCTGGCTATGTTTTCTTGCTTAATTATGGCGCCATCACATGGAGTAGCAAGAAACAACCCTGTATAGACTTATCGACTATGAAGCAGAGTATGTAGCTTGTTCAGTAAATGTTCAGGAGGCAATTTGGTTGAGGTGGTTCTTCCAGCATCTTGAGGTTGTCAAGGATGCTTCAAATCCTATGACAATTCATTGTGATAGCACAGCAGCGCTTGCCTATGCTAATGGCCCCAAGTATCATGGAAAAACTAAACATATTGATATACGATATACGATATCACTACATCCGTGACATGGTTACACATAAGAAGGTAGTCTTGAAACACATTTCTACGACCCGTATGATAGCTGACCCCCTAATAAAGCCTATAGGAAGAGACACGTTTCAGGCTCATGTTAGGAGTTTAGGCTCATATAGATTGTAATGTTGTGTTGTTTTTCAGTAAACTATTATTGTACTCCTTTTTTGGGATATATTTTAATGCATATGATGTTGTTCAATTTCAGTTTATGATATCACATGTATGTTAGTTAGTACACGCGTATACCATATGATTAGTTCTATGGTAAAAAAGGTATGTCAACAAGCTTACGTCGGCTCACTCACACGAGCGATCACCTGTAGTGCTTGAGTAGCGAGAAGAGATGAGACATTGTGTTTCCTTGATGCTTATGTAGCAAATAGAGATGATTAACAAAATTATGCGTTGCCTTAGTTTGGTCTAAAATTTATTTATAGGACCGTGCATAGATAGCCCACGATCCATGTAGCATGTGATTAGCCAGATACAAGACCTTAATTCGATGCCTATGGTGGCAAGTAAATTAAGGACTTGAGTTAAACGCTTAAATAGTGACTAGACTAAGGTCTGTATGGTGTATTGAGTTTAGACATACGCTTATTCATTGTGTGAGTCCCATGGATCTTTCTTTAAGATCCTACTTATGCCCATGGTTACTTTTGACTATGTCATGAAGCAGAGGTTTTGATGTTTGCTATTTTGGCATATTGCCTATGGCCATAAAAGATATAGTTTAAAGGAGCATTGTTGGGATAGCGGTCGGAACGAAGTTAAATGACATATGGGCAAAATGAAGACTATTATGTAACACATCATTGAGTAAGTACTCATTGTCGATGAGTTATAGAGTTTTATGTTAACGATATAACTATGAGTATGTTATGATACTTGTGATGGGTCAAGTATAGTTCTGAGTATTTGGACTCAAGAGGGGTTAGAAATACTTGACTTGATGTGCTAGAATGAGTTTGGGGCATAACGAGATACCTTAGGAATGTCACTATGCTGATCATCCATAAAGATTTGGTAGAGTGCTTCCAAAATTCTATTTCAGGTGTGCTCAATGGTCGCAAGGCCTATTTGCCAGTACGAACATAATAGAAAGTATATTAAAAAATGCATTGTAGGGTCATGCCCACAATGTGCGAGTGGGAGATGTAAGAAAATTATGAGGGAGGTAAAGGGGTGCCCAAAGTGAGCATGCTTTTCCATCTCCTCCGTAGTTAGTTTCAGTAGGAATTTATTTCTGCAAGAATGTAACAGCCAAAAATTTCTCAAAGGAGTAATGCTTTGGGCTGTTACTCATCTCCACTATCATTAACTCATTAATGGTGGGGAGCTATATATATACACCCCATCATATGTGCAAGAAACATATTTCTCTCAGTGTGTGCACAGTGTGTTGGTGAGACATTTAGGCTATGAAGTTTGTTTGTGTCTTTCTAGTAAAGAACGACACTGTCAAGTGTCTTCTAATCCCTCATGAGTTCCAACAAACACAAAACCACACTCAACCTTTCTTGCGAAATCTTTCTATCATGTACCCACATTCATGCCCAAGACTCTCAGAATTGACATGAATTTTGGATGCAGGCACTAGACTCAGATGCGTTATCAGATTGTCTTCCCTTCGCCTTAATGACACTCAAATTTGGGTCGACACTCCTCCCGGTCATGCCCCTTAAATCTGAATAATCCATGGCTATAGGAAACATGCCAAAGAAATAGTCGTCAAGCCTCTATCTTGTGATACAGTCAAAGGTCACATAAGGCACATTACGATCAAGATCGGACTAACACGGTGAGGAAATAGGGATTCATTGTCTCCTTCATATCTAATGGTCGCTGCAAGCACATTTGGTATGGACACATGCTGCGGTGGATTCCTCCTTTATTTCCAAAAGGAGTGTATGTCTTAACATATAGTATATATATATATATATATATATATATATATATATATATATATATATATATATATATATATATATATATATATATATATATATGTTTCCACCGCACAGATTTTAGTCCAGTCATTCCAAGCGCCTGACCTAAGTCCTTTATCAGCCCGTTGTCCTCAAGCGTCTGAGAGGCCTCACATTCGGCTCCTCCAAGCAACATGATCATGAAAGTAAATCATGTACAGTCTCATTTTCAAAATGCAGACCTCATTTCAATCCAACCAAGGCAACGAGAAAAATAGATTGGTGTAATTCCTCTTCTTGCTCCAAAAGCGTTGAAGGTCTTTGCACACTCCTTAAGTGTCAAAGAATGCCACGTCTCATCTTCGCCTACTATCCAAGTGTCAGAGGCAGTCGCTCGTGTGAGTGAGCTAACCTAAGCCCAGCGACATATCTTCACACCATGGCTCCCAGCCACATGGTATGTGTGTGTGTGCTATTGAGTTGTCCACCAACTCTCAAATCATGCCCCAGTGATATTTCCAACATCATATGCATGATTAAGGACAATTATCAATATCAATGGTCAACTGCAGAACACCAAAAAACAACATGTGTTCCATGACCATGCCTATGCACAATGTCTCAGATGTAGTCCCCCAAAAGAGGATGTATGTTTTCCTTTAGGTATTAGGATTTTGGTTGTTGCATACCGAAGCCACCATACAATATCATAATTGGTCGACAACCCAGTTGTCACCTATAGGCGCTTCAAGAATCCTCTTTCATCACTCATTTGCCAAAATGAGAATACATACAAAAACCATCACATCACAATTGAAGATTAAGCAATTTTGTTATTATCCCACTATGTTTGGCCCATCAAACTAGTGAGTATAACTTAGGTTTCATGTAAACCTAAATTTCTATTCCAATGTGTTACACCATATTTATAAGCAAATGTGTTCGCTCCCACTCAGTGAAGCATGTGGTGAGCATCCTCGGGATGATATTACTGGTCTCATGGTTTAACTCTCATGAGCAACTCAAAAAGAAATTGAACAATTTTTATCTAAGTGTACACACTTTTGCACACAAAAGATCTAGTTATAGTACATGAGCCATCTTTCTACCATTATTCATAGGGCCATGCTAGGTGCTCTATCTCAATAAAAATGTCAATGGGTTGTAGAGTTATGGATCTAAAACTATACGTTTTTTAACAGTTTCTTAGGACCCAAACTTTGAGCAAAACTCTATTCAACTCATTCCAAAATTTCCAATAATGACATTCTTTCCCAAAATTACTTCAACTACGAATTATCAACATCAATCATTTAATCGATGTGGACCATTTTTGAGGATCAATAATAATAAATAGACTAATCACTACAACATCGCAAGTTCATCCATAAGGACTCATTGCAGTGAAGTAATCTTAGTCTAGATTACATTCTTTGGCTGCAAGGACTTACTAGCAAGCAACCGTTGCGCTCTAGTCCTTCGCACCACAAGAATCCACTACAACAATATGCTTATTTGGTGACGAAATCTAGCGACAAAATTTTTTTTTGTTGCCCAATATCTATCTTAGGCGACGAAATATAAATTTCGTCGCTACATTGTAAAACAGAGATTACATTGGGCGACGAATAAAATTTTTTGTCGCCTAAAGGTTAAAAAAAAAGGCGCCATCATTTTTGGCCGCGCCAAAATAATGGCAGGTTATTGGCGATGCAATATTTCGTCGTCCAAAATATCTCATTTTTAGATTTAGGCTACGAAAATAAAGTTTCGTCGCCCAATGTTATTTGTAATTACAATTCGGCGACGAAACTTAATTTTCGTCGCCTAATATCACTTGAATTTACACTTTGGTGACGAAATTTGATTTTCGTCACTAAATGTAATGAATATGGTTGGTTTTTTCATAAATATTTAGGCGACGAAAATCAAATTTTGTCGCCCAATGTAATTTGTAATTACAATTCGGCGACGAAACTCAATTTTCGTCACTTAATATCACTTGAATTTACACTTTGGCGACGAAATTTAATTTTCGTCGCCGAATGTAATGAATATGGTCGGTTTTTTCATAAATATTTAGGCGACGAAAATTGATTTTTGTCGCCTAATGTATCCCTTTTTTAAAATTTAGGCGACGAAAATCAAATTTCGTTGCCCAATGTAATTTGTTATTACTATCGGCGACGAAACTCAATTTTCGTCGCCTAATATCACTTGAATTTACACTTTGGCGAACGAAATTTGATTTTCGTCGCCAAATGTAATGAATATGGTCGGTTTTTTCATAAATATTTAGGCGAACGAAAATCAATTTTCATCGCCTAATGTATGCCTTTTGAAAAATTTAGTGACGAAAATCAAATTTCGTCGCCCAATGTAATTTTTAATTACAATTCGGCGACGAAACTCAATTTTCGTAGCCTAATATCACTTGAATTTAGACTTTGGCGATGAAATTTGATTTTTGTCGCCGAATGTAATGAATATGGTGCCAAAAATGTTAGTCTCCCGGTTTTTTCTTTAAATATTTAGGTGACGAAAATCAATTTTCGTCGCCTAATGTATATTTTCGTCGCCTAATGTATGCCTTTTTTAAGATTTAGGCAACGAAATTTAATTTGTATTTACAATTCGACGATGAAACTTTATTTTTGTCGCCTATTGTAATTAGTATTTACAATTTGGCGACAAAAAGTAAATTTCGTCGCCCAAAAATTATAGTTTACCGCTTTTTTTATAAGATTTAGGGGACGAAAAATTATTTTTAGTCACCCAAAGTAATTTGTTTTTACAATTTGGCGATGAAAAATCTGTTATCGTCGCCCAAAGATATCATTGTAATTTGTGTTTACATTTTGATTATATATGGAGAAAATACATGCAATTATTCACTACGTGCGATTGAACTTCTAACCTTGAAGTACTCAGTTCGTGTCATATGCTTAGGAAAGCAATGTCTATCTTCATAAAAAGGTAATGTTTTTTACTTCTCTACTATTTAAATTAAAGTTTATAAATCTTAAAAATTTCTAGTGATTGTGAAATATTTATTTTATATTACATTAGGTGAGTGTTTTTTAATATTAATTTTATTTGATGATGTGGTTTGACTAATGACAAACTAGTTAAACACTTAAATCATAGACCCAATGACCCGACTTCTAGACCAGATTAACATCTGGTCTGGGTTTAATAGCTATGGAGTAATGTTAGTATCTCCTTTTCAATTGATACTATGACTAATCCACTTAATCTTTTCTTGTGACTTAGTTAATCTTTCCGTTTGGCAAAACAATTGTAACATGTATTTTAATTTGTAAAAGCTTTATTTATGCATTAATGACAATAGATGCATTCGCAATAGTTTTAGTATTATGGAAAACTCATTGGGCGCTTTAAATTGCCTATAGGGTGGAGCCAGCCTTGCCCTCACCAATTTTGGCCTTTCTCTCTCTATCTCTTTCTTGCCTCCCTCAAACTGCCACTCTGATCTAGATATTGCCACTCCAATTGCAGAAAAGTACGAAGCCTAGATTTTAATAGAGTGTAGGTCAATATATGAACCAATTGTTTTTTCATGAAAATTTAAAGTAACATCCATTTAATATGATCAAAATAACAACAGCTGAAAAGACAGAGAATAACTATTTCTTAATACATTACAATAGAATTATCCAAGAAAATGAAACTTGACGCGTTTTTAAATTATTGACATCATATATGATTGAATCCGTACTAAACGTCGCAACAATTTCTTTTTCAATGAGTCCATTAAAAACTCATCTTTCATTGCTCACATTTATTAAAAAAAATCAACATTATCATATTTTAAAGTGAGATCACATTATGTTGCAGAAAACAACCCTTTTTTTTTTTTTTGGGATTAATTTTAGATTACTATAGAATAGAGCATAGGATGTAGGGTGTTTTGTAAAATGGTTAACTAAAAAAAAAAGTAGGTTCTAATTATATAATTTGAATAAAATTAATCCAATGCAAATACTCTAAAGTTCCACAACAACAACAAAAAAAAAAAAAAAAAAAAAAGTGCAAATGGAAATTTTTGAAATTAAACAAAATTAGTAGGATCTATTTGGCGACAAACTTTTTCGTCGCCTATGATAACCTTGGGCGACAAAACCAATTTTCGCGTATTAGGAACCTATTTGGTGACGAAAAGGTTCGTCACCGATGATAACATTGGGCAACAAATTCAATTTTCGTCGCCTATGTTCCCAAAAAAAAAAAAAGGCACCGGTGCCAAAATTCTTAGAGCCTAAATTATAAAAAAATTTGGCAACGAAAAGTGAGATCGTTTGGCGACAAAATATTTTGTCGCCTATTATGTGTGTTTAAACTTTAAATATCAAAACACTTTTATTTCACAAGTCTCCTTTCTCCTTTCTCTCTCTCTCTCTCTCTCTCTCTCTCTCTCTCTCTCTTTCAACTAATCTTTCTCTCAAGTGTTCCTTTAGTCCTCATTTTCCATCACATTCAAGGTTCCTTCTTAATTCTCTCCTCATTTTTCAATCTCTCTCAATCTATGTTAACATTTATTTGTTAAAATTTTTTGATTTTTTTTTGTTTTTCTAATTGTTTTTGTTTTACCTACACATTTGGGTTTGTGTTTTTTTAAGAATTGTTATATTAGTTTATCTAAACTTTAAGATGAGAAAAAAGATGAGCTAAATTTCATTTTGTAGGTAATCATGAGTTGACAAGATTTGTGGATAGATAGGTCAAGATTGATTTGAGTATTTGGGTTTTAGTTTTGGGAAAATCAATTTGCTAATTTGATTTGTAAGGATTCTTGAAATTGGAATTAAGAAATATGTTATCTATTGTGTATTGTTGAGATTTGGTGAAATTTGTGTCATATATATGCAAATTTATTAAGTTGTTAAAAGAGAACTAAATTTGTTGCTGCTGTGTGAACAGTAAATTTCAATTGAAATTCTGATTTTATTAAAAATAGATATGGTAAAACGGTTTTTTGTGGATTGTTATATCATATGTCTAGTACATGTGTATTAAATTGCATTAGAAAATACCATCGTTTGATATTTATTTGTGAATTTACAATTAAACTAGTCAAATCTGACTACTGGACAGCTTTGTACAACTTGTGTTGTAAACTTTGCCATAAATTCCAAAAGGGGAATTTTGAGACCAGTTATGTGTAGAATGAAAGCTAACACCCTTTAGATTAATTTGGAACAAGTTTTATACTCTTTGGATGACTATATGATTTTTAGTGAATTTGTTTACAAAAGTATAGAATTTGCCTGACGAATTCGTTGTTGATGACTTGTATGAATTTTAAAACATTATAGGAAGCTCATTTAGAACTGAAATTTTTATGGTATGTTTGAGACACATAATGAAGGGTCTCTGTAAATTATTATCAAATTTTGATGTGGTTTGATAGTGAAAATGATGTTTAGAAGTGTGTTACACTCTTTTGGAATGGGCTGTTTGATATAATTGAGTTTACTGACTTGTGAATATTTTAATAAATTACATAAATGTTAACTCGAGCTGAAAATTTTAGGACACATGCTACTCTTATATAGTGACTTGGCATTTTCATGTCTGTCTGATTCTAAATCCTTTTTCTTTGTTTTTTGGGTTTTGTATATGAATTTTTATGTGGGTTGCTTGGAATACATACATATGCTTATATCTATGTGATTGATTTGACCGAATTTTTTGTTTTTGTGACATGGGTTTTACTTTTGTGTTGGGTTTTGCATATGGGTTGCTAGGATTGATGGATTTTAGTTGGAGTTTGTTTATTTAGAGGTTTCAATTAGCGTTGTTATGGAGTTTGTTTGGAGTCATTTAATTTTTTTGATTAAATGATGACTAACTAATTTACTTTGCTAATTTCATGGAACTTGTTTTTGGTCCCCTCTCATGTAAAATTAAAAGAACATACCTTGTTGTTATGTAATTCTTCTTTTGGAATTGATATTTGCTAAATTTGATTTTGTGGTAGTATGCATGGTGTTATAAAGTGGTTTAAATTGATACTCGGGACCAAAGTAACACATTAGAACTTACAGATTGATTATACGATACATTCATTTTTAATCATTGGGTATATAGCCAATGGGTTTTTATGTTATTGTTTGGGTATATATTTCATGATTTTCTTTCTTAGGTTTTTCAAAGATAGACGCTATGTGGATAAGGAGTGGGGCCACTGTTTCTCTGTGAGTATATATTATACTTTTGTTGGTTTCTTTTTCATTTGGCAATTTTATGGATGATTTAAGATGTATAAATTTTATTTTTATTTTTTTATTATTTATTATTTTTTTTATGGGATTTTATGCGCAAATGTGCGTTTCATAACACTTAAGCTTAGAAATGTCCCGTAAATGGGCAAAAACATAAAAGAGAGGCCACGGAACAACCCGTGGATCGACACGAACTTGACTCTCGGGTTCAACATAAAACGTAGAAACTTATAGTACTTTGATAGAGCTCACGGTTAGATAGATATGCGCAAATGCATGTATGTTTAATAACAATTAAGCTTAGAATAAGTTCCCAAAGGGTAAAAATATAAAATGACCACAAAACAATCTGTGGACCTACATAAACACGATCGTTGGGTCCAAAGTAACACATATGAATTTACAAAAATGGTGTCATTAGTTTTACGTATGCTTAAAAATGTTTCTCATATTTATTATAGAAATAATGTTGTTACTTTTTAGTCTTTTTTTTTTTTTTTTTTTTTTTTTTTTTTTTTTTTTTTTTAATATTTTGTGCAGATTATATGAGCTTGGAGGAATGAAGACATATTTTCTCCTGTGAAGTCTTTTTTTTTTTTTTTTTTTTGATATTGTTAGATGACATCTTTTTCATTTGTATTAATTGTTGTACTGATTGTATTTATGATAATTTTAAATTTAAATATTATTTACTTTTGGAATGTATGGATGGTTTGTTTATGGATATGTAGTTGAAAATGAATTGATTTCTTAATAATAGGTTGTAATAAGTAGGTATAAAAGATTAAAAATGCAAAAACCTAATTTAAATATATATATATATATATATATCATTTGGAGATTGGCGACCCACATTTTCGTCGCCTAACAGGTTGGAAAAAAAAAAAACAAAAAAAAATTGGCGACGAAATGTTTCGTCGCTTGAAATTCAATAGGCGAGGATATAAATTTCCTCGCGTAAAGATTATTTGGCGACAAAAATAAGTTTTGTTGCCTATAGTTTTTTGGGCGACGAATCATGTTTCGTCGACAAATGATCTTTAGGTGACAAAAATAAATTTGTTGCCAAATACTATTTAGGCGACGAAATTAATAGGCGACGAAAACATTGGTCGCTAAATGTTGAAAGTATTAGGCGACAAAAATATTTCGTCGCCAGGACTATTCGGCGACCACTATTAGTCGACAAAACGATTTTTGTCGCCTAATGTACTATTTCGTCACCTGGTACATCAAGCGACGAAATTGAGATTTTTGTGCGACGAAAATGTTTTGTTGCTGTTGTGAGAACCATGACCCGAGGGTCAAATGGGCCTCAAAATGTGACCCAACTGACGAATGATCATCCCTCTAGAATGAAGGTGATGTTACAGTAGAGTCGCCACTTATTTTTGCAAGAAAGAAAAATAAGAAAATTCTAAAAAAATACTTCTCTTTTATTCAATTTGGATTGTATGATTACAATTGAGTGTCCAAAGCGGAAAATTACATAGCAAAAATTTGTTTCCTAGGTACAATCTAAGAAAATTACATTTGAATGCTTCCTAAATACAGTATAGTACAATAGAAATTTACATTCACAAATAAACTAATCTAGAACCTTCAAGACTAGGCTCGGGGGCTTGGTTACAAAACGAGAAGGTGTAAGCACCTCGTTTTGCCCGACGAAAATCGGTCTTCTAGGATAAAGCTTGGCCAAAAACAAATATTTCAATGTACAAAAACATGGTTTATCATGAAATTTATTTTAAAGGTTCAAGTTCTTTATTAAATCATGTACATGTGAAAAAAAAAACATATTATCGTCATCATCATGTGAATAGGCAAACAAATAAAAAATTTAGTCAAGAATGCTTACCTGCATGCACGTGGAAGAAGATCCTGTTGATTGCTTTAGAATCACCAGAGTTATGTTCAACTTTGGCTGCAATCAAAGAATTGGTTAATAGAAGACACAAAGAATTAATCACAATGAAAAACTTTGAAAAGGGGTGAAGAGCAAAGATCAGAAGAGTTGCTGTGTGGCTGCAATGGTGGGGAGTTTGTATACTGCCCAGCTGCAAAAAGAGAACTCCAATGATGCTTCCTTGATGGTCTTCAAGGTACCCGTGAACAGAGCTTCGCCGTAGAATATCCAAAAGGGATTTTTGTGGGAGCTTTTCTCTGTCTTTTTAATGGTGGATTATCTAGAGGTGTTTTATGCTTTAGAAATCATATGCAGAATGATCTGGAATTCTCTCTAAAGCTCAAACTTTGGGACCCTTGTAACTGACCTCCTCTTTTCTTTTTATAGCCAAACAAATGATAAGCTATCTTTTGTTTAATTTTGTATTTTTTATTTTCAAATAATCCCTATTCTTTATCCTCTACCAGCTATGAACTGACTTGGACGTGTGAGAATTCAAAATTCAAGTTTAGAGATAATTGTGGGATAAAAAAACGTGCTCCAGGTTCGAAGTGCCGGATTGGTGGTTCAATGTGCCGGCCGGTACTTTAATGTGCTGGCCGGTACTTCAATGCTTGAAGTGCCGGCCGGTACTTCAAACCTTAATCAAAGTACCGGCCGGTATTTTGAGTTTAAAAAAACATTTTCAGCTTCTTTTTTTGTATTTATCCGTTTGTTCAATGTTGTCCCACTTTTTATGATAAGCACCAGATATAATAGTGATCTTAATCTTCTTAAAATATTTGAATTGATCTATTTCAATTAATCCTTATATTTTAATTAATTAATCATACTATTTATCCAACTTAAACTGATTTTATCTAACGTAGTAGAGTCCATAATTATTTATCATTACAGGCTAATAGGACGTTTACACCTCATTAATTAAAATCAACCCAATTAATGGACCAATGATAATTAGTTTGAATTAATCCTATGTACCTGGAATTATTAAATCATTATGCACTCTATCCGTTAAAACTTCAATTGATCATAACATTTGCCCTTATGGTCCGATTTGAACACATGATACGTCATTTCAATCGTCTAAACTTAAAGATCTATTTGATTACTTTTAGTTGTCGATCAGACGGTCAAAAACACTGTTGGTTTAAAACCCTAATTTAGGCACGTTGTGCACTTTCCGTTTTTAGAATTTTAATTTGTGAAAACCCTAATTTGTGTGAGGGTTAGAATGTAGGTAGCAAAATGGGATGTCAACAGCTGTAGACCTCTTTTCTTGTAGTGATCTCATATCGTCTGATTCTCTTCAAAGAATCAAACATTCAATATCTCATTCCAAAAAATGTCCAGTTATAATCTTGTGACAATAGTTAGAGGTTGTTATGAGACAAACTCACATCCTAGTCCACAAGTCTAACCTCATTGTACTTATCCTAGCACAAAAACAAGATCAACAACTCCAAGTTGGATCAAATGCTGAGAAGTGTTGTCCGACGGTTAACCATTCCAAACAAGCAAGTGGAGAGCACAATACTAGTCTAGTGGAGCTTAGGATTCTCTACAAGTCCACAAATGACGAGAGAATCCAAACTAGTTAGCACACCACTAAGGACCCTAGAAATCACATTTATGCATTAATGGTATCCTCCCACTAGGTCAAAGCATTAATCCCACTATTTTTGGCAAAACCAAACAAAAGAGGATTTTATAAAAAGTATTCAAATATGATGGGGCTATAAGTTAAAAAAAAAAAAAAAAAAAAAAAAAAAACACTTTCAATTCCTTTTTTTTACCACAACTAGATCTGGAATTTTGGCGAATGTTCAATCTCCCATTGACCAAACATTGGCTCACGAAAGCCAGAATGTGCGAGAATCATACCGTGAGACAATTTTGTGAGAGAGAGGAGCCTAAGAGAAGAGGTGAATTGTGCGAGAGAGAGAGAGAGAGAGAGAGAGAGAGAGAGAGAGAGAGAGAGAGAGAGAGAGAGAGAGAGAGAGTGATTTTCAAAATTAAAATTAGGAAAATAAATAGAGAGGAAAGAGAAAGACCGAATAAAATAATGTGATTTAAACGTTTACATGAGCTACAGTAGTTGGTAAAGATACCAACTACTATAGTATTGTGTATAAATTTGAGCAATAATAAATAACCGGATGTGCGGGTGATTTTGTGATATTTTATGAACAATACTCTTTACTTTAGCTTTTTATGGGTTATAGAGAGCCGGTTGTGATTGCTCTTATACCACAATTCCAACACAAGGCTTGTAGTGGCATAATAAGCAAGTTACAGTTATATTATTAAAAGATATAATTGTTAATTATCTGTAGTTCCCATTATATGAAATATTCTTTTATTTTCTCTACAATAATTTAATATAAGAGAAGATGGGTTTTTCAAGATTCTTACCTCATGAATTCTTCAATTTATCTCTCATTGAAACCTTTAGTCAATCTGTCTCTCCTTGAAAATCTTGAAAAGTTTTTCAATATATAGGTATACAATGAGACTTATAACTCTATTTATACTCCTATAACTGCTAAGGGTTACAACTTATAATTTATTTTTCTAGAAACTTCTCAAAATAATGAATTAATCATTATTTACCCACAGTTAAAAGTTTACTAGATTACCCGCCTAAAAAAAACCCTTTGAGATTGGGTATTACACTCAGATTAGAGGGTATAAGACGATGTAATAAATTGTTAAGGATTTGGGGAATTTTTTGTTTGTTTTGTTTGAGATCAAATTGTGATGGGCTATTCCGAAAAGAGGGCTAAGGCAAGGGGACCCCTTATCGCCTTACCTCTTCCTTCTTTGTGCTGAAGGCCTTTCCGCCCTTTTGAGGAAGGCGGAATCTGATCGTGAAATAACAGGGGCTGCCATTAGTCGAAGAGGTCCAAAGGTCTCCCATCTTTTCTTCGCGGATGATTGTCTTTTGTTTTGCAAAGCTTCCTTGTCTGAAAGTGTAGTTCTCAAGGACCTTCTCTCAAAATATGGAAGGGCTTCAGGTCAGAAACTTAATGAAGAGAAAACGGGCATGTTCTTTAGCAGTAATACTAGTGGGGCCCTTAGAAATTCTCTTTCTAATATTTTTGGTGCTGCACTAGAATCCAACATAGACAAATACTTGGGCTTGCCTTCTATGGTTGGGAGGGCTAAGAAAAAAGTGTTTGAAGATATCAAAGTTAGAGTTTGGCAGAAGCTTCAGGGGTGGAAAGGAAGATTATTGTCTCAGGCTGGGAAAGAGATCCTTATCAAGGCAGTTGCTCAAGCCATTCCGACTTATGCTATGAGTGTGTTTAAACTTCCTTTGGGGCTTTGCGATGATCTAGAACGCATGGCTCGGAACTTCTGGTGGGGGCAAAGTGGATCAGAGCGTAAGATGCATTGGTTGAGTTGGTCAAAGACTAAAAAAGCGAAATGCTACGGTGGTTTGGGATTTTGTGATCTTCGCTTGTTCAACTCGGCCCTACTTGCCAGGCAATGTTGGAGATTGCTACACTCTCCCCATTCTCTTGCTTTTCGGATGTTGAAGGATAGATACTTCCCAAACTCTACTTTCATGGAAGCAATCATCCCTAAAAATGCCTCTTTTACGTGGCGTAGCATTTTGGGGGCTAGAAAGGTGATTGAATTGGGTTCCAGATGGCGCGTGGGGAATGGAGAGAAGATTCGTATTTGGAAAGATAGGTGGTTGCCTACACCTACTACCTATAAAGTTGTGTCCCCTATCAGTATGCTCCCTGAGGAGGCTCGGGTTTCTGACTTATTAATCCAAGACTCACAGTACTGGAACTCAAGATTAATTGATGAGGTCTTTTTACCAAGGGATGCATCCATTATAAAGAGTATTCCTCTTAGCTTCCGAAGGCCCCAGGACAAGATCATCTGGTGTGGGAATCATAGAGGCATCTTTATTGTGAAAAGTGCATACCTTTTGCTCCAAAAAAATTCCCGAGGTTCTATTACGGGAGAGTCCTCTTCTAGCCATTCTATGGAAAAATTCTGGAATTCTCTATGGTCTATGAATATTCCTAGAAAAGTTCAGCTCTTCATGTGGAAAGTCTCTCACAATATCCTTCCTACTTGCAAAAATTTGTTTGATAGGGGGATCTCCTCCTCTTCTTCTTGTGTGGTGTGTACTGAAGAACCTGAATCTATTCATCATTTGTTGTGGGAATGTGATTTGGCTAAAGAAGTGTGGAGTAAAAGTTCTCTATGCAGTTTGGTTCAGAGCTTGCCCTCAACAAATGTCCAAAATATTTTCCAATTGACTTCTCCAAGCCGGAAATGTCAGAGATATCGCTTTGTTTTCAGCTATATCATGGAATTTGTGGCGCCATCGAAATGAGTTAGCACATGGGACTTCCGTGGATAATTCTATCTCTTTACTTCGCAAGGCTGAAGATTTGGTCTTTTCTTTTGAAGCTGCAACCAAGGCGACAGAACCTCGTAACCCTCCCCTTATAGTAGACCGGAGTCCTTCCAGGTGGAGTCCTCCTCCTCTACATTTTTTTAAGCTTAATTTTTCTGTGCTCCTGGACAAATCTCATGGTACTATAGGATTGGGTTGTTTGGTTCGCGACCACTTAGGAAGAGTGGCAGTAGCATGCAGTGAGCCAGTCTCTCAACCCTTGGATCCTACTCTTCCTCTGGCCTTTTGCATTGTTGCGTGCTGTGATGTTTACCCGGGATTCAGGGTTCTTTGATCTTATGATTGAAGGGGAATGTAAAACTCTGTTCCGTGCCCTTAGCACAGTGTCAGATCTTTCTCAAGCTGGTCTTCTTATAGATGATATTAAATATATTTTGTCTAGTTTCAGGGTGGTCAATTTTAATCCTGTTTGTTCAGGTTGTAACAGAGCCTCTCAAAAGCTAGCAAAACTGGCATGTGGCCAGGATAGTTCAGAAGTTTGGTTAGGGGTATGTCCCCCAATCGTTCTTGATATTGTAACTAATGACTCTTTGGTCTCTTGAATAAAATCTTCTATCGCTTTTAATCAAAAAAAAATTGTGATGGGCTATAACACTATTTTTTTTTTGGGCTATGCTAAATTTAAAAAGAAAAATTATATAGGTATAATTTTTTTTTTTTTTTGGAGCTTAGCCAACCAATGGCTCCTAACCATATCAATCCAAAAAAGATAACTATGACAACTTTAAATTTGATTTGCTATACCAAAAAAAAGAAAATCAAAATAATTGAAATTAAAACAAACCCCCAATCTAAACAAATCAAAAACGAAAATATCCAAAATTTACGTAATAAAACAGAATTTGGGTTTTATCGAACCATTTGTTGTAGAATTTTGGCTTTAAAAATCTGTCTAGCATGTTAATCTCCAAGAAAACCAAGGTGGGCAAAGAGGAAAGAAGAAGATGGGGTTGATAAAGAAAAGAAATAGTGTAACGCCCCGAACCCAAAGCATGAGCTCGACACATGACAACGGCCGCACACCCATAAGCTTTGCCTTACAAGTGTGCCAGGCCTCACTAACAAATTACAATACTAGCACCAAATGAAATTAAAATCTCCAAAATAATCCACTAATCAAAGATGTATCAAATAATTAAATTACATAACATCACTAATCCAAAATTTTCTTAAACAAAGGTCTCTCACAAATCACAAAAATAGCAATCGTGATACGCTTGATAATCTTGTCTAACTTTCTTCCCACACTACTCCCTTGCAACGTTTGCGCTAACTAATCCTCAGAATCTGAAATGGGGAAATAAATGGGGGGTGAGCTGGGAGGCCTAGTAAATAACCAATATTCTTATCCAGTTGGATCAAACACACATTAGTTAAAAACAGATATACATAGGTAATACAAAATTCTCAAATGATTGTTTTGATAAAGCATTTGGTTTAGTTCACAAAATAAAATATATTATTTTATTTGCAAACAGTAAATTCAACATATTCAGAAATAAATACAGATATAGTTTCAAATACAGATATAGATTCAAATACAGATATAGATTCAAATACAGATTCAGATTCAAATACAGATTCAAATTCAGATTCAGATTCGGATACAGATATAGATATAATACATATACTAAACAGTCTTAGTGACTACGGCCACATTATCCTTGTGACAAGGCCCAAAAACCACACATAGGTCGGTGGCAAACCCCAGAATGAAACTAGTTTCGATACCAACGTATAATCCCCATTGGCGGGGCCCAGAACATAGTCAGACTGAGAGTTTTCAAATATCAAAACACATTTAGAATATATTTGAATTACAAAACATAGTGATTTTTTAAACCTTATTCAAATTACGTACAGAAACAAATCAGTTTAACAAATAAGCTGTATAAAGATTCTTGTAACATATAATCACATGCTTGATCCGAATTTTTTTGAAGTAAACAATACTTTACAAATACAATGATTTTTCTAATATTTCGAAACAAAGTTGATTTTGGCATAATAGAATAATAAAATATAATAATAAGTTCGCAAATATGAATATTTAATATATAAAATTGAGAAAATACTAGTTAAGGATAAAGGTTACTTACTCATAACAAACTCATAAGATTGAATACTTTTCTCAAAGCAATCCCTTTAAGATCCACAAATCCCAATACCAAACTCTAAATATCAAATACCAAATACTAGAGAATTGTATGATTTCTGAAGAAAAATTTCTACATACGATCAATGTCAGACCACAAACTGGATCACTCTGTCACTCACAAAACCAAAGCAAAGTAGTCGCACCTTAAAAACAAATTCAAGGCCCCCGTAGTACCTCTTAAAGTTGTAATTATCCTAATATCACTGCAATACCTCTCAAAGGTTCTCATCCTAATATGCCAAAGAGAATTGACTATAGCTATATATATATATATATATGTAAGCCGTGCACATTCAAAACAAGGTTATAGGGTTACTTGTTAGGTTGGATTCCAATACCGAATACATGAGAGCAAAAGTCGGCAATATTAGACTATAAGTTCAGCTAAAACTATGCCAAGGCCAATATAATTCTAATAGGTATCTATTTCATGTAAAAGAAAATTACTAAGTTGCCCCACTCTTATTTAATTTTTAATTTTTTTTGGACTGGGTATTACAAATAGAAAAGAGAAGGGTGGTGTAATGGTTATACCAAATGCAATGCTTCAGAGAGAGAGAGAGAGAGGATAATGACTAAAGCAAAAGTTGTGAAAGTATCTCTACGGGAGTAGGGAGCACATAGGGTGACAAAATTTGTCATGGGGGTGGGGGTGGAGTCAGCTGAGAGAGAGATCCACAAAATTAGAGAGGCGTGGGAGCGGATGAGGAAAAAAGCAAAAGTTGTGAAAGTAATCACTACGGGAATAAGGAGGACATAAGGTGACAAGATTTGTCATTGGGGTGTGGAGTCAGCTGTTAAAACAAAGATATCTAATCTTAAAATTTTAGTGAGCATTGCACTCCCCAATGGTTAACGTGGGTCTGCCCCTGAATGCATTCTCGTGCATTTCATTGAAATCCATGCATTTTAAAATGGGTTGCATCGCTCAAATATGGTGATTTGAACATTCTTCGAGGTTTTATTGTTTGCGATATTTTATATGAATTTTTTTTTTTTTTTGGTTGCCCAAAAAATGAATCTTTTCATACGAACTTTCCAATTATATTTAACTCACGCGATCCCAAAATCATTTGATCAAGATTGGACCAAAACTAGATTCTTGGTCAAACTTTCTCAAGCTTGACAAATTTTTGCATTTGTTTTATGAAAGTTTTCTGCATTTTCGTGATATCTGATTCGTTTTACATCCGATTTTTTAGATCAAACATTCTTTTTCTAATGGAATGGAAATATATTTGGTTTGGCGCAAGAATTGCTTCGATTGAACAATCGAATTTCCTAGTTAGAGCTAGTCAAACTTGGTCAAATCTCTTATTTTGCTATGGAACTCCTGCGTTTGGTCAAACTTGATCAAAGCAAGTCAAAATATACATGTCTATGATTTATTGATTCCATGCACAAATTTGACCTAGTTGTATGTACTTTTTTTTTTCCAAGATATATATTTTGAAAGAGATCAAATATTATTGCGTGCACAAATTTGATGTAATTGTATATACTTTTTTAACATTTATATAAGGTTTGATTTTATATTTTGAAGAAAAAAAAAGAAGATAATAATAAAAAATAATGCGTTCAACAAAGTTATGTGTACTTTTCTTTAACATTTGTATGACGTTTGATTGTATATTTTGAAGAATATTGTATTCACAAATTTGAAAAGACAAAAGAGAATAAAAAATAAAAATAGAAATATGTCCTTATGAACTTCCAAAGAATTAATTAGATGGATAGTGTTAAACCTAAAGCACCATTAACAATTTAATACCAACGTTTTTTTCATTTATTTTTTTTATGAAACATTAATACCAACTCTTTAGGTTAGATTATTATTTTTTATTTATTTATTTTATCTTATCAGTTAGAGTTAGATACACCTTATTCTTTTATCAAAAAAAAGATACACCTTATTCTTTTTTTTGATAAGTTTTTTTTTTTTTTTTTTTGACAAGTAGATACACCTTATTCGGTCGTGAACCAAATTAAAAAACAAATGGGAACAAAACATTGGTTTTGTCTCTCAGTTTGAATAAACATTGGCTGACTTTTAAAAAGCGGTCCCCACTCCTCACAACCACACGGTGACCAAACCAAAGACTTTCCATTTACAATAACAATAACTGATAGGCACAGGTTGCTACAAAGTCTCGACTGAGTGATTGCTTAATAATCTCATATTTCAAATAAATTTATATTTTTTACTCTTAGTATAAACGGTAAATCTTATTAATTAAATTTGTAATAGGACCTATTACTCTATAAGACGAGGGAATACACATTTATTTATTCTCCAAAACTATTAAATAATTTTTTATCATATAATCTATTTAATGAGATATATAGTTTAAGATAAAACTTAAGTACAGTTTCTTAGGTTAGGTATATTAGGTTCCTAGTTGAATTCAAATACAATGAATTTAAATATTCTTGGAAAACATAATATTGTTTGTGTTTCATTGGTTAATACAATTATGTATTTGAATTTAATTGGAGAATCTAATATACTTGACCTAAGGAACTATACCTAAGTTTTACCAAATAATTTACGGTGTAATAAGTTGTACAATGATGACTACAAACTTATTTGTAACAACTCTATTCTCTGTTCTGTTCATGATAAAGATGATTTTGTATGATGTATTTCAAACTTTAATAGAAGATAAAAAAAACAGCTGTAAAATAATAAATAAGACCAAACAAGCAATGAAACGAAAGTGTCAGCAAAAAAAAAATAGAAAAAACAAAATACAGAAACAGAAACAGAAGTGTAAAAAGTCAATAAGGGCAAGCTCTGCCTTTTGGCAGCCATTCTTTGGCCCAGTAAAGACTCCCAACAAAACTACTATACACGCACGCACGCACGGTTGTTGGTTACTCATTCAACCATTCTTTCCTCATTGCACATCCCTATATCTTTTGTTTTATATAATCAATATCCTCTTTTCTAAGTGCTTCAAAAAAAAAAAAAAAAAAAAAACTTAGGAATTGGCAACTCTTGTGCAATTTTATTCTCTCTGGGTTTGTTGGAAATTTGGTGGTTCTTGGATCGGTAAGGGAAATTCTAAGATACCCAATTGTTGATTCTTTTTTTTTTTTTTTTTTTTTGGGTTTTTGGTTTCTGTTGCTTTGAGTTTTTGGGTGATCAGAATTCTTGTTTTGATGTTGCAGGTTGTGATTATTCCAGGGAAATTTGTTGTTTTTTGAGGTGGGTTTTTGGTTTTGGTGTTGGGAAATTGAGAGAGGAGGTAGATGTTGAGTGGGAGAGGAAGGTGGGGCTGAATTATATGGATAATTTCTGTTGCTTCAATTCTGTGTCTCAGGTGAGGATATATATATCTCCACCTTTTTCAATCACTATTTCTATGTATAACTTATTATATTTTAATGTTATTTGTATTCGTAGACTTGCTGTATTGGGATTTTTGTAGACTTGGAAAAGGCATATGATTTATCTAGGCATTTGTTAACTTTATAGTAGAGTTAGGGATTTTATGTGGACTGTATAAATTTAGTGTGGAAGGGTTGGGTTTGTTAATAATCGGGTAAGGAAGATTTTATCTGGGTTAGTATTTGAAAACAGTTTTCAGAAACATGGTATCAGCACTTTTACTGTATCATCTTTCATTTCTTCAGGTTTCATTTATGAAACTTATTTTTTGAATTAATACCAAACAAGCCCTTTGTTGTCAATATATTTCATTTGTTCAGGTTTCAGTGCGAAGTTTCTTTCATCTCATGCTTTTTGTGGAAAACTTCTTTTGCTCTTGGATATGTGGATTCTGCAAATTGTAGGAATAGCATCAGCAGTCTTTTCTTGCATCAGATGATCTAATTCATTAATTTGTTAAAACCACAAGGGAGTTGGTGTAGTGGTCAATCAACTCTGGGGCAAGCCGTAAACTCGGATGTCTTGGGTTTGAGTAGCCACTGCCCCCTTGTGGCCATCAGACTGGGGGAATTTATTGCCCCTTGAATTACCTGAGGTGCACTTGCGGGAAACTCTTTGCCAAGGGCTTGTGCATCCCGGGAATAGTCAGAGCAAATGCTTCGGATACCAGTTGCCAATCAAAAAAATATATTCATTAATTTGTTCAACATTTCTACATGTCTTTCAATATGGTGGGAAGTAGCTTCCCTTCTTAAGTAGGGGCTTTCTTTCAATTGTTAGCCTTATGCTGCTCTTTCTATGTTATTGTTTTTCTAATATTGCACAACATTTTCGCGACCACAACAATAAGCACCTGCAGAAGGTGTGTGCAAAGCTTTCCTGTTCATCATTTTCTTATTAACAAATGCATTCTTAATTTTGGTTTCCAGATCAACTTTTGGGTGTTTGCTTCATAGATTTTGGTGGAATACTGATAGTGATACTGATAATGGGGTAAATCATTGGGTTGCATTCCCTTTTCTTTACAAGTTTGCCATGCTGAAAATGTGGCTAATACCACCAGCTTAACATGAATTTTTTGGATGGTTCATATATTATTTGGTTTATTTCAGAGTTTGTATCGTTAAATAAAATTTTATATTTCCTCTTAGATATGTGTCTCATCATTTTTCATTATATTCTTCTACCCCTTGTAGTGATTTTGAGCAATACAGGATTCAGTTTTACATTTCATGTATTTCAGCATTCTACTTTCCCTATAAATTATGCGAGTGTATTTTGGATGTTGAAAATTTCCTTGTCTTTAGGTTGGAGGACGCTCTTCATGTAGCTCTGGCAAGGGCAGGAGCCATCAGGGCCCAGTCAAATATGGCTTCAGCCTTGTTAAAGGGAAAGCAAATCATCCCATGGAGGATTACCATGTTGCAAAGTTTGTTCACTTCCAAGGACATGAGCTTGGACTTTTTGCTATATATGATGGGCATTTGGGGGATAGTGTACCTGCCTATCTACAAAAGCATCTGTTTCCTAACATCTTAAAGGATGTGAGTATTTGGTCTAAAAAGAGGCATTTGGTGTTTTAATTTCTAATGTAACGAGCATTGTGATTCCTCAGGGGAAAAATATCTTTTGATTTTGCTTATGTTGCATTTAAAATGAGTATTTCTTGTTGGTCATTGAAATTGCAATTAAGTATGAATTGTTCCATAAAGATTATTCATTTGACTTTCTTTTGGTAACGTAATTGGTAATTTTCTGTTGGAAAAATAAGAGATGTATTAGAAATGGCTTTAAAAAGATTGCTATGGTACCAGTCTTATGGTATGAGATGGATTGACTTATTTAGTGACATCCCAATGCCCTTTTACATAATTGGTTTTGGAAGGGTATACACTTATGTTATGTTTTATTTTCGATTCCAGGATGAGTTTTGGACTGATCCCAACAGGTCCATTTCTAAAGCCTATGAGAGAACAGACCAGGCAATTCTATCACACAATCCTGACTTGGGGCGAGGTGGATCCACTGCAGTCACTGCAATTCTGATCGATAGTCGGAAGTTATGGATAGCCAATGTTGGAGATTCACGAGCAGTTCTTTCAAAGAGGGGGCAGGCAATACAGATGACAACTGATCATGAGCCCAACACTGAGCGCAGCAGCATCGAGGACAGAGGCGGCTTTGTGTCAAACATGCCAGGTTCTTTTACATATCCTCAAGCCCTACATGTGTATGTTTGGGTGGGTGGGTGTGGGTACATGTTTGTGTGTGTATATGTGCACTTGTGCATGTGTGTCCCATTTGACATTCAAACTAGAAGTCTTCCTTGATTGACTTTTGGTGGAAATTACTGTGACTCTTGTGTTTCCAAATTAGGTCTGGCCTGCTTCTGGTTATAGGCCTTGGATTGGAGTTATGCTTTCACATTATTCCGTATTACCAAGTGTTGTTGGTCCTGATAATTGTAAATTACTTTGCATATCAAAAGAATATACAAAGGAATATTTTTCTGCTTTATGAGCAATACTGGGTTTAGATGAATAAGTGCTGATTGTGATTACCTTTAAAATGGGATGTGTAAAGTATTTGTCAATGTGCTTTACATGGGTAGGGTTTTTATCTAGTAAATGTATTAAGTCTATTGGCTGGGCCTTGGGGGATGGCAAGTGCCTCCTACCAAAAGTGAAAGGTCACGGGTTTGAGTCCAAGAATCAGCCTCTCCAAAAAAATATATATATATTGGGGGCAAGGTTGCCTACCAATCACCTCTCCCAGGCCCCGTAAAAGTGAGTTTTGTGCATTGGATACAACTTTTTTAAAATGTATTAAGTCTATTGATCAGAACTGTATGAGGAGGAAGGATGAACTTGATTTGAAGTGGAAGGGTTGCTCTAAGAAGTGATGGTTGACGCACATAATGGAATAAGATTAGGGAGGACTTATAGATCCTTATTGAGTAAGAGAGTTGTGGTATCTATGTGAAATTTGTCAAGTGACATCTGGAATAGCCCTAAAATGATGAACTGGAAAATGAATTGATGGAATTACAATTGAGACCTTCGAAAGAAAATGGGTATGATTTCCTATTTTGTTTGACTAGGTGACAATGTCAGTAAAGGTCAAAATGTCGAATCTTCCTTCAAATTGGACTCCACCCAGCAGGTGTCCTATGTTTTGTGTCTTTTGAATCTATGGATCACTTATTGCTTCACTTTCCCTTTTTTTTTTTGGGGGATCGTGCTTTACTCAATTGTGTATTCTTTCGATGCCCATGAGAGAGGTTTAATTTTTGTGGCTTACAAAGGATTGGAGTAAGGGAAGAGATCAAGTTAAGAAAGAATATTAGGGAACACAGATTAACTTCTTCATAAGGTGTATGCACCACTTTAAGAAGTTTTCTTAGTACAGTGAAACTTATCATAACCAGAGAGCACTTATTGTTTGAGCACTTCTTGGAGGACATCCCGCTTTCTTGTTGATAGGATTAGAAACCTCCTATCCTTATCAAGGTAGGGTCATTCTGGAATGATTGTTTATACTTCCCTGGATACAGGACATGAGAACACAATATGAATGGCATGACAAGAAAATTCTCATAAAAATATGAATGACATGGCAAAGACTTGACTCTCTCTCTCTCTCTCCCTACACACACACGCTTATAAAATTAATCTGATTATCGAAGCAATTGCAGATCCTATTAAGTAGAAAACTATCCCATTTACATATAGGGATTCGTTTGTTTCAACGTAAATGGGTTTCTGACAGAAAATGTTTTCAACTGAATATTTTCAAAGAAAATTTATTATTTTATGATGTTTGGTTGCGCTCCTGAAAATGCTCCAAAATACATTTTCCTGTTTTTGGTTTGTACAAAAAACACACAGAGAGGGGAAAGGGGAGCAAGTGTGGGAGTAAAACAAAAACCCACAATAATTTTTGGGATTTCTTCAAATCACGTAAAAAATAACAAAACCTACCCAATCACAAAGCAGATCAGTCATCAAATATAAGAAAATAAAAATCGAATTGTGGCTGAGTGGGGCCAGGGTCGCTGTGGCTGGCTTGTGGCATGGGGGGGGGGGGGGGGGGGGTGCTGGGCTGGTATGCTCTACTGAGGCGTAAACCAATTGATGCCTCAACGCCTTCACATTCCAGTCAACCGAAAACATTTTCGGTTTGACCACCCGTTTACATTGCCCCAAACACCCGAAATGGGGAAAACATTTTCGGGAAACCCATTATGTCGAAACAAATGAACCCTAGGTTTCATAATTCTTTTCTTTACAATTGTACTTTGTATCTATATGAAAGGAAATCATACCCAAAGTTTTTAGTTGTACCAGTGTATGAATATTTATTAAATTTCCATGGATAAGACACCTCTGTCCACGTGCAAATGTTATGCTGATACTTGGAATATGTTGTTGATATTGTCCAAAGGAAACATACCATAATATAAATTTCTTTTTGGAGTTTGTCATGTCAAATGCCAACATAACTAGGTTTGTGTCACATTCGGATGGTGATGCTTATTTTGGCAATGAGTGGCTCTTCAGTGATGCGTACTCATGGTGTATTAGGATATTTCCTGTAATGACATGCAGCAGTCAGGTGTTATCTTTTAGGCTCTATTTGTTTCGCTGTAAAATATTTTCCATTGCAAAATATTTTCAGATGAAAATGATTTCAGGGAAAATTATTTTTTTTTTCCGTGTTTGGTTGCATTCTGGAAAATACTTCAGAAAATATTTACAGTGTTGTGCGAAAGATAGAGTAGAAGGGGCGGGGGTGAGACGTGCGTTTTTGGAAAACGGTTTACGAAAAAATTGGGCATAAACAATTTTCCAAATTTTAACAAATGTTATTATTTAAAAAATGGGTAAATTATACTGACACTCTTTTCTTTTGGGGAAACTAGACTCGCTGCATCCTATTTTGGGGAAATGACACTCTTACTCCCAAATTTGCAAAATAATTAACACTCCACCCCCTTTTTCTTTTTTCTCTTTTTTTGTTTATTTTTTATTAATTTTTTAAACAAATGCCTAATTAACCAGAGTTAAAAAGAAAAATTATATTCCAATTATTTTAAGTTTAAGTGGAGAATATTCCTTTAAAAATGGGGGAGAAGGGGGCTGAGTGTTAATTATTTTGTAAATTTGAGAGTAGAGTGTCATTTTTCCTAAAATAGGATGTAGCGAGTCTAGTTTCCTCAAAAGAAGGGGGTGTTAGTGTAATTTACATTTAAAAAAAAAAAAAAAAAAAACCCAAAAAACACCTGATTTTACAATTTTAGACCTAAGAAAGACACCCAAACTAAGGAAACCAAAAAAAAACTCGAAGGAATAGGAATGCCTAAGAGAGAGAATCAGAATGATATGGCAACTTCTACAAAGACAAAAATTGCAAAGTAGACAGTATGGTTCCCTGATAAAACTAAACTTTTCAAACTGAAAACATGCAATGCCCTAAACCTTAATTTGGAACTTGGTTGCTGTCACAAACATAATATACCCATGTCATGCTATAACATGGATGTGCAACTCCCATAATTCTTTTATTTTTTTATAAGTAAGAAGTTTTATTCAAGAAAGCTTTATGTGCATAAAGCATGCACTCAAAGCTGGGTTACATATGTAAATCAGAACTATCAAATGCTAAAGAAGCTAAAAAATCTCCTACAGAAGGAGAAGTAAGACCCTATGCCCTAGACCAATCATAGAAAGAAACAAAGAAAATCTCAATGATTTTAGCCAAAGGACAACTCCCATAATTCTAGACTGGGAGAAACAGTTTTGTATGTGTCATTGTGAATCCACTACACATAACCTGTTTATTTATCTCTGTTTTAGCATTGTTTGCACTTTGCATGCAGATTAATTGTAGATGGTAAAAGTATGTTGAAAAAAATAACTATGTCTAAGCTTCGTGTCCTGACAAAATTGTATAGCATTATCATGATTCTTGCATGCTTTAAATATAAAGTTAATTCTTTTAGCAGTCTCCAAGACGGGTGTGAGATGTTGGTGGACATTAGTGTTGTTTTGAAAGTGTCTGACTTTGCCAACTTTTATTTTTTATGGCTTGTGTTAGCGTGTTCTCTCATTCTTGCTACAATTTTTTTTATTGGCAATTACACACTCACACACCCAGGGGGTCTTGAACCCACGACCTCACCCTCCATCTTCCTCTTATAATGGGTGGAAATGACATTTGAATTAGAGCACACTGGCTTATAAATTTACCTATATCTAGCCCATCATAAAACTTTTGTGGATTTCTGCACCAAAGATATAGAAGTGTGTATCAATTTTTTAGATATTTATAATGAATCTCATGGTGGTTAGCCTCCAATCTGTATCTGATTGTGTACTGATGTCTATTTTCATTTGTCTTTTGTTTCATATTGAATATCATACAAAGACAAACTCTAGTGTTTTTTATTTTTTTATGAGACATGAGCTCTCAAACGCTTTTCAATTTATCAGTTATGGCATAATTTTTAGATCACATTAATCAAAATGTCTGATTGATTTGTCAAAAAAAAAAAAAAAATGTACTACTAATTTACCCGCCATTACGTCATCAAGACCATAAATACGGGCAATGCTGTTTGCCCACTGTCTAACATCTGACTTCCATGTCAAGAATCCACCATCAATGGTAAACTAATTGTTGAAAGCTCCAAGTTGTATTAAGTTTAGATTCATTGACTTCAATGATGTTTACCTTGAATGGAAGGAAAAGAATAGAAAGCTATATTATTTACTGTTGTTTGGATGGATAGAGAAAATGGAAGGAAAACAAAGAGGAAAACAAGAAAGATATCTTATTCTCATTGCCAACTTTCTCTCAAAATCTTACCTATTTTTTGGAGGGAAAATTTTGCTAGGCCTTTTCTTCCTCATTCTTTTTTTCCCCTTCCCATTTACCAACCAAACCATGGAAAACAAGAAAATCAAATTTTCCCTTCTTTTCTTTTAACTAGTGGCAAACCAAGTAGTGAAAATATAGTTTACAGCAATGAAATCATTTTAAAAGTTAAAACTAAGTGAAGAATAGTACTTAAGGTTAGTAGTTTCTAATGATTTTACAAAATTTTTTTCGACAAAACTTCTGATTTTTTCTATTTGAGTAGAATAAGCTGTGTGAAAGGGCATGTCATAAGTGCTAGAGCAGCTGCATATCAGATATATTATGGTGTTGGCTTTCAAGTCAATATAAGTCATGTGCCAATTTGGATTTTGAACCAATGAGGTTGAACAGAATCGGTGATTGGATAAAGGCGACATAATTGCTTGATAAAATGACTTGTGTCCTTGATTTTGTGTGAGGAAGGTCAGTCAGATAATTGTAAAGACAAGTAATTGTCTCACATATGGTAGGGCGACCAGGGGCTCTTGCTGATAGGAGTGTGTTCAGGGCCCATTATTTGGATAGTAAAGTCTTGTGCTGATAAGAACAAGTGCATGAGTTCAAGTCTTGAGAGTGCTCACTTCATGCAAAAATACTATAGGACCTTATCCATGCCACCTCTGTAGGACTTCTCTTATTTGGGACCAGCACTGGGTATTTACCTATTTCCTAAAGGCTGTGTTCATTAATTCATGATGGTAGAAAATGATTTATGTTTGATTGCATTAGGTCTCTTCCTCTTGTACTCATTTTTGTATTGAAAGGTTATTTAGTACATTAGCAAGCCCGCCACTGGTGTTTATTCTTTTAGTGGGGACTGCTGCTCCTCTTTTTTATTACTCATTTTCCCTTCTAACTTTTCTCATACTTCTAATCTGTCACCCTATGTATACAAGATATTCCCTTGTGAATTCAATCTAAATGTATGTGTGTTGAGAGTTCTGGTCATAATAACCAATGCATGTTGCATTCTATTAGGAGATGTCGCAAGAGTTAATGGCCAACTAGCAGTTTCTAGAGCTTTTGGAGACAAGAACCTCAAGACACATTTGCGGTCGGATCCTGATGTTCAAAATACTGAAATTGATCAGGATACTGATCTTCTCGTACTTGCAAGTGATGGTCTATGGAAGGTGATCCGGATACTGATCTTCTCATCCTGATGTACATTATACTGTGTTTATCCTTATTGTTTCTTTTCAATTAATCCAGGTCATGGCTAATCAAGAGGCAGTTGATATTGCAAGAAAGACAAAAGACCCACAGAAGGCAGCCAAGCAACTAGCTGCCGAAGCATTGAAAAGGGACAGTAAGGATGACATCTCCATCGTTGTAGTCCGTTTCAAGGGGTAAACCAGAATTATAAATACTCCCTACATTCCAGAATTTATATATCAAGGGTTTCTAGGCATCGATGCAATTCTATAGGTTTTACCAGTCAGAAATCTCGTTGAGTCCTGCATAAATTTGGAATTTGCTTCAAGATAGTGATTTATGCCTCCTTTCCTCCCTTTGTGAAATTAAAAGTTTCTTGCATTTAGATTGTGTGATTCGATATTTCCTTACATTTCTTTGATGTGTAGATTTCATACCTTTATTTTTCTCTGTAATTTGCGTTGTGAATTCAAAGCGGTGTGGAGATGGCCATTAATTTATTATATAGAACAATGCATGGGATGTATATGCAATTGTTACAAATGATAAGCAGTACTGTATCATAGCCTTGAAATGGCTCCATTCTAAGGTTTGGTGAGTCGATGTTTAATGTGATGGCAAACTATACATGGAATTGTAATTATAAGAAGTTCCAAATAAGCACTTTCTTATGTGCATAAAGATTGTTTAAGTACTAGGGATACCCCTTACAGTGTTGTTTAGCTCAAAACCTAAAAATTAGTGAATGTTTTCCAAGAGTCTTGTAGTTGAATGGTATTGTTTGCTTTTTATTTTTTATTTTTTATTTTTAGGAAAATCAGGGTTCGTATTTTGTCTCTCTCATAACAATTGAATTATCAAAAAGAAATTGAAAGTGAAAGAATCAATGGTGTTGTGGTGCGTAGCTTCAAATGCTGAATCATAAATGTATGGCAATAGAGTCTATCATATTACTGGAGGTGTCAGCTTGTAAAAGTTTTGGAATTGTGTTAGGACTTAGGACTATATTCGAATTTCGCCTCTTGAGCGTATCTTTCCTTGCATAACCTATCCATTTATTGAATTTTTATTTATTTTTGAAATAGTATGTCATATTGTCAAGCACTCAAATATTAAAAGGGTCTGTCATGCATGTTGTCAAGAACTCAAATCTGCAACAATTTCATCAGCCTCAATAAACCCCACTTTTTATCTGAATATAGCTATAATCCTTCAAAAGGCTCCCACATCAGTCTCAATAAAAGCAAAACCAAAAACCACGGATGAACAGTATCTCGCCCAACATATTGATTTTCCAATTTATTTCTTTCAATTTTTTATTCCCGTTTCTCTCTCTTTAAGTCAGACCAGATCTGGTCTCTCTCTCTCTCCCAAGCTCGCATGAGCTTCAATCGGAGCAGATTTACCAGTCGTCCTCCAACGGCGCCGATCTTCACCGAGGAGTTCACGGTACTGATCAACATCTACTTGCTTCTTGTGTCGATCTTCACTCGAGTTTGTTGATGGGTTTGTGCTGAATCTTCACTCGAATTTATTGATGGGTTTGTGCCGATCTTCACTTGAGTTTGCTGATAGGTTTGCACCAATTTTCACTCGGGTTTGCTTTTTCCGCCGATCAACAAATTATGTTTGTTTTGTTTCAATTTTTCCTCAAATCTCTTAATAGATGTTAATTTGATGATGGGTTTGCTTTGATTTTTACTTTGATTGATGTTGTAATTGAAGATTGGGAGTTTTGTGTGGAGATTAAGAGTTTTCTGTGGAGTTTTATGTAGAGTTTTTTTGTTGAGCTAAACAAAACAGAGAGGGGGTGGAGGAGAAGACAACCATTCCACTGATGTTTGCTTGGGGAAAAAAAAAACACAAAGAGAAGACAATCGTTTGATGTTGCTTGAAAAAACAAAAAACAAAGAGGGGATGGGGGAGAAGACAATCGATTCACCGATGTTGCCTGGAAAAAAAAAATATTAAAATGTGTATAGAGAAAAAAACATAAAGAGGCTAATGTAATTACAAATGAATACTTTGATAGCTAAATAAGAAAATATAAGAGTTTTAGTTATATTTGGTCTCAAATTACATTGAGGCTGATGTGAAAGCTCTTAGGAAGACATATATACAAAATAAATACATGTTTGGTTTAAAAGTTTTAAAATTTGTACTAAATGTTTATCATTAACAATGGAATTGAGAAAATATAAATAAAAGTATGTGTTATGTACATGTATGTTACATATTTGCACCAAGAAATTGCGTTGAATTCTCTTAATCCTATTAGTCACATGAAAGGAACAGTGAAGAGAGACAAGAAATAAGTAGGTATACTAGACAAAGTACTTTTAAGTAACGTAAGACAACCGCCATAAGACAAGCACAACTATTTCCATCCAGCCAACTGTTTCTCTAATCTCTCCAAAACAACATTGCAAATTGTAAAGAATTTAACCGAAGAAGCTAAAGGCATTCACAATTAAACCATAGGGAAATTCCCCACCTTGCAGCATAACACTTCAACCAAAACTTTCAGCATCTTCCACCTCCCCTACTGGAACAAACTCGCTCTTACTCAAATTCACCATTAATCATGTCACTACTCCAAAAGTACATAAGAATGAAAACAAATATATAGCAACTTTTCAGCAAACGCATCGCAAAATAATATTGTGTCATCAACAAATAACAAATGTGAGATACCCATTTCATCTATGAAACCTCTATCCATTTTTAACCCATTCACCAAGCCACCCTCCACAATTCACACTAGCATAATATTAAGTACCCCCATAACTAAGATGAAAAGTAAAAGAGATAATGGGTTCCCTTATCTCAACCCTCTACAACTTCTAAAGAAGCTCGAAGAAGAATTATTAGCAGCAATGGAAAACACACAATAGACATACAAAGGGCTATCCACATCCTTCACCTCTCCAAAAGCCATAACAATCTAACATATAGATTAAGCAACCCCAGTTACAAAATCATATGTCGTCTCAATATCCAGTTTGACAACAACTCTAGGTATCCTAAGTTACTATCAAGACACTCATTATAACCATATTAAGTTTATTAGCCAACACCTTGGTCAAGATTGTATACAAATTAGCCAATAGACTAATAGGTTGAAGATCTCTTAAGCTTTGTGTTTTTGATAACCTTGGGTGTTCGGGCCAGTGTTCCGTAAATACACGCAGGTCGATTAATCCCAAAGGGACACGTAACACCCTACTATCCACATGTACCATGATAGGCGCAAGGCTTTACCTTATTTAGGTGGTCCTAAGGAGACTCGAACTAGTGACCATTAGGGGGCACACCCAAGGCCGGACCAGTTGAGTTATCCTTCAAGGTTAAGATCTCTTAAGCTTTGAGCCCTAGTTTATTTTATTTTATTTATATCAAAGTAATAAAAAGAAGCACGTAGAAACTTCTAAAAGCTACAAAAAGAAACTACCTCATGAAAGAATGCCATAACATCTGTCTCCACAAAACAATATTGAAAAATACCCTTGATCAAGAATATCCTCCCCATCAAACTCCTTCTCCATCCAGCCTCTTTTTGCTTCATCAATGGTAGAAAATTGCAACCCTTCCACTCTTGGCCTTCACTTTAGCGTCTTCCATAAAAAGGGAATCCTAGAACCTTACAACAACTTCCCAAATGTCATCATTTTATTTTAAAAGCATCACATTCACCTCCAAGTCCCCAATTACTTTGTTCTCCAATGTGAGTTAGCCATTATGTTGACAAACTTAGTATTATTGTCTTCCTCCTATAACCATAAGACTCGAGATTTATGTCGCCAAGCGATCTCTTCCATTTGTGCAACTTTACCCAACTATGCCTTTATGTCTTCCCTTTGTATTAAACCATCATTTCCTTTCTTTCTTTATTTTTGTTAATATCTAGCCTCATAGAATCAACCAATAAAATCCTATTTATATACTTATTTATTAATTTCTTAATGTAATTTGTGTTATTGTGATGTAATGAATTTATTTAATGTGTACATTTTAAAATGATCTATACAAATTGAGTGAGTTATTATGAAAATATATTGAAAAGGAACAATCAAATTTTTAGAATATGGTAAAAAATTTCATATAAGTTTATACTTGAAATCTTGAATTAACAATAAGTTTTGATAATTAATTTTTGGATTAGTTTCAAAGGCTGGAAGAAGTTATAAATGAGTTTGAAATAGAATGAGTTAGGCATGGTTTCATATGGGCTTAAAGTAGTTTAAATTGGAGAGACACTTGGTAAAATATTAGAATATGTGAACTCTAATTGGAATGACACTTGACACAAAATTAGATTAGAATTAAAATAGAATTGAATCTTTCTTGAGCTTTCACTTTAATATATTATACAGATATAAATATAAGTTTATTGATACTGCTCATTATAGATATATTTTATAAGGGAAACAAAATCTCAAATGATGATGTATGTGTCCCTTTTTTATATAATTCAATTGTTAGAATAAGTGGGGAGGGGAGATTCAAACACCGGTTCCCCTTATAAAAGGATACCAAAAAATGTTGATGAACTAAAAGGCTCTTATGCTTTATTGTGTCCTTAAATTATTATCTTACTTGAAAATGCACAAGTTTTAAGAAAAACAATAATAATAAAAAAAGCTCCTATCAGCAATAATGTTTTAGCTTTGCAATGTACATTTTAGTGGTTTTTTTCAATTATGATTCTTGAACTTTAAAGCGAGTGTTAATAAAGGTGGTCAGACAATGCTACTAAACTAAGATTCTTGACAATGCTCTATGAGTCGTAAGTTACCATCTTACTTGAAAGTGCACAAGTTTTAAGAAAATCAAAATAATTAAAAAAAAAAAACTCCTATCAACATTAATGCTTTTCAATGTACACTTTAGGGTTTTTTTACAATTATGATTCTTGAACTTTGAAGTGAGTCATAATATGGTTTTTGGATTTTCTATTTTGAAGAATCAAACTCTGGATATTAGATTTCTAACATAATCAAACATTCTATTAATATTTTTAGTTTAAAACTAATGGATTTAATTTCACATCTATATAATATTTGTCACATCATCAATAATTTTGATTTTCCATTCTTACCATATATACATCATGTTGTATACAAAATGTATATACATATGTGGGTTGTAATATAAGTGAAGTGAATTGACTTAGAAATGGAAAAATGAATTATGCATAAATAGAATTTTGTAGAATTGAGATTCAACAAATTTGATTGAGGCAGCGATCGATGTCCTAGAGAATTTATGTTCTCTCAATTGATCTGTAATCGATTGAGTGATAATCTTGATCGATCAAGTAGCAATCTAGCAACAGCGAGAGACGAACTATATGAACATTTGTGACTTTTTTGCATAATTTATTGGGATGTCAAATATGGTTTTTTATGCCTAATTGTTAGAAACGTTTTTAACAAATTATTGAAAAGTTATAACTCTTATTGATGGTGTATTTTCACATCATCCATTGTAGTTGTTGAAATTTTATTAAAACTTATATGGACCTTTAAATAGAATTCCAAGTATAATTAAATTTTCACACAAAGACAAAAACATTTCCAACTAAAAACAAGTATTTTTGTTAAGGGAAAACCCCCAATAAACCCTTTCCTGATGTCGAAAGCAGTGAAGCTGATGAAGGACAATGCCTCCAACCCCAAGTTGTGGATCGCGCTGGGGATCGGCGTGGTCGGTGTCGTGATCCTCACTGAGACACACAGGAGAAGGCGGAGACCCAAGGCCACCCAAAGAGTTGATTTCGGTGCTTTTGTCGTGCGATTCGACCTTCTTCCATTCCCTCAGCCGCCACCTCCTGCCGCTAGGCTTCCTCTCGCTTCTCTTACATTCGCCATCAAGGACATGTTCGTTTTCTCCCACTCACTTCTTTTCTTTGTTTGTTTTATTCATTTGCGGGTATGTAAATGTTATATTGAAGTTTATTGTTCCACTTTTGTTTGCAAAGAAATATTATACTTTTTTATATATAATAAATTTGGGTTTGGTGGGTTCTGTAGATTTGATGTGAAGGATTATGTGACGGGGTTTGGGAATCGGGATTGGGAGAGAACGCACGAAGCTGCCAGGAAGACGGCGGTGGCGGTGACTGCTCTGTTGAAAAATGGGGCTACTTGTGTTGGCAAGACTGTTATGGATGAATTGGCATTCGGGTAAGCCTTTACCTTCACCACCAATCTCTTTCTCTCTGTCAAAAGATTCAAAGATATGCCAACTTCTTGTTATCTCAGGATTACTGGGGAGAACGTGCATTATGGAACCCCCACCAATCCACAAATGCCATCGTGTATCCCCGGAGGTTCTTCTACTGGTTCTGCTGTGGCAGTTGCAACTGGACTTGTCGACTTTGCTCTTGGTACGTTTATTCCCTTATGTTTTGTGTTGCAATCTCGTTCTTCCACTTTGGAGAATAAACAATTTGGTTAAACAATGTATTGTTCAGGTCTGGTTCTGGTGAAATGTTCTTTTGGCAAAGTTGTGCTTGCTTTTATTACATTCAATGTTTACTCTTATGGGAGTGGAATCTGTTATCCATTTCACACAACTTGGTCTCTTTACAAACCTGTGTTTGCTTGTTTTATTTTTATTTTGATGCTCTATGTGTGAGACACCAGTTTTGTCATATAAACTTCTCTTCAGCTTGGAAAAATTCCAACCAAGAATCAAGGAATGTGCATTTACCTTTCCTTCTGTGCGTTCACGTGTCTGATACACTGGTTTTGTCCATTATCTTACCTTCAGCCTGGCAACATTCCAACCAGGAATACTTAACAAAAAAAAAAAACATTCCAACCAGGAATCAAGGCATGGGCATTTATCCTTCCTTCTTTTTGATACCAATTGTTAGCATCATTCAAGATAGGCTCATTTTATTCACAGTATGCATAAATATATTGTTAAAAACTTACCTCCATAACTTGATGATGAGCCCACTATGGAAGCCTTGAAACCCTTGATTTTTCCAATTGATGGTGGCTGCAAGATGAAAAGGAAGGTTGTGTGTGTGGAGAAGAGGGAGCTACTCTGAAACCTTATCACCCTGTAGAAAAAAAGGGCACTTAATGGGCTAATTTCCATTTATTTAGGGTGAGAGTAGGCGCTTTCTCATGTGCTTAAAAAAGTTTGGTCCATCCCATTATGTGCCCAAAATAAAAGAAACTTAAAACCCACATTTATATAACTGCATCACTAATGACTATGCCAGTCCACACAAAATAAGAAAATAAATACAACAATCGCCCATCCTTGTGGCCAGTCACTTGCCATTATTGCCTGACTTTGTTAGTAAAATTGAGTCCAGCTGTATATCTTATCCATAAAATCAGATAAATGAGGATAGTCAGTGCATACTAAGTGCTTGTTGTTTTGTATGGTTGATATTTTTCTTATTGAACTTCCCTCATTGTCCGTGATGGAGACTGAAAAAATTGTTTACATATTTTTGCTTCTTAACAATGCCATCTGATCCTATTAGGTTCTTGTATTTGTAGGTACTGATACTGTTGGATGTGTCAGAATTCCAGCATCATTTTGTGGTATCCTTGGATTTCGACCGTCTCATGGGGCTGTATCTATGCTTGGAGTACTGCCAAATTCACAGAGTTTAGACACTGTTGGTATGGAAAATAATTACTTAATACTATAAAAAAGTTCTTCGAAATGGCCCTGAATTCTAGACTGTTTAGGTCTATAATGAATGACATGTTGGCAACCAGACTTGTATCTATTCTGGATTGTAATACTCTGTGCCTGCTTTCCCCTTTTGATGGTTTCACGGGAAAATCTGGTGGAGCAGGATGTATGAGTTCATAGTTTTACAAATGAGTCGTACTTTTTAAACTTTAAAATACATGGATTGTTGTTTTCGTTTTACCAAGATTGATTTCTGTATGTGCACATGTGCATGCATTCTCAGTTGGTAACTCTATTCGAAGTGTGACCGTTTTAAATAATAAATAGGTATTCAAATAGTAGCAGATGGCTATCTTGCCTGCTTATTGAGATCTTTAGGCACTTCGTTTTGCCTATTCGTTTCTTATTTTACCATATTAGTTTACCTTGTCTTTTGTCTGGTAATTTCATTACATGGTTGTCTTTCAGGATGGTTTGCTCGTGATCCATCTATTCTACATCGTGTTGGACATGTTTTACTTCAACTGAATTCAGTGGAGCCTAGAAGGACACGGCGCCTTATTTTTGCCGATGACCTCTTTCAGTTGTCTAAGGTTCCCACACAAAAGACATTATATGTCGTTAGCAAAGCAATTGAAAATCTTTCT
This sequence comes from Fagus sylvatica, assembly GCA_907173295.1. NCBI lineage: Eukaryota > Viridiplantae > Streptophyta > Magnoliopsida > Fagales > Fagaceae > Fagus > Fagus sylvatica. Next base: position 6,337,063 of record OU015767.1, on the reverse strand, counting down.
GGGTGTAAGTTGCTGCACTTCATGATAATATGTACATAGATTCGTACATACACACATACATGTGTATATAAATAAGCTGTGGTTTCCTATCCAGTTGCTCTTATTTATGTTTGATTATCAATACTTGCTACAAAATACGTTGGTTCTAATTTGACGATGATATTTTGACTAAAGAAATGTGATACTAATGTTGAAGTTGCTATTTTGTTTTGTTCGTTGTACAGATCAGCCTCCGAAGCATATGAATTTTGGACAGTATATCGCTTCAAATATGCCCAGTTTAAAACAGTTTCGAGAACAATCATCCAACTTGCAAAATGGGACATCTACTTTAAAAGCGCTCTCTTCTGTAATGGTTTCTTTGCAAAGGTATTCAGGAGAGATTAAATTTTTTTTCTTCTTCCTTTCACTTGGGTTCTTTTGGTTTTCATTGATAGATATAAATGTTCTTAAATTAATATCTTAATGAGCAAGTAATCCTTTGAAACACTTCTTTTTCTTAATTCTTTATCATGAGATTCATGTTTGCCCCCTTGTTCACGGTTTCTATTTTTGTCGTTACTATAGGCGAATCTGGAGCATCGTTTGGATAGATAAATCAAGCTGAAAATTATATATATGTGTTTTAAGGGTAGGAGATAGTTGACACTATCTATTAAGGGCACTGTCTGTTTGTTGATGTCCAATGGTTGTACAACGATCTGCCAATGTGTCCTTGATTTTAGTCTAACTTCAACATGTGATTGATTAGAGGCCTGGAAAGATTCCCTCGATGTATCTGTGTGATATGTATTTTAAGGAAGCAAATGCCAAAGTAGCACTCTTGCTGTTACACAGGTGATGCAGCCATGGAATAAGAGTTAAGTTGCTATCTTAAGAGTAATTTTCAGTTCTGGCAGCTTAAGAGCATTTCATGTGTGGGGCCATCATGTGGCGTCTGATTGAAGTGTTTCTTTCCAATGTCTTAGGGTAAAAAATTGAGTCATTAATTTATTAGTTATGGGCATTTTTATGTGCAGTGGTAGGTCTGGAATTTCACAAATATTTTTTTAATAAGTATATTTTTTTGGGTTATTATTATTATTTTTTGAATCATGTTTGGTCTAGATTATTCTGGAATTTCTAGTGGTGTTTAAGGGCCTGTTTGGTACGTGTTTTCGTTTTCTGTTTTGGTTTCGTGACTTTTTACTTTATTGAAGTTGAAACTTTAATCCTGATTTGAATTCAAGATTGTAAAAAAAATTCTGTTTGGTACATAGTTTTGGTTTCACAACTGAAATCACAATTTAAAAAAAAAATTGTGTTTGGTACATCATTTTGGTTTTTAGATTTAACTTTTATTATTATATTATTATTTTTTCTTTTCTTTTCTTTTTTCCCCCACCACCCACGTACACCCCTCTTTATTTTATTTATTTTTCTTTTTTCTTTCCCTTTTTTTTCCCCATCACCCACGTAACACCCCCCCTTTCTTTTTTACTTTTCCCCATCAGACTTACATCCCCCCCTCCCCCATTTCTATCTTTTCTTCTTTTTTTTTTTTTTCCTCTCTTTTCCTCCTTTTCCTCTTTTTCTCTCTTTTCTTCCTTTTTTTTTTTTTCCTCCTCTCTTTTCCCCTCCTGAGACCGCCCTCCCCCATTTCTATCTTTTCTTCTTCCTTTTTTTTTTTCCTCTCTCTCTTTTCCCCTCCTGAGACTGCCCTCCCCCATTTCTATCTTTTCTTCTTCCTTTTTTTTTTCCTCTCTCTCTTTTCCCCTCCAGAGACCGTCTGAATCAGTGCGCCTCTCTCTCCGTGTTGCCGCCCTCTCTGATTCCAGGTACCGGTCTCTCTCTCCACCACACCCCTTTGTGATTTTTTATGAGTTCTTGAGGAGATTTGTGGGAAGAATATGGGGTTGGGAGTTGTCGTTGCCGTCGTGGAGGTTGTGTGGGTTTGGCCGAGAGTAATGAAGAGAGAGAATCTGGGAGAGGAACGGCGTATGGGGGGTCTGTAATGGCCGAGAGGAGAGAGAGAGAGGCAGAGAAGCAGTGGCCGGAGAGGAGAGAGAGAGAGGCAGAGAAGCAGTGGAGGAGAAGAGAGAAAACGGGAGAAATGAATTTGGTGGGCCCAGCAACGGTAAAAAATGGGACCCACAAAAAAATTGAGTTTGGATTTGAATCCGGGTTGGATTCAAAAACAGCTGAAGGGTGAACTCAAATTTGCCATGGGACCCACATAAAAATTCAAGTTGGGATTTGAATCCTCATTTAAATCCTTTGTACCAAACATGATTTTTTGCCGTGGGACCCGCAATTTTCTGGATTTGAATCCAGAATCATGGATTCAGTTGCGTGTACCAAACACGCAATAAGAGTCTTTTATTATGTTTTCTGAATTCTTTAGTTTTCTAGTCAGTAAGAGCCAATGAGTATATATAAATGTGCTTCATTGTGGTCAAAGAATTTATACTATATTAATGGAATTATGGGTTATGTTAGTGAAGACATGCATGCCCTGAATGTTTAGCTTCTTCTCTTTCTTCATCTTCTATTATGCACTGCAACCATTCACATAACTGTTATTTCCTCCTCTTTTACATATCCAAATCAAACCATTAACCTTACCTATCGAAACCCTAAAGCCCCACTTACTTTGCCTACCAAATAACCATCAGATAAGCCATCAAAACAAGCCTTAAAGTTCTATTAATAGCTGCTGCCCAGGAAATTCTGTGAACTGCTTGTTCACTATATCTGGCATTCTTTGCCATTCAATCCTATCATTTCAAGCCATAAATAAACCACAAGCCTAAATCAGAAATCCTAGCTATAAAACCAAACATTTTTTTTTTTTTTGATAAATAATAATTTATTGAAAGAAGAACCACCAAGCATACAGGAAGTATACTTAATGATCTAAAGAATTACAAGAATTAAGAAGATCTTGAAGAGAAGAAAAAGAATAACAGCCTGTGGCATTTAACCACTCAATAAGGGTCCTGAAGAACAGCATCTTTAAAGCTGGATGACTCATCTCCAAGTCTTCAAAACTTCTCAAGTTTCGTTCTCTCCAAAGACACCACATAAGGCAATGCGGGATAGCTTTCCAAATCAAGGAATTACGCTGCCTACCCAATCCACCCTGCCAGCAATCAACCAACACCCTAACCCGGCAAGGCATAACCCAAGACACTCCAAAAGACAGCAAAACCGAGTCCCATAGATCCTTAGCCAAGTTGCAGTGAAGAAATAAATGGTCAATAGATTCAGCAGCATTTTTACACAAGCAGCAGCGATTGACTATCACCATGTTTCTCTTCCTAAGATTATCAATAGTTGGAAGTTTGCCCAACACTGCAGTCCATGTGAAAAAAGCTACACGAAGAGGGACTTTGGACTTCCATATGCCACGCCAAGGAAAGCCCAAGGAAGGGGGGTTCAAGCAATGATAGAAAGACTTCACAGAAAAAGCCTTCTTCTCCATCTTATTCCAGCAAAGCTGATCCTGGCCCGTTCCATCCAAGGTTTGAGAGTAAATCAATTCCATAAAGGCAACCAAGGATTCCAATTCCCAATCTTGGAGATTCCGAGAAAAATTCACATCCCAATGCAAGGTGCCATTGCTAAAGGACATAAGGGCAGCCACAGAAGCGTCCTTCTCTCTAGCAATGGAAAAGAGCTCCGGGAACAGCACCTTAAGGGGCAGATCACTGCACTAGATAGCATGCCAAAACTGCACCTTATCGCCAGCACCAACCCTATAAGATATGAATGGCACAAAGCATCCCCAATCCTTACGGATAGATTTCCAAACACTCACACCATAGGAGCCATGACCCTTTTCAGAACACCACCCACCCCACATACTCCCATACTTGATCTCCACAACTTTCCTCCAGTAAGCATCCCTTTCCATCCCATACCTCCACAACCATTTGCCCCGTAATGCCTTATTAAATCGCCGCATATTTTTAACCCCCAAACCGCCAGCCTGGATAGGTTTACAAATTTGAGTCCAATTTACTAAATGCATTTTGTGAGCCTCGCCAAGCCCACCCCACAAAAAATCCCTTTGAATCTTTTCTAACCGAGATGCCACTCCGGCTGGAAGATGAAACAGGGAAAGAAAATAGGTTGGAATACTGGATAACGTACTTCTGAGAAGAGTAAGCTTACCACCCTTAGAAAGATATAACCGCTTCCACCCACCAAGCTTTTTTTCCATTCTCTTAATCACAGTATTCCATATGGTCTTCGAATTAAAATTAGCTCCCAATGGAAGCCCCAAGTAGGTCATTGGGAGAGATCGAATGTTGCAGCCCATTAGCTCCACCAAACTCTCTAAATTCGGAACCACACCCACCGGAACCATTTCAGATTTTGCCAAGTTGACTTTCAGCCCAGATACAGCCTCAAACCAAGAGAAAACAGCTCGCAAATGCGCAATTTGAACCTGATCAGCATTACAGAAAATCAAGGTATCATCCGCAAAGAGAAGATGGGATACCACTAATGGATCAACACCCGAGCCTATTGCAAAGCCAGAAATATAACCACCAATAGTGGCCCATGACTATAACAAAAAGCAACGGAGACAAGGGATCCCCTTGCCGAAGACCCCTTGAGCTTGCAAAAAAACCTTGAGGGCTACCATTGACAAGGATCGAAAACCGGACGGTCGATATACAAAACCAAATCCAATTACACCATTTCCCCGAAAAACCACATCGCTGTAATAGATAGATGAGGAAGTCCCAGCTCACATGATCGTAAGCCTTTTCAATGTCTAGTTTGCAAAGCACCCCCGGCAAACCAACCTTTAACCTACTATCCAACACCTCATTTGCGATGAGCACAGAATCCAATATCTGGCGCCCTTGCACAAAGGCATTTTGGGACGGAGCGATAATCTTATGAAGAACCATCTTCAGCCTGTTAGCCAAGAGCTTAGCAAAAATCTTATACATTCCCCCCACTAAGCTAATGGGACGAAAATCCTTTACCTCCATGGCCGCTGCCTTTTTTGGAATTAGAGTGAGGAAAGTGGCATTTAAACTCTTTGTAAACGTACCTACCTCATGGAAGTATTTGATGGATTCCATAACCTCATTATGAACAACATCCCAACAAGCTTGAAAGAACGCCATGGGAAAGCCATCCGGACCCGGAGCTTTATCACCATTAAAGGCTTTAAGCACCCCAACCACCTCCTCCTCCCCGAACGGGCGCTCTAACCAAGCAGCATCTTCAGCAGAAATCATGGAAAAAGCAAGGTTATCAAGCTTGGGCCTCCATCCCGACTCCTCGGAATATAACCCAGTATAAAAATGAGTGATGCAATCCGCTATAACCTGCTGATCAGTGGTTAGGACTCCATTAACCAACAAAGAGGAAATAGTGTTATACCTTCGGTGAGAGTTCGCCATTCTGTGGAAAAATTTGGTGTTCTTGTCCCCTTCCTTTAACCATAGTTCTCGAGATTTTTGGCGCCAACTAATCTCTTCAAGAAGAGAATTTCGTTCCCACTCCGCCACCAATCTTTCTTGTTGAATCCTCTCATTACTGGACAGCGAGCGGCTTTCTGCCACAGTCTCCAGAACCCGCAGCTCAGCCAGCACTTGATGACTCTTGACCGCCACATTCCCAAAACATTCCTCATTCCACTTCTTCAAATCCCCTTTAAGGGCTTTGAGCTTCTGGGCCAGCACAAAACTGGGAGCGCCCTGAAAAGGATATGATTGCCACCAACCTTTCACCCGCTCCACAAAGCCTTCGGACTGAAGCCACATATTCTCAAAGCGGAATGGTCTTTTACCCTGCCTAAATTGGCCACATTCCAGCATAATGGGGAAGTGATCCGATAGCACCCTAGTCAGGCGCTGCTGCCTTATGGTGGGAAACTTCTCATCCCACTCATGAGAGAATAGAAAACGATCAAGCCGAGACATAGCTTCGATCTCTCTCCCATTAGACCAAGTGAAATGACCCCCTTCTAAGGGAGGATCCAGCAGCTCACAGGAAGATATAAACTCAGAGAAATCAGTCATGGCTGGCGTGAAGCGCTGGCCATCCAATTTTTCAGAAGGGAATCTGGTTGCATTGAAGTCCCCCCCTATACACCATGGAGATCCCCACCAGCTGCTAATCCCAGCCAACTCGTTCCACATTAAACGCCTCTCCCCATCATTCTGCGGACCATACACCCCAGAGAAAATCCATTCATGAGAATCGATCACTGACCGGAATTTACAAGAAACAGAATAATAACCCACAGCTTTATCAAGCTTCTCAACCACTCTAGTGTCCCACATAATAAGAATACCCCCAGAGGCCCCCATTGAACCCAGATACACCGAATCAATATGCTGAACACCCCAAACACTGCAAACAATTCTCCGAGTAATCAGGTCCATCTTAGTTTCTTGTAAGCAAATAATATCCGGTCCCCAACTCTTAAGAAGATGCCGAATACGGAGGCGTTTATCCTTATCATTCATCCCCCGAACATTCCATGATAGCATTTTGAGCTTCATTGATACACTGATATAGCCCGTTCCCTGCTAAAGCCCCTGTTTTTTGATCCACCAGCATCGTAGTTAATGGTGCTAATAAGGTTTTTAAGCTCCCTGCTTCCTTTTCCCCCTGATTTTTGCATCTTCTTTCTCTCCCCACCTGGCCCATTGTGAGAGTTTCTTCTATTTTCAATTGCTTTGAGAAGAATCAGCATTTCCTCCTCGAACCCCTCGAATGAAACACCCAACTCACGACCAAACTCCTGAAGCTGCTCCAACACCTCAGTGGGAGAGCTTGGATTCCTCCTTTCAACTCCAACTTTCGGTTTTCCCCCAATCTCTGACCCCTCGACATCTGGACCAGCCATGGCTAACGGCGCCACCTCTAAAGGGGTCTCCTCGTCTGCCCAACACACAATATCACCGCCACTAGCCACCGGAGTCGGGTCCTCCCAAGCTATAGACACATCATCTTCCTCCTCCGCTTCCTCACTCCCAGAATCAACCCATACCCGAGAGGACTGCCCTGCCACCATCGATCCAAGATCCCCACATTCAATCGGAGCAACCACCACTGGAAGCTCTTGCTCGTCTTCCCCTTCCTACGACGGCATCGATCGGATGAGAGAGAGAGGGATGGTGATTCGGCGACCATCGCGGAGCTCTAACATCCAATTCGAGGATGATCCCCAAGTACGGGCTATATCCTCGCCTGCTGGAGGGTGAGAGATCATCACCGCCGGTGCTAGAGAGAGATTCGCAGTGCTCTCCGTCGTACCGGCTGAAGGCACGGCGTTCTCGGTGATCTCGGTCTCCTCGGTGGTCTCGGTCTCGGGCTCGGCTGTTCCCGATGTCTCTCCAACTTGGAAGATAGAGAACCGATTGGAGATCGTAGTTTCCGGAAGCCGGGTCTCCCCCACATCTGACCCGGGCTTACCAGTTTTGTTTGAGAGCTCACCCGTATTGTTGGGCTTTGACCCAATGGGTCTCCAAACTTGAGTCCGTGTGGCCTGAGCCGGGCTTGGTTTTAAGATATGGTTATGGACCGAAGTGAGAGCTTGTGTTGGGCCTGGTTTCTGATTGGGTTTCTGATTGGGTACTTGGATATGAGGCCCACTAGCATCACTATCCACTAAGCCAGCCCACTCAGCATGCCACTTACCATCTGTGTCCACATATTAATTTGACTTTTAAATTCAAAAAGACTTCATTCTTGGCCATAACTTCTTCCGGGATTTTATCACTCCCAGTATTATTCTGCAAGATATTTGGGATATCATTCCCTTGGGTTACGGCAGCTTTGAATGTGCACGATTCTTTCCTCAAATTGCCTACTGCCATAGCCTTGCCTGCAAGTGGCTGCCGGTGATGGTTAACATTTTGTTGCTCAATGGCCTTTGACCTCAATAGTCCATCTACTTCCAAGCTTATGCCGCGCCAACCCCATGACTCTCTTCCTTCCGGGATGATGACACCACCTCTACCTTTTGAGTCCCCTAGTACAGTGACTGTAACAAAGTTACCCCTGTCATTCCGTTGCTTTTGAATCACGTAAACTTTGTTGCCTTCCCTGAAAGAACGAAAGACATTTTGCTCACGAGACAACTTTGCCACCTCCAAAATTGCATCCCAAAACCAGAGAGCTGCTGCGAAACCCATCGAGACTTCGCTCCTATGTTGCCTCCCACGTTCAATAATACATACCTCAAACGCGTTCTTGATTAACTCAAACGATTTGGACTCCACGTGAAAATATCTCTTATCCCCCATAATTCCTTAACGTTAAATAAACTACCACCTTGTAATCTTAATGGACCTCCAAATAAGCCGTTTCCGGCGTCGGAGATCCGATTCAAGGCTGGTGGCCCCCCTACATGAGGGGTGCACTTTGTGTTTTTCTAACGTTAGAGAGCATCACTTCGCTCCTTCACTCTTGAACTTAGAGTTCCAAAACTAAGCTGTCATTGGTCTACCTCATTGAGCTGACCTAAATAGCTTCCAATCTTACACATCTTCCTCTAATCAACATATGTAACCAATAATACTCTCCAACTGGTAGTGGGAAGTGAGTGCCTAAATTTAGATGAATAATGTGATTGACTGTTTTCTAACACATGCACAAAATATTGGATTGAAAGACCTAGGAAGTTTGATACTATGCACAAAGGAATTTGCCCCAAACATTCAACCTTAAGCCCACCACAAACACACCCAGACAGATATCCCAAATCTGTCCTACGCCAATAGGTCAGGAGTGAGGTTGCTGTATGGCTTAGGACAAATTTATTCCATAACTGACTTCGTTTTAAATATTTTTAATTAAAATTAACTGTTGTTTATATTATAATCCCTGTATTTGAAGCGACCTTTCAAATTCATCATCTCTTACATTGAAAAAGATTTTTTTTTTCATGGACCAGGAGTGACTGCTATTAGTATTAGCACTTATGCATGTCATAAATTGTAATAAAGTATGGTTGAAAAATTTACTATGTAAGTGTATCTATAACTATACCTAGTAGTAACTTGAGTGTTTAATAGAATACTGAACATTCATTCAAAATTGCTTAAGTGCAACAAGAGGAAGTTACTGGAAATGAAAACATTGTACTCCTGCCGCACCCCCGCACATGCTTTAGGAGGATAAATTTCCTGAAGCATTTCTTGAGCATTTCAGTCTATCTTTGTTTATGCGTCCCAATTTGCTTGAGTGCCTATAAATATGTGAAAACTCTGCCATATTGTCTAGAACTTCATGTGGTCTAGAAATTTCCTGAAACATTTCTTGAGCATTTCAGTCTCTCTGCACTGCATGGCCTAAAATTTTCTCATACTGACTACACTGTGATGTTGGCCTGAAGTTTTCTCATACTAACTATGTTAATGCTTAATTAATTGTCCTAGAGAATTTGACCAACAGATTGCTGGGTCGTGATGCTTACCTTATTTTTATCCAAAGGGAAGGGTATGAAATAATTTGTTTTCAGAAATAAACATATTTAAGCAAACAATCTAGTGGTCAACTATAAATAGAGTATCCAAAGCTTAGGGACAAACAAGGAATGCATTCTTTGCTGTTCAGAGAAAGATGGTTTGTGCTTAAATTTTGCCTGTCTAGTATTGATGTATCTTTTACTCCACCGGCTGCAAATTTCCTTCATGGTTTACCTGTGGGTCAATTTTCGTTTCGGGAATGATTTTCTTAGTTCTGTAATTTGTTTTCAGAAATAAACATATTTAAGAAAACAATCTAGTGGTCAACTATAAATAGAGTATCCAAAGCTTAGGGACAAACAAGGAATGCGTTCTTAGCTGTTCAGAGAAAGATGCTTTGTGCTTAAATTTTGCCTGTCTAGTATTGATGTATGTTTTACTCCACCGGCTGCAAATTTCCTTCATGGTTTACCTGTGGGTCAATTTTTGTTTTGGGAATGATTTTCTTAGTTCTGTAAGCTTTTGCTCCTGCTTATAATTCTTCTAAAATTGTCCCAGATGATTTAAGTTCATATTTTATGAGTTCTTCCTCTCTTTCTCTCCCTTCTAGCTGATGCAGCCTTGGATATTGGTAGTTCTATTGCAGTCTAGTTGAGGCCCTGGTTTCCTTCTGACTAATATCTATGATGTGTGCACATGTTTTCAGATATGAATTCAAAACAAATCATGAGGAATGGGTAAATTCAGTCAAACCCAAGTTAGGACCTGATGTGTCTGATCGTGTTCTTGCAGCAATTAACACCACATATGAGAACATGAAAACTTTATATAAAGTCAGAACTGAGATGCGGGCTGCCCTTCAAAATCTCTTTAAGGTATCCCCAATTTATTCTGTTTCAAATGGATTTCAACTCTTAAGTGTTAAGTTCTAATAATATTATTGTTTTTCTTCCATTTTTTCATTTGGTCCTATTGATAATTTTTTTGATAAGTAATAAAGAATTTTATTAAAGAAAAGGAAAGCTCAAATGGTGGAGCCTCCTAAAGAATTACAAATGTAGGTTTATGTGCTCCATGGAAGTTATAAGAAACCCCCAATCACATAGTTTAACATTCAAATAAAAAACACAAGAATGTATAATTTAATTCAATGTCAGATCTTTCCATGCCTTCAAAAGTTTGGCTGTTCTGCTCCCTCCATATTGGCCACATAAGACAATGCAGAGTTGCATTCCAAATGACACTATTGCTATGTCGACCGTAGAACTATTTTCAACAATAGTAGACATTGACCACCCTAATTGGCATCATGCAGAGCCCAAAAGCAAAAAAAACAAAGGACCACAAATCATGAGTAACTAAGCAATGAACTAAGCGATGGTTTAGAGATTCACCACTTTCCTATACATGCAACACCAATCGACTAGGGCTTATTTAATTTCATTAAATAAGATTATCTATCGTCAAAATTTACCCAAAGCAACTGCACAAAAAAAGCCACTTTTTGGGCAGCCATGGTAAGAGGAAAAACTGTACTTACCATTGCTACTTAGAATCTATCTTATATGATTAGTTTCTTTAGCAAAACTAAGATTAAATTATAATAAATTCATTAGAGAATCCACCCACTTCATTTCCCAGTCATGGAAATCACGAATGAAACTTAGATTCCAATAATGAGGCCTATCCTCCTTTCTTGAA
>OU015767.1:6297208-6325837 GCA_907173295.1 Fagus sylvatica | reverse complement strand
GGTTTTCCAATGTCTTTTTATCATGCTTGTTGGCAGGTGGTTAAGGGTGATATTATGGCTGTCTTTGTTGAGTTATATGCTAAAGGATCTCTTGAACGGAGTCTGAATGTTACTTTTCTCACCCTCATTCCGAAGAAAGCAAATGCCGATGAGGTAAGAGATTTTCGGCCTATTAGTTTGCTAGGCAGTGTGTACAAAATTGTGGCTAAGGTATTAGCTAACAGATTAAGTACGGTTCTGGGGCATCTGGTTTCCTCTCCGCAAAATGCTTTTGTGAAGGGGAGACAAATTACAGATTCGGTGCTAATTGCGAATGAGATCTTGGATAGTCGTCTGAAGGACAAGCTGTCGGGGGTAATATGTAAATTAGATATAGAGAAGGCGTATGACCATGTCAATTGGCACTTCCTCTCATATTTATTGGATCGGTGTGGGTTCTCAGGCAGATGGTGCCAGTGGATTTATTATTGTATTTCTACGGTGCGATTTTCTATCCTTATTAATGGTAGTCCGGAAGGGTTCTTTGGAAGTACCCGTGGGATTCGTCAAGGTGATCCCTTATCCCCTCTTCTCTTTGTGCTTATTATGGAGGGTCTTAGTAGGATGATGAATAAAGCTGTTGAGGAAGGATTATTATCAGGTTTCCAGGTTGGTGCTTTGGGTAGTGATGGGTTGTGCATTTCACATTTATTATTTGCTGATGATACTTTGATTTTTTCTGATTCCAATCCGGATCATATTCTCCATCTTCGGTTTTTGTTCACATGGTTTGAAGCAATCTCTGGATTGAAAATAAATTTGTCAAAGTCAAAAATGGTGCCAGTGGGCCAGGTGCCGAATATTGATGTGTTGGCTGTTATTTTGGGCTGTAATATCACTCATTTACCTATGAGTTATCTAGGCCTTCCGTTGGGTGCCAAGTTTAAGTCTAAACAAATTTGGGACCCAATTTTGGAGAAAATGGAACGGAAATTAGCTGGGTGGCAGCGTATGTATCTCTCTAAAGGGGGGCAAGTTACGTTGATTAAGAGTACCTTATCTAGTTTGCCTACGTATTTTTTGTCTCTCTTTCCCATTCCTGTATCAGTGGCAGCTCGGATTGATACTATTCAGAGAAACTTTCTATGGGGAGGCATGGGGGAAGGGAAGAAGTTTCATCTAATGAACTGGAGCCAGGTTTGCCAGCCATTACATTTAGGTGGGTTTGGGATTTGCAATGTGAGGCTGTTTAATAGAGCTCTATTGGGGAAGTGGTTATGGCGATTTGGAAATGAAAGGGAGACTCTATGGAGACAGGTTATTCATTCTAAATATGGGAGTTTGCCAGGAGGCTGGACTTCAGCCCCAAGTACAGGACCCTATGGTGTTGGTCTTTGGAAAAATATTAGGAAGGATTGGGCCCATTTTGCTCGATACCTGAGATTTGAAGTGGGGGATGGGACTCGAATTAAGTTTTGGACTGATTCATGGTGTGAGAGAGGTCCTCTTAAGGAGTCTTTTCCTGAGATGTATAATATTTCTCGAGATAAGGAGGCTTGGGTTGCGGATCATCTAAACTATCAGAATGAAGTTATGACGTGGTCTTTGAACTTCATTCGTCCTGCTCATGATTGGGAGTTGGAGGTGATATCTTCGTTTATGGATGTGTTATACCAGAGTGGTGTGAAGGGTTGTGGTCCGGATAAGGTGGGGTGGCAAAAGTCTAGTGGTAAAGGTTTCCAAGTGAAGTTTTATTACAAAGCATTGCTTCCTTCCATTGGTCTCTCGGTTCCATGGAAGATTATATGGAAGACCAAAGTTCCCCTCCGGGTGAGTTTCTTTGTGTGGACTGCAGCAAGGGACAGAATTCTGACTGTGCAGAACCTTAGAAGACGTCAAGTGATGGTGATAGATTGGTGCTATATGTGTAAAGCAAGTGGTGAATCCACGGATCACCTGCTTTTACACTGCCCTATTGTTGCTGATCTTTGGAGCTGTATATTCAGTCTTTTTGGTTTGCAGTGGGTTATGCCTAAAGGGGTGCTGGAGCTCCTAGCCTGTTGGGGGGAAGGCAGGGGAAAATCAAAGATCCAGGATCTTTGGAATTCAATCCCTCATGGCATCTTTTGGGTGTTATGGTGAGAGCGTAATTCAAGAGCTTTTGAGGGCAAGGAACGAAGTGTGTTGGAGCTTAAGTGGTTCCTTATTCGAACCTTGATGGATTGGTCTAATGCCGCAGGCTCTTTTTCTTTTTCTTCTATTTTTGAATTTTTAGATTTTTGTATGCTGTAATTCTGTGCTTTGATCTAAGTATACTCCCTGTGTACCTGGATCATTGCCTTTTTTGATGCAATAAAATTTTTATTACCTATCAAAAAAAAAATATATGCATACAAGGTGAACACTTTTTTTTAATAAGTTTGGCCCCATGGGAAGGGAGAGGGAAGATTCCAACTAGTAACCTCCACTTCATGAGATGTGGTATTCAACCGATTGTCCTACCCCTTGGGGTTCATACAAGGTGAACACTTACATGATGTAAAATCAGGATTCTTACCTTCAGAAGATTCTTTATAACGGAGAAGTGATTCTCTAGCTGTTCCACGCCTCAGATATGCCTTCACATTCTGCGCAGAATAAAAAAAATTATTGATTGTTCCATTAATTTTTTAAGAAACAAGAAATTTTATTGGAAAGAGGGAAGCTCATGTACATATTATGTGTACACAAAACTCACCAAAAAATAAATATATAAATCAATAATTACATTGAAAAGAGAAGGAATCAATAAACTCTACAATAGAGCGTGCATCAGTGTAGCCAAACATACAGGACCACTTAAAGAACAACCTTAAAAATGTTGATTTCAGCTCAATAACAAAGAGCTCAACACCATTAAAAGTATGACTGTAACTTCTTTTCAGATTATCAACATTAAGCAAAAGGGGGCTGCATTCCAAGTAGAACTCCTGTGCTTACCAAACCAATTCCTCCACCCAACAAGTATGTCAGTTATCCTTTTAGGCGTACCCAATGGACTCCAAATATATAGGGAACAAAAGACCACAACTCATGAGCCACCACATAATGAAATAAATTATAAAATAAAAAATCTATAGTCTCTCCATTACATTGTACGTACAACGCTAGTATACTACTAAATACCCCATTTAAATTTTTTTATAAGTAATAAGTTTTATTGATATAAAAAAGAGGTATCAAGTATATGGCTACTAGCCGTATACTTGATGAGAGACCAAAGAATTAAGCACTATAATACCCCATTTAATAAGATTATCAATAGTTAATTTTGCCAATGCTACTGTCCACACACACACACACACACACACACACAAAAAAAAAACCAACTTTCTTTGGTACCTTGCACCAACTACTCTGCCAAGGGGCTTAACATTAGATCCTCTTAACACCTCATAAAAAGAACGAACATCAAACTTACCATTGGCATTATGCCTCAACCTCATACAATCAAAACCTTCTCCTCTAGAGGTATTAGAATACAAGAAATCAAACATAGAATCAACCTACTCTGATTCCAAATCTTGTAAAGCTCTTACAAAGTGCACAAGTTCCTTCTTCATCCAAAGACCCCAAGTAAGAATTCATAGAAGCACTTTTATCCGATGCAATATAAAACAACTGAGTACAACTCCTTTAACGCATACTTCCCACACAATATATCATGCTAAAACTGTACTCTCCTATGATCCCCAACCACGAAACTGATGGAGGCTGCAACCTATACTAACCCGCCCTAATGCTTCTTCAAAGACTATATCCATGAGTACATCCTGACTTCATTGTCCACTGGCCCTAATCATTCCCATACTTTATGCCAATAACTCATTTCCAAATATGGTTACCATCCTCTCCAAAACACCACAACCATTTACCCAACAATACTTGACTGAAAGTGCATAATTTTCAACCCCACATTCTTGATAGAGAGAAAACTGTATTCTATTATACAAGATGGAATTTAAATTCATCCCTTATCCATCCCCAAAGAAAATTCCACTGCAACTTCTCAAACTTGCTTGCCACATGAGTAGGGATAGGAAAGAGTGATAAATAGTAACTTCCCAAGATAGATAAGGGGCACTTTATAAGGGTAAGTCTTCCACCCTTTGACAGATAAAGTTTCTTCCACCCTAGATAACGTCCACTCCATTTTTCTATAAATGGATTCCACACAGCTTTTACCTTGTATGAAGATCCCAAGGGAATACCAAGATAGTTCATAGGCAAACAGCCAACTTTACAACAAAAAATGCCAACAAAAACAGAGATTCCTCCAACTTCTTCCACAGGAACACCCAAATCAACGTTCAGGCCACACATGAAACACCGCCTGAAAAAGAAAAGTTTTAAAAAAACATCTGAGGTAAAGATGTTCTACTTTCGCATCGAAGGTCTGCAGGAGGTGGTATCTTGTGTAACAGTTACACGCAACATTCCTCTCACATGGGGTCCCCTCCATGTGAGAGGAATGTTGCATGTAACCGTCATATAAAATTCTATTTTTCATATGCAGATGGTAAATGAGAAATCTTTAGCATACCACCAAAACCATCCCCAACCTGAGCTCCTGATATAAAGTCACCATCCACAACTCTATTTAGCATTCAACTAAGGATCTCCATTAACTTAATAAACAACAAAGGAGATAATGGGTCACCTTGTCCCAACCCTCTATAGAGCTATTGAAGAAACTAGTAGGGCTCCTAATGACTAAGACAGAGAACTGGACTATAGTAATCCCGATGACCAGGACACATCAATGACATCATTAATGTGTGTTTAGTGTGAAGATCAAAAAAAGAAAAAAAAGTGTGTTTAGTGTGCACACACAGACATCTCAGATTCCCATGTTCTGACCATGCAGGACACTAGGCAAAAATCTTTTGCAATACTAAATGTTTTTATTTACTCAAAAGTCAGCAATATCTATATGTACTTAAACCCCCGAAGGCCCAAAAGCAATATACAGTAAAGAAGACCAAAAGAACAATCGGTCAGATTCAGTAGTACCAGATCAATCATATAAGTATTATAGGACCTAATATGAGGTATTACAGGCCAATGACTACCAAATTAAAGAATAAAAAAGATGGAGATATTTAGAAAATGTTTTGCATAGACCACTCAGTATAACAAACTTGTCCACTCACCTTCTTATCAAGTAATATTGCCTTACTGCAGTCCTCTTCAGCTTGTTGAAAACTGCACATATTCAGAAAAACAAACATGAAGCCTTTGGCTATAAGCACAGCAATGAATAATATCAAATAATAAATTAAAGAACATACCATCCCAACTCTAAGTAAGCAGCAGCACGGTTGCAATAGTAAGTTGCATTTGTCGCATTCAATTTGATAGCTTCAGTGTAGTAATTGACAGCCTTATTCCACTGCTTTCCCTTAAATGAAGCATTTCCCTGCAACATTATTTTAAAAGTGATATGGAAAAGCTCAGACAGCATAACTTATGTGTATGTGTGTGTGTTTGTATCATAAAAGACTAATAAGTATTATATTGTCTTGAATCTCAAACAAGCCTAGAAGATATTGGAGACAAAAAAAAAAATACAAATTCAGCTAAATATGTAACCTCAAGAGAAATGTAACCAAAACAGTTTTTGGATAGCCTGTATCTAAACCGGACATGGATAGATATATCTTCAACTTAAATAACATCATTAGTAACAATAAAATAACTTAAATGTGCACCTTTTCAAATAGATATAGTCACTAATGACGATAGAGATTAATTATGAACAGTTGACCAAGCATTTGTTAAATTTGCTACACAAATCATGATAGAAGACAGTAAATATGACAGCATACAAGCTTCAATTTGTGTTATCAAAATTTTAAAACAATTAATCTTATTTTTTGACCCAACATGAAGTAAACACTAGTGATTATATACACATTGGTTTTGAACCAGGTACAGTAACCATAACTTCAGATCTGAATATAATCATCTGAAGTGAATGTTAGACGAAGAAGTTTACAGGTTTCTTGGCATAAACAGACAATTTACATCTTTCTGCTCGCATTACAGCATCTTACCCATTCACTCCATAAATGTATGATAATTCACTTCTGAACATAGAGATGATGCAAATAAGGAGTTGATGGATCTAAAATTTAAATTGGCAAGAAAAGAAAAAAAAAAATTTTAAATAAAATGTACTAAATTTGATTCCTACTTATGTGCGAAAAAATTTACAACCAACACGATAATACAATTAAAGCATACATGACAACCAGAAAAAGCAACATCCCTAAGCCTTACATTATTTTTTTTTGATAAGTACCTTACATTATTAAGAGGCAGAAGGAAGATTCAAGAAGACAGAGAGGATAGAAAGACAGCAGTTCTCTACCAACTTTAAATGATCAGCTCTAACATCTATCCCCAGCCAAGTTATTTCTTTTTGCAAAGCAAAACAAGAAGACACTAATCCTACAATCCTACCATTACTGATTACCCTAGTTCAGGATAACTCAAGTACAAGTTAGAGTGCACACAATAATCCATTCGCACCCATGGAACATACAGGCTTATTGGAAAAATGAAAAGGAAAACATACTGAAACTTTATTATGGATTATATCTGGGAAAGATGGCAGTATGCACATCAAAAAGCCTCATGATCAGGAGAGATCAAAATTGAATCCCTAACCTTTATGCTTTAAGTGCTGGTAAGTACAATTTGAGCAAGAACACAAAGGGAATATATCAAAAATGCATCATCTGATCAATAACTAGATTAAAGATTGCACTAGAAACTTTTCATTATATGAACAATCAATATTTCGTGACAAAATACCCAGGGTGAACATACCTTTTCTTTCAAGAGTTCAGAAGCATCCATGTTACCATTGGTATCTGGCAAATGCACTGAATTGGGTGCGATCCTAGCTTGCTCTTGGAGAGTAGAATACATATCCAAGACCGTATCAAGAAGAAATTTATCAGCACCATGGAATGTGATAAATGAAACAGAGATTGGACAATCATTGTGATTTCCCAAGGGAATGGTAACCTGCCAGTTGAATGCAAAATAGATATAAAAATTTAAAAATTCTACCAGGCTAAAGAAACTAAAGCATAGAGACAAAAACTGAAGTGACAAACACGAAGTTACCTGACAGCATCCAGACATGCTAGCAATGCTTGACAGCATGAATATGCAATCATGGAACTCGGCAGAAAGTCCCTTCTTTGTCTTGAGCTTTAATGGAGGATCTGCCACTGTGGGA
Organism: Fagus sylvatica; assembly: GCA_907173295.1. Taxonomy (NCBI): domain Eukaryota; kingdom Viridiplantae; phylum Streptophyta; class Magnoliopsida; order Fagales; family Fagaceae; genus Fagus; species Fagus sylvatica. Next base: position 6,318,567 of record OU015767.1, on the reverse strand, counting down.
ACTACTAATATACCATCCTCCTGGAGAAAGAGGAAAAAAATACAATAATAAAGAGAACAGATAGTGGCACATGCAAATAAGCAACATGAGCTTCTTTAACATCTAAAAAATTAATATACACAAATACAAGTATACGTATAGACCAAGAGAAAATAAACCATAGAACAAAAAAACAATAAGTAAAATAATTTTGGAATCATTTTATCCATTTAAAAGCTGATTCCAGATAACAAAAGAAATTAAATATGATCTAGTGCATATTATCACTGATGCAAAATCAGCATAAGAATCAGATATCTCGGTGTTGTTCGGACCCATATTATAAACTCAGATTCCTCAGGAGTACTCTATCACATGATACACCACCCTTCAAGATCATAACTATTTCCTTCAATTGGACAGCCTAATTTAATCTTCCGTCTAATTTCCAATCTCCCTGATGAGATTATAAAGTTCAACCACCCTCAAACAACACATGATAAACCAAGATGCATACAACTCCCAGGCAAAAACCCAACCCTAATGTTCGACTTTACAATAATTTCTGAAACAAACCCCCTAAAAAGTTCAACCACCCTCAAACAACACATGATCAACCAAGATACAACTCCCAGGCAAAAACCCAACCCTAATGTTCAACTTTGCAATAATTTCTGAAACAAACCCCCTAAAAAGCATGCAGAACCTTACTATCAAAAACTACTATAATCCCAAACCCCAAATATTTTCATTTTCAGGACTTCTGTATATCTTGGCAAGATTCCGCAAAGTTGAAGAGCCATACAAAAGTGGTTGGTAAAAACAGAGAAGAATGTGTGATTGTAGAATACCTATTAAGTTAAAGTGAAAAATTTATAAGACCATTATAAGACTAGCTATGCTCTATGGTACTAAATGTTAGGTTATTAAGAAGAAATATGTTCATAAAATTAGTGTAGCTGAAATGAGAATGTTAAGATGAATAGGTGGAAATACAAGAAAAGATCAGATCCAAATAAAGAAATTCGCTTAAAAATAGGAGTGGCCCCTATTTGATGAAAGCATGAGGGAGAATTGTTTGAGATGCTCTGGCATACTCACAATGTAACCAATAGGTGATCCGCAGCCTCCCCAACCTTCTTGCACATGTAGCACCATTCAACCACCACCTTACGTTGTCGAAGGTTATCAATAGTTAGAATCTTCCCCAAAGGCAATCCAAATAAAAAAACCTCCTTCAAAACTCCATCCACACACCACCAATCTAGCCAAAAACAAACCTCAGTTCCTTGGCCTACTGAAAACGTCACACACTAGGCGAAACAAGTCCCCCTCGCTCAAATATACTTCCATTAGCAGACCCGATACCCTCCTCTCCCTACCGCCACGCAACACCTACCCCAATCACTACCATATTTACATTTTACCACTCTCCTCCATAAAGCATCTTTCTTCGTAGCAAAACGCCATAACCATTTCTCCAAAAAAGCTTGGTTAAAAGGAACCAACTGCCTCACCCCTAAACCACCTTGCTAAATTGGAGCACACTCTCTTCCAATTGACCAGATGAAATTTAAAATCCTCATCCATACCACCCCAAAGAAAGTCCCTATGCACCTTCTTGAGCCTTCGAGCAATACTAGAAGGTATAAGGAAAAAGAGAAAAAATAAGTTGGTAAGCTGGAAAGGGTGCTCTTGATCAAAGTCAGCCTACCTCCTTTTGACAAGTAAATTTTCTTCCACCCCCCGCCAGCCGTTTCTCCATTTTTTCCAAGATAGGATTCCAGATCTCTTGAGCTTTAAATTTCACACTTAGAGGCTTCGAGCAATACTAGAAGGTATAAGGAAAAAGAGAAAAAATAAGTTGGTAAGCTGGAAAGGGTGCTCTTGATCAAAGTCAGCCTACCTCCTTCTGACAAGTAAATTTTCTTCCACCCCCCGCCAGCCATTTCTCCATTTTTTCCAAGATAGGATTCCAGATCTCTTGAGCTTTAAATTTCACACTTAGAGGCATCCCTAGATATTTTATTGGAAGCTTGGAAAGTCGACATCCAAGAATCAAGGCCAACTCCTCCACCTTAACGAATATTTGAAAAGACTCAAGATATAAGGATGCTACGTTCCTATCAACACACCACGCATCATGCCAGAACCTTATTTGTCTTCCATCCCCCACACCATAGCCTACAAATCTAACAAATGATTCCCATCCTTCTCTAATTGCCTTCCAAACAACAAAACCATATGAGTGAAAAACAGGCTGCAACAACCACCTCCCCACCCATTCTCCATATTTTACTCCCACCAATTTCCCCCATAAGTGATCACTAGCTATATTTATCAAAGGATGGTCACCTTAGCTTAATTAAAAGTACATTACCTAGTCTCTCTACCTACGTGTTTTTTATTAGTATGTTACACATGGATCTCATTATTAAGGAGGAAGTGTCATTTGAACTAGAATGAAGAAGATTCTAAGGAACTTTTTGTGGGGAAGGATGGAGAATTTAAGTTTCATTTAGTAGATTGTAATATGGTATCTTCCCTAATAGAATCTAAGAGGGTTAGAAGTGAGGAACACATTTAACAAAGCCTTGTTGGGTAAGTGGTTATGGAGGTTTAGCAAGGAATGTGATCACTTTTGGAGGCGTTTTGTTGATGTGAAATATGGGAAAGCGTGGGGTGACTAGACTTTTGAAGGTGTTAGAGAAAAACATGGATATTGTCTTAAGAAGGGCATTAGAGCTGGTTAGGAGAAATTTTCCACTTTTATTTCCTTTAACGTAGGGGATGGTAGGCGGATTAGATTTTGACATGATGTGTGGCATGGTAAATGTGCCTTAAAAGATATGCATCCAAATTAGAGCTGGTTGGGAGAAGTTTTCTACTCTTATTTACTTTAAATTAGGGGATGGTAGGAGAATTAGATTTTGGCATGGTGAATATGCCTTAAAGGGGATGTATCCAATTTTGTATTTGATTGCATGGAACAAAGATACATCTGTGCTGTCTTTATTGAGTTCAAGAAAGGAGGATAGGCCTCATTATTGGAATCTAAGTTTCATTCGTGATTTCCATGACTGGGAAATGAAGTGGGTGGATTCTCTAATGAATTTATTATAATTTAATCTTACTTTTGCTAAAGAAACTAATCATATAAGATAGATTCTAAGTAGCAATGGTAAGTACAGTTTTTCCTCTTACCATGGCTGCCCAAAAAGTGGCTTTTTTTGTGCAGTTGCTTTGGGTAAATTTTGACGATAGATAATCTTATTTAATGAAATTAAATAAGCCCTAGTCGATTGGTGTTGCATGTATAGGAAAGTGGTGAATCTCTAAACCATCGCTTAGTTCATTGCTTAGTTACTCATGATTTGTGGTCCTTTGTTTTTTCTGCTTTTGGGCTCTGCATGATGCCAATTAGGGTGGTCAATGTCTACTATTGTTGAAAATAGTTCTACGGTCGACATAGCAATAGTGTCATTTGGAATGCAACTCTGCATTGTCTTATGTGGCCAATATGGAGGGAGCAGAACAGCCAAACTTTCGAAGGCATGGAAAGATCTGACATTGAATTAAATTATACATTCTTGTGTTTTTTATTTGAATGTTAAACTATGTGATTGGGGGTTTCTTATAACTTCCATGGAGCACATAAACCTACATTTGTAATTCTTTAGGAGGCTCCACCATTTGAGCTTTCCTTTTCTTTAATAAAATTCTTTATTACTTATCAAAAAAATTATCAATAGGACCAAATGAAAAAATGGAAGAAAAACAATAATATTATTAGAACTTAACACTTAAGAGTTGAAATCCATCTTGAAACAGAATAAATTGGGGATACCTTAAAGAGATTTTGAAGGGCAGCCCGCATCTCAGTTCTGACTTTATATAAAGTTTTCATGTTCTCATATGTGGTGTTAATTGCTGCAAGAACACGATCAGACACATCAGGTCCTAACTTGGGTTTGACTGAATTTACCCATTCCTCATGATTTGTTTTGAATTCATATCTGAAAACATGTGCACACATCATAGATATTAGTCAGAAGGAAACCAGGGCCTAAACTAGACTGCAATAGTACTACCAATATCCAAGGCTGCATCAGCTAGAAGGGAGAGAAAGAGAGGAAGAACTCATAAAATATGAACTTAAATCATCTGGGACAATTTTAGAAGAATTATAAGCAGGAGCAAAAGCTTACAGAACTAAGAAAATCATTCCCAAAACAAAAATTGACCCACAGGTAAACCATGAAGGAAATTTGCAGCCGGTGGAGTAAAACATACATCAATACTAGACAGGCAAAATTTAAGCACAAAGCATCTTTCTCTGAACAGCTAAGAACACATTCCTTGTTTGTCCCTAAGCTTTGGATACTCTATTTATAGTTGACCACTAGATTGTTTTCTTAAATATGTTTATTTCTGAAAACAAATTACAGAACTAAGAAAATCATTCCCGAAACGAAAATTGACCCACAGGTAAACCATGAAGGAAATTTGCAGCCGGTGGAGTAAAAGATACATCAATACTAGACAGGCAAAATTTAAGCACAAACCATCTTTCTCTGAACAGCAAAGAATGCATTCCTTGTTTGTCCCTAAGCTTTGGATACTCTATTTATAGTTGACCACTAGATTGTTTGCTTAAATATGTTTATTTCTGAAAACAAATTATTTCATACCCTTCCCTTTGGATAAAAATAAGGTAAGCATCACGACCCAGCAATCTGTTGGTCAAATTCTCTAGGACAATTAATTAAGCATTAACATAGTTAGTATGAGAAAACTTCAGGCCAACATCACAGTGTAGTCAGTATGAGAAAATTTTAGGCCATGCAGTGCAGAGAGACTGAAATGCTCAAGAAATGTTTCAGGAAATTTCTAGACCACATGAAGTTCTAGACAATATGGCAGAGTTTTCACATATTTATAGGCACTCAAGCAAATTGGGACACATAAACAAAGATAGACTGAAATGCTCAAGAAATGCTTCAGGAAATTTATCCTCCTAAAGCATGTGCGGGGGTGCGGCAGGAGTACAATGTTTTCATTTCCAGTAACTTCCTATTGTTGCATTTAAGCAATTTTGAATGAATGTTCAGTATTCTATTAAACACTCAAGTTACTACTAGGTATAGTTATAGATACATTACATAGTAAATTTTTCAACCATACTTTATTACAATTTATGACATGCATAAGTGCTAATACTAATAGCAGTCACTCCTGGTCCAATGAAAAAAAAAAATCTTTTTCAATGTAAGAGATGATGAATTTGAAAGGTCGCTTCAAATACAGGGATTATAATATAAACAACAGTTAATTTTAATTAAAAATATTTAAAACGAAGTCAGTTATGGAATAAATTTGTCCTAAGCCATACAGCAACCTCACTCCTGACCTATTGGCGTAGGACAGATTTGGGATATCTGTCTGGGTGTGTTTGTGGTGGGCTTAAGGTTGAATGTTTGGTTTTATAGCTAGGATTTCTGATTTAGGCTTGTGGTTTATTTATGGCTTGAAATGATAGGATTGAATGGCAAAGAATGCCAGATATAGTGAACAAGCAGTTCACAGAATTTCCTGGGCAGCAGCTATTAATAGAACTTTAAGGCTTGTTTTGATGGCTTATCTGATGGTTATTTGGTAGGCAAAGTAAGTGGGGCTTTAGGGTTTCGATAGGTAAGGTTAATGGTTTGATTTGGATATGTAAAGGAGGAGGAAAAAAGAGATGTTTGTTGCTATTCAGAGGCTATGTGAACAGTTATGTGAATGGTTGCAGTGCATAATAGAAGATGAAGAAAGAGAAGAAGCTAAACATTCAGGGCATGCATGTCTTCACTAACATAACCCATAATTCCATTAATATAGTATAAATTCTTTGACCACAATGAAGCACATTTATATATACTCATTGGCTCTTACTGACTGGAAAACTAAAGAATTCAGAAAACATAATAAAAGACTCTTAAACACCACTAGAAATTCCAGAATAATCTAGACCAAACATGATTCAAAAAATAATAATAATAACCCAAAAAAATATACTTATTAAAAAAATATTTGTGAAATTCCAGACCCACCACTGCACATAAAAATGCCCATAACTAATAAATTAATGACTCAATTTTTTACCCTAAGACATTGGAAAGAAACACTTCAATCAGACGCCACATGATGGCCCCACACATGAAATGCTCTTAAGCTGCCAGAACTGAAAATTACTCTTAAGATAGCAACTTAACTCTTATTCCATGGCTGCATCACCTGTGTTACAGCAAGAGTGCTACTTTGGCATTTGCTTCCTTAAAATACATATCACACGGATACATCCAGGGAATCTTTCCAGGCCTCTAATCAATCACATGTTGAAGTTAGACTAAAATCAAGGACACATTGGCAGATCGTTGTACAACCATTGGACATCAACAAACAGCCAGTGCCCTTAATAGATAGTGTCAACTATCTCCTACCCTTAAAACACATATATATAATTTTCAGCTTGCTGACTAACTGGAAGGAATGTCTAACGCTAGAAAAACGAAAAGAGCACCCCTCATGTAGGGGGGCCACCAGCCCTTTAATCGGACTTCCACTGCCGGAAACGGTATTGGTAGGAGGTTCGCTAAGATTAAACGGTGGTAGTTTGTCAACGTTAAGGCTAGTCATGGGAATTAAACGATTCTTTCAAGTGGAATCGAAAGCATTTGAGTTAGTTAAGAATGCAATTGAGGTTAGTATCATTGAACGTGGGAGAAAACACACGAGCACAGTTTCGATGGGCTTTGCGGCAGCATTTTGGTTTCGCGATTCGCTGTTGGAGGTTGCAAAATTATCCAATGAGCAAAATGTGTTTCGTTCATTCCGGGAAGGTAACAAGGTCTTTGTGGTTCAAAAACAAAGAAATAACAGGGGTAGTTTTGTTACAATAACGGTGTTGGGAGATTCCAAAGGACGCGGTGGGGTGATCATACCTGAAGGTAAAGATTCATGGGGTTGGCGTGGGGTTAGCATGGAACTTCAAGGTTTATTAAATCCAACGGATGCTGAGATTCATGGTGATAATCACCGGCGGCAACCTGCAAGTAAGCCCACGGTGGTAGGCAATATTAGGAAAGAATCTCTCACTTTCAAAGCTGCCGTTATTCAAGGAAGGGATATCCCAAAAATAGTGCCAATTAATTCTGGAAAGGAGAAAATATCGGAAGGGATTAATATGAAGAAGGAGGTGCTTTTGAATTTGCAAGTCAAGCTTACGTGTGGCGTGGATGGAAATTGGCATGCTAGTTGGGCTGGGCTTGCTGATATTGCAAATAAGGACATGAGTGAACCGAGTGGGCCTCATCTAGGCCCTCAATCTGCTCCTAACCCAAAACCAGCTCCTCAAACAAATCCCTAAAGTTCCTAAACAAGGCCCGTTACCAATTAAACAAATCTGGAAACCTATTGGGTCGAAGCCCAATCTTCCTTCTGCTTCCGGGTCGGGTTCGAGTAAGGAGGTGGTTGTGACCCGAGCACCAAACACTCAAGTATCCAATCGTTTTTCGGTGTTTCAGGTTGGTGAGAGCTCCGGTTCAGGTATGAACCATAGCGAGGATCCCGTGCCGTCGTCTACGGTGCATACCGAAGCCGTTACTCAAGCCGAGTCACGAAGCTTAACGGTTACTGGTGGATCGGGGTCTCCATCGGAAGGGCTGATCGCGGTGGAACTTCAGGACGAACCGAGAGATCTAATGATTGCAGGTGGATCGGGCCTTTCATCTGATGCGACGATCGTCTCGCACGGGCTCGTACCCATCTCGAGGCATACCGAGGTTGACCATACTTGGGGCTCCTCCTCGGAATGGGTGTTGGAGCTTAGGGACGGTAGGAGGGTTTCTATCCCCCTCTCTCTCCTCCGTCAACCAGCGGAAATGTTACCGGTGACCACTGAGCTGCCTCTCGCGGAGCAGTTCGTCACTTCCGAGGTGTGTGTTGGCGTGGGTTCAACGGATGATGATTTGTATTCTCTGGGTGTTTCGGAGTGCTCTGATGAGGAGGAGGAAGATGGAGATTCTATTTCAATGGTTTGGGAAGACCCAGAAGTGGTCGGGGTAGGCCGTGAGCTGATGTGTTGGGCCGATGATACTGATACTCTGGATGTGGAGCCGTTGGCTATCTCAGAGCCAGAGGAGAAGGGGTTATGCGTGGTTCAGGCTCCTGAGGCTGTGGTTAGTCCCTCTGGTTGGGTGCTGGGTAAGTCGAAACGCATTGGCAAAGTCCTGGGAGCTTCTTATAATGGGAATGAGGAGCGAATCAATCGTTTGCTTATGGAAATTGACGGGAATAGAGCTCAAGTATCCCGTGAGGCAGGGAAAGTGAATCATTTGAAGGATGTGAGGAAGGGCAGCAGGGAGCTGAAAAGATTGACTTGCTCAATAAATTATGATTCAGACTCGGCTATGTCTAGAGGCAAGAGTAGGGAAAGGGGTCTAGCCTTGTCTCAATGAATGTGAAAATTATTTCATGGAATGTCCGAGGTCTGAATGTGAGGGATAAGAGGCTCCAAGTACGTCATATGTTAAAATTGTGGAATGCTGATATTGTTTGTCTGCAGGAAACAAAATTGGACTTCATTGACAGAAGAGTAATTCGGAGTTTATGGGGGATTCATCATGTAGGATTGGTTGTACCTTGGTTCTGAAGGTGCTTCTGGGGGAATTCTGATAATGTGGGACCGTAGAGTGGTGGAGAAGATGGATTCTGCGGTGGGCCAATATTCTATTTCTTGCAAGTTTCGGAATGTGTTAGATCAGACTGACTGGGCTTTCTCTGGGGTGTATGGTCCAAACATTAATAGGGAGAGAGATATTATGTGGGAGGAACTGGCTGGTGTAGCTAGCTGGTGGGGTGTTCCATGGGTTGTTGGTGGAGATTTCAATGTGGTTAGATTCCCTTCGGAGAGACTGGGTATGACTCATTTCACTCCAGCTATGTATGGTTTTTCTGATTTTATCTCGTCTTGTGGGTTGCGAGATACTCATCTGGAAGGGGGTCTGTTCACTTGGTCGAATAATAGGGAGAATGCAGCTATGTCAAGAATTGATCGATTCTTATTTTCGGAAGAGTGGGATGGTTTATTTCCAAAAATCCAGCAAAAGAGACTTCCCAGAATTCTCTCGGATCACTTCCCTATTTTGTTAGAGTGTGGGGATTTCTCTCGAGGTCGGAGACCCTTTCGTTTTGAGAACATGTGGCTTAAAGCTGATGGGTTTAAGGAGAGGGTTAAGGAGTGGTGGGCCTCTTATATCTTTTATGGTACTCCGAGTTATATTATGGCTTGCAAGCTTAAAGCCCTGAAGGTGGATCTGAAAAAATGGAATGAGGAGGTTTTTGGGAATGTGGGAGTGAAAAGAAACAAATTAATGTCTGAGCTAGAAGAGTTAGATGCTGTGGCTGATTTAAGACAGCTCACAGGGGAGGAATCTCAGAAGAAGGCTCAGATTGTTGTGGATTTGGAACGTACCAGCTTGTTGGAGGAGATTAGTTGGCGCCAAAAATCAAGGGCTCTTTGGCTTCGGGAAGGAGATAAGAACACCAAATTCTTTCACCGATTAGCCAACTCTCATAGACGGTACAATTCCATTTCTTCTCTCTACCATTAATGGTGTTTTGTCCTCAGATTCGGAAGCCATTTCTGATTGTATCACAAATTTTTACACTCACCTATTTGAGGAGGAGGAATGTGAGAGGCCTTTACTTGATGGATTAGATTTTTCTATGATATCTGGTGAGGATGCTTTATGGTTAGAACGCCCATTTGGTGAGGAGGAAGTGGCTGGTGTGGTGGCTGGTTTCAATGGGGACAAAGCCCCGGGCCCGGATGGTTTTTCTATGGGATTTTTCCAAAGTTGTTGGGACATTCTTCATACGGATGTTATGGCAGTTCTTCATTATTTCCACGGGTTGAGTTCCTTTGAGAAGAGTTTGAATGCTACTTTTGTGTCTCTTATTCCTAAAAAATCAGCCGCTTTGGAGGTGAAGGATTTTAGGCCTATTAGTCTAGTGGGTGGTATGTATAAAATTCTAGGCTAAGTTGTTAGCTAATAGGTTGAAGGTGGTTCTTCCTAAAATTATTTCTACTTCCCAAAATGCCTTTGTTCAAGGGTCGTCAGATTCTTGACTCTGTGCTTATTGCAAGTGAATGTCTGGATTCTCGTTTGAAGCATGAGGAGCCAGGGGTGCTCTGTAAATTGGATGTAGAAAAGGCATATGATCATGTCAACTGGAAGTTCCTTATTTATATGCTTCAGAGATGTGGTTTTTATGGGAGGTGGAGGAATTGGATGTACTCCTGTATATCCACTGCGCGTTTTTCCATCCTGATTAATGGCTGCCCAAATGGTTTTTTCCCGAGTTCTAGAGGGTTAAGGCAAGGGGATCCCCTGTCTCCGCTTCTCTTTGTCATTGTGATGGAAGCTTTGAGTCGTTTGTTAGATCGAGCTGTTCGAGAAGGGCTATTCTCTGGTTTTTCGGTTGGTACGATGGCTGCTAATCCTTTGATGGTGTCTCATTTGCTCTTTGCAGATGATACCTTGATCTTCTGTGGGGCTGATTCAGAGCAGATTTCTAACTTGAGGTATGTGTTTACTTGGTTTGAGGCGGTTTCAGGGTTGAAGATTAATCTCGGCAAATCTGAAATTGTCCCTGTTGGGGATGTTCCGCATATAGGAGATCTTGTCCAAATCCTGGGGTGTAAACAATCAGGGTTGCCTATGCACTACTTGGGTCTTCCGTTGGGTGCTAAATTTAAGGAGACAGCTATTTGGAATCCGGTTTTGGAAAGGGTGGAGAAGAGATTAGCTAGTTGGAAACGGCTTTATCTATCTAAGGGTGGTAAGCTTACCCTAATCAAGAGTACTCTCTCAAGTATTCCCACTTACTTCCTTTCTCTGTTTCCTATTCCAGCTAGGGTGGCTAATCGTTTAGAGAAGCTCCAGCGAGATTTTCTATGGTGTGGGATGGATGAGAAGCCCAAATTCCATTTGGTGAAATGGTCTCAGATATGTGTTCCTCTCAGGTTTGGTGGCCTAGCTGTTCGGGATATCAGGTGCTTTAATAAAGCCCTTTTAGGAAAGTGGTTGTGGCGTTATGGTATGGATCGGGAGGCCATGTGGCGGTCGGTGGTGGAGGCGAAGTATGGGAGTTTATGGGGTGGGTGGTGTTCGAAATCAGGCAAGGGTCCTCATGGAGTGAGTGTTTGGAAGTTTATTAGACAAGGTTGGGATTCCTTCTACTCCCATTGTTCTTTTTTGGTGGGGGATGGCCAGAGGGTGAAGTTTTGGCATGATTGTTGGTGTGGGGAGGTGGCTTTACGAAATGCTTTCCCAGAACTTGTTTGTTCTCTCTCGGGATAAAGATGCTTCGGTGGCGGATTTGATGTCCTTCCCTAATGGTCTCCTCTATTGGGATTTCCATTTTGTTAGGAATGTGAAAGATTGGGAGTTAGAGTCTTTGACTAATTTTATGGATTTACTCTACTCTTGTAATCTTGAGGGGACTGGAGTGGACCGGTTGTGTTGGAAGGGTAGAGAGACTAAGAGGTTCACTGTCAAGGACTTTTACAGTCACATTTGTCCTTCTATTTATGTTTTCTTTCCTTGGAAGATCATTTGGAAGGCAAAAGTTCCTCCAAGGATAGCTTTCTTTTCTTGGACAGCGGCCTTGGGAAAACTTTTGACTATTGATAATCTGAGGAAGCGTCATCTTATCATTGTAGACTGGTGTTGTTTGTGCAAATCAAGTGGTGAAAGTGTTGATCATCTTTTGCTGCATTGCTCTCTAGCCTGGGAGTTGTGGTCTATGGTGTTTGGTTTATTTGGGGTGTGTTGGGTGATGCCGGGTCAGGTGCTGCAGTTGTGGACTGGTTGGCAGATCTGTGTTGGGGATACTCGGAATTTGGTTGTTTGGCGGATGGTCCCGCATTGTGTAATGTGGTGCCTCTGGAGGGAGAGGAATGCGCGGCATTTTGAGGATAGTGAACGTTCTATTGTGGATCTCAAGTTGCTGTTTTTTCAAACTTTGTATGAGTGGGTCAATTCCTTGGGTTTTTGCTCTATTAATTCCATTATGGAATTGATAGACTATTGTAGTTTCTAATTTCTTTGGCTTTCCTTTGTATACACCTAGTATACTAGGTTGGTTCTTTTTTAATGAAAGTTTTCTTACTTATCAAAAAAAAATAATTTTCAGCTTGATTTATCTATCCAAACGATGCTCCAGATTTGCCTATAGTAACGACAAAAATAGAAACCGTGAACAAGAGGGCAAACATGAATCTCATGATAAAGAATTAAGAAAAAGAAGTGTTTCAAAGGATTACTTGCTCATTAAGATATTAATTTAAGAACATTTATATCTATCAATGAAAACCAAAAGAACCCAAGTGAAAGGAAGAAGAAAAAAAATTTAATCTCTCCTGAATACCTTTGCAAAGAAACCATTACAGAAGAGAGCGCTTTTAAAGTAGATGTCCCATTTTGCAACTTGGATGATTGTTCTCGAAACTGTTTTAAACTGGGCACATTTGAAGCGATATACTTTCCAAAATTCATATGCTTCGGAGGCTGATCTGTACAACGAACAAAACAAAATAGCAACTTCAACATTAGTATCACATTTCTTTAGTCAAAATATCATCGTCAAATTAGAACCAACGTATTTTGTAGCAAGTATTGATAATCAAACATAAATAAGAGCAACTGGATAGGAAACCACAGCTTATTTATATACACATGTATGTGTGTATGTACGAATCTATGTACATATTATCATGAAGTGCAGCAACTTACACCCAGAAAGATTTTCAATTGCTTTGCTAACGACATATAATGTCTTTTGTGTGGGAACCTTAGACAACTGAAAGAGGTCATCGGCAAAAATAAGGCGCCGTGTCCTTCTAGGCTCCACTGAATTCAGTTGAAGTAAAACATGTCCAACACGATGTAGAATAGATGGATCACGAGCAAACCATCCTGAAAGACAACCATGTAATGAAATTACCAGACAAAAGACAAGGTAAACTAATATGGTAAAATAAGAAACGAATAGGCAAAACGAAGTGCCTAAAGATCTCAATAAGCAGGCAAGATAGCCATCTGCTACTATTTGAATACCTATTTATTATTTAAAACGGTCACACTTCGAATAGAGTTACCAACTGAGAATGCATGCACATGTGCACATACAGAAATCAATCTTGGTAAAACAAAAACAACAATCCATGTATTTTAAAGTTTAAAAAGTACGACTCATTGGTAAAACTATGAACTCATACATCCTGCTCCACCAGATTTTCCCGTGAAACCATCAAAAGGGGAAAGCAGGCACAGAGTATTACAATCCAGAATAGATACAAGTCTGGTTGCCAACATGTCATTCATTATAGACCTAAACAGTCTAGAATTCAGGGCCATTTCGAAGAACTTTTTTATAGTATTAAGTAATTATTTTCCATACCAACAGTGTCTAAACTCTGTGAATTTGGCAGTACTCCAAGCATAGATACAGCCCCATGAGACGGTCGAAATCCAAGGATACCACAAAATGATGCTGGAATTCTGACACATCCAACAGTATCAGTACCTACAAATACAAGAACCTAATAGGATCAGATGGCATTGTTAAGAAGCAAAAATATGTAAACAATTTTTTCAGTCTCCATCACGGACAATGAGGGAAGTTCAATAAGAAAAATATCAACCATACAAAACAACAAGCACTTAGTATGCACTGACTATCCTCATTTATCTGATTTTATGGATAAGATATACAGCTGGACTCAATTTTACTAACAAAGTCAGGCAATAATGGCAAGTGACTGGCCACAAGGATGGGCGATTGTTGTATTTATTTTCTTATTTTGTGTGGACTGGCATAGTCATTAGTGATGCAGTTATATAAATGTGGGTTTTAAGTTTCTTTTATTTTGGGCACATAATGGGATGGACCAAACTTTTTTAAGCACATGAGAAAGCGCCTACTCTCACCCTAAATAAATGGAAATTAGCCCATTAAGTGCCCTTTTTTTCTACAGGGTGATAAGGTTTCAGAGTAGCTCCCTCTTCTCCACACACACAACCTTCCTTTTCATCTTGCAGCCACCATCAATTGGAAAAATCAAGGGTTTCAAGGCTTCCATAGTGGGCTCATCATCAAGTTATGGAGGTAAGTTTTTAACAATATATTTATGCATACTGTGAATAAAATGAGCCTATCTTGAATGATGCTAACAATTGGTATCAAAAAGAAGGAAGGATAAATGCCCATGCCTTGATTCCTGGTTGGAATGTTGCCAGGCTGAAGGTAAGATAATGGACAAAACCAGTGTATCAGACACGTGAACGCACAGAAGGAAAGGTAAATGCGCATTCCTTGATTCTTGGTTGGAATTTTTCCAAGCTGAAGAGAAGTTTATATGACAAAACTGGTGTCTCACACATAGAGCATCAAAATAAAAATAAAACAAGCAAACACAGGTTTGTAAAGAGACCAAGTTGTGTGAAATGGATAACAGATTCCACTCCCATAAGAGTAAACCTTGAATGTAATAAAAGCAAGCACAACTTTGCCAAAAGAACATTTCACCAGAACCAGACCTGAACAATACATTGTTTAACCAAATTGTTTATTCTCCAAAGTGGAAGAACGAGATTGCAACACAAAACATAAGGGAATAAACGTACCAAGAGCAAAGTCGACAAGTCCAGTTGCAACTGCCACAGCAGAACCAGTAGAAGAACCTCCGGGGATACACGATGGCATTTGTGGATTGGTGGGGGTTCCATAATGCACGTTCTCCCCAGTAATCCTGAGATAACAAGAAGTTGGCATATCTTTGAATCTTTTGACAGAGAGAAAGAGATTGGTGGTGAAGGTAAAGGCTTACCCGAATGCCAATTCATCCATAACAGTCTTGCCAACACAAGTAGCCCCATTTTTCAACAGAGCAGTCACCGCCACCGCCGTCTTCCTGGCAGCTTCGTGCGTTCTCTCCCAATCCCGATTCCCAAACCCCGTCACATAATCCTTCACATCAAATCTACAGAACCCACCAAACCCAAATTTATTATATATAAAAAAGTATAATATTTCTTTGCAAACAAAAGTGGAACAATAAACTTCAATCTAACATTTACATACCCGCAAATGAATAAAACAAACAAAGAAAAGAAGTGAGTGGGAGAAAACGAACATGTCCTTGATGGCGAATGTAAGAGAAGCGAGAGGAAGCCTAGCGGCAGGAGGTGGCGGCTGAGGGAATGGAAGAAGGTCGAATCGCACGACAAAAGCACCGAAATCAACTCTTTGGGTGGCCTTGGGTCTCCGCCTTCTCCTGTGTGTCTCAGTGAGGATCACGACACCGACCACGCCGATCCCCAGCGCGATCCACAACTTGGGGTTGGAGGCATTGTCCTTCATCAGCTTCACTGCTTTCGACATCAGGAAAGGGTTTATTGGGGGTTTTCCCTTAACAAAAATACTTGTTTTTAGTTGGAAATGTTTTTGTCTTTGTGTGAAAATTTAATTATACTTGGAATTTCTATTTAAAGGTCCATATAAGTTTTAATAAAATTTCAACAACTACAATGGATGATGTGAAAATACACCATCAATAAGAGTTATAACTTTTCAATAATTTGTTAAAAACGTTTCTAACAATTAGGCATAAAAAACCATATTTGACATCCCAATAAATTATGCAAAAAAGTCACAAATGGTTCATATAGTTCGTCTCTCGCTGTTGCTAGATTGCTACTTGATCGATCAAGATTATCACTCAATCGATTACAGATCAATTGAGAGAACATAAATTCTCTAGGACATCGATCGCTGCCTCAATCAAATTTGTTGAATCTCAATTCTACAAAATTCTATTTATGCATAATTCATTTTTCCATTTCTAAGTCAATTCACTTCACTTATATTACAACCCACATATGTATATACATTTTGTATACAACATGATGTATATATGGTAAGAATGGAAAATCAAAATTATTGATGATGTGACAAATATTATATAGATGTGAAATTAAATCCATTAGTTTTAAACTAAAAATATTAATAGAATGTTTGATTATGTTAGAAATCTAATATCCAGAGTTTGATTCTTCAAAATAGAAAATCCAAAAACCATATTATGACTCACTTCAAAGTTCAAGAATCATAATTGTAAAAAAACCCTAAAGTGTACATTGAAAAGCATTAATGTTGATAGGAGTTTTTTTTTTTTAATTATTTTGATTTTCTTAAAACTTGTGCACTTTCAAGTAAGATGGTAACTTACGACTCATAGAGCATTGTCAAGAATCTTAGTTTAGTAGCATTGTCTGACCACCTTTATTAACACTCGCTTTAAAGTTCAAGAATCATAATTGAAAAAAACCACTAAAATGTACATTGCAAAGCTAAAACATTATTGCTGATAGGAGCTTTTCTTTATTATTATTGTTTTTCTTAAAACTTGTGCATTTTCAAGTAAGATAATAATTTAAGGACACAATAAAGCATAAGAGCCTTTTAGTTCATCAACATTTTTTGGTATCCTTTTATAAGGGGAACCGGTGTTTGAATCTCCCCTCCCCACTTATTCTAACAATTGAATTATATAAAAAAGGGACACATACATCATCATTTGAGATTTTGTTTCCCTTATAAAATATATCTATAATGAATAGTATCAATAAACTTATATTTATATCTGTATAATATATTAAAGTGAAAGCTCAAGAAAGATTCAATTCTATTTTAATTCTAATCTAATTTTGTGTCAAGTGTCATTCCAATTAGAGTTCACATATTCTAATATTTTACCAAGTGTCTCTCCAATTTAAACTACTTTAAGCCCATATGAAACCATGCCTAACTCATTCTATTTCAAACTCATTTATAACTTCTTCCAGCCTTTGAAACTAATCCAAAAATTAATTATCAAAACTTATTGTTAATTCAAGATTTCAAGTATAAACTTATATGAAATTTTTTACCATATTCTAAAAATTTGATTGTTCCTTTTCAATATATTTTCATAATAACTCACTCAATTTGTATAGATCATTTTAAAATGTACACATTAAATAAATTCATTACATCACAATAACACAAATTACATTAAGAAATTAATAAATAAGTATATAAATAGGATTTTATTGGTTGATTCTATGAGGCTAGATATTAACAAAAATAAAGAAAGAAAGGAAATGATGGTTTAATACAAAGGGAAGACATAAAGGCATAGTTGGGTAAAGTTGCACAAATGGAAGAGATCGCTTGGCGACATAAATCTCGAGTCTTATGGTTATAGGAGGAAGACAATAATACTAAGTTTGTCAACATAATGGCTAACTCACATTGGAGAACAAAGTAATTGGGGACTTGGAGGTGAATGTGATGCTTTTAAAATAAAATGATGACATTTGGGAAGTTGTTGTAAGGTTCTAGGATTCCCTTTTTATGGAAGACGCTAAAGTGAAGGCCAAGAGTGGAAGGGTTGCAATTTTCTACCATTGATGAAGCAAAAAGAGGCTGGATGGAGAAGGAGTTTGATGGGGAGGATATTCTTGATCAAGGGTATTTTTCAATATTGTTTTGTGGAGACAGATGTTATGGCATTCTTTCATGAGGTAGTTTCTTTTTGTAGCTTTTAGAAGTTTCTACGTGCTTCTTTTTATTACTTTGATATAAATAAAATAAAATAAACTAGGGCTCAAAGCTTAAGAGATCTTAACCTTGAAGGATAACTCAACTGGTCCGGCCTTGGGTGTGCCCCCTAATGGTCACTAGTTCGAGTCTCCTTAGGACCACCTAAATAAGGTAAAGCCTTGCGCCTATCATGGTACATGTGGATAGTAGGGTGTTACGTGTCCCTTTGGGATTAATCGACCTGCGTGTATTTACGGAACACTGGCCCGAACACCCAAGGTTATCAAAAACACAAAGCTTAAGAGATCTTCAACCTATTAGTCTATTGGCTAATTTGTATACAATCTTGACCAAGGTGTTGGCTAATAAACTTAATATGGTTATAATGAGTGTCTTGATAGTAACTTAGGATACCTAGAGTTGTTGTCAAACTGGATATTGAGACGACATATGATTTTGTAACTGGGGTTGCTTAATCTATATGTTAGATTGTTATGGCTTTTGGAGAGGTGAAGGATGTGGATAGCCCTTTGTATGTCTATTGTGTGTTTTCCATTGCTGCTAATAATTCTTCTTCGAGCTTCTTTAGAAGTTGTAGAGGGTTGAGATAAGGGAACCCATTATCTCTTTTACTTTTCATCTTAGTTATGGGGGTACTTAATATTATGCTAGTGTGAATTGTGGAGGGTGGCTTGGTGAATGGGTTAAAAATGGATAGAGGTTTCATAGATGAAATGGGTATCTCACATTTGTTATTTGTTGATGACACAATATTATTTTGCGATGCGTTTGCTGAAAAGTTGCTATATATTTGTTTTCATTCTTATGTACTTTTGGAGTAGTGACATGATTAATGGTGAATTTGAGTAAGAGCGAGTTTGTTCCAGTAGGGGAGGTGGAAGATGCTGAAAGTTTTGGTTGAAGTGTTATGCTGCAAGGTGGGGAATTTCCCTATGGTTTAATTGTGAATGCCTTTAGCTTCTTCGGTTAAATTCTTTACAATTTGCAATGTTGTTTTGGAGAGATTAGAGAAACAGTTGGCTGGATGGAAATAGTTGTGCTTGTCTTATGGCGGTTGTCTTACGTTACTTAAAAGTACTTTGTCTAGTATACCTACTTATTTCTTGTCTCTCTTCACTGTTCCTTTCATGTGACTAATAGGATTAAGAGAATTCAACGCAATTTCTTGGTGCAAATATGTAACATACATGTACATAACACATACTTTTATTTATATTTTCTCAATTCCATTGTTAATGATAAACATTTAGTACAAATTTTAAAACTTTTAAACCAAACATGTATGTATTTTGTATATATGTCTTCCTAAGAGCTTTCACATCAGCCTCAATGTAATTTGAGACCAAATATAACTAAAACTCTTATATTTTCTTATTTAGCTATCAAACTATTCATTTGTAATTACATTAGCCTCTTTATTTTTTTTCTCTATACACATTTTAATATATTTTTTTTTCCAGGCAACATCGGTGAATCGATTGTCTTCTCCCCCATCCCCTCTTTGTTTTTTGTTTTTTCAAGCAACATCAAACGATTGTCTTCTCTTTGTGTTTTTTTTTTCCCAAGCAAACATCAGTGGAATGGTTGTCTTCTCCTCCACCCCCTCTCTGTTTTGTTTAGCTCAACAAAAAAACTCTACAGAAAACTCTTAATCTCCACACAAAACTCCCAATCTTCAATTACAACATCAATCAAAGTAAAAATCAAAGCAAACCCATCATCAAATTAACATCTATTAAGAGATTTGAGGAAAAATTGAAACAAAACAAACATAATTTGTTGATCGGCGGAAAAAGCAAACCCGAGTGAAAATTGGTGCAAACCTATCAGCAAACTCAAGTGAAGATCGGCACAAACCCATCAATAAATTCGAGTGAAGATTAGCACAAACCCATCAACAAACTCGAGTGAAGATCGACACAAGAAGCAAGTAGATGTTGATCAGTACCGTGAACTCCTCGGTGAAGATCGGCGCCGTTGGAGGACGACTGGTAAATCTTGCTCCGATTGAAGCTCATTGCGAGCTTGGGAGAGAGAGAGAGACCAGATCTGGTCTGACTTAAAGAGAGAGAAACGGGAATAAAAAATTGAAAGAAATAAATTGGAAAATCAATATGTTGGGCGAGATACTGTTCATCCGTGGTTTTTGGTTTTGCTTTTATTGAGACTGATGTGGGAGCCTTTTGAAGGATTATAGCTATATTCAGATAAAAAGTGGGGTTTATTGAGGCTGATGAAATTGTTGCCGATTTGAGTTCTTGACAACATGCATGACAGACCCTTTTAATATTTGAGTGCTTGACAATATGACATACTATTTCAAAAATAAATAAAAATTCAATAAATGGATAGGTTATGCAAGGAAAGATACGCTCAAGAGGCGAAATTCGAATATAGTCCTAACACAATTCCAAAACTTTTACAAGCTGACACCTCCAGTAATATGATAGACTCTATTGCCATACATTTATGATTCAGCATTTGAAGCTACGCACCACAACACCATTGATTCTTTCACTTTCAATTTCTTTTTGATAATTCAATTGTTATGAGAGAGACAAAATACGAACCCTGATTTTCCTAAAAATAAAAAATAAAAAATAAAAAGCAAACAATACCATTCAACTACAAGACTCTTGGAAAACATTCACTAATTTTTAGGTTTTGAGCTAAACAACACTGTAAGGGGTATCCCTAGTACTTAAACAATCTTTATGCACATAAGAAAGTGCTTATTTGGAACTTCTTATAATTACAATTCCATGTATAGTTTGCCATCACATTAAACATCGACTCACCAAACCTTAGAATGGAGCCATTTCAAGGCTATGATACAGTACTGCTTATCATTTGTAACAATTGCATATACATCCCATGCATTGTTCTATATAATAAATTAATGGCCATCTCCACACCGCTTTGAATTCACAACGCAAATTACAGAGAAAAATAAAGGTATGAAATCTACACATCAAAGAAATGTAAGGAAATATCGAATCACACAATCTAAATGCAAGAAACTTTTAATTTCACAAAGGGAGGAAAGGAGGCATAAATCACTATCTTGAAGCAAATTCCAAATTTATGCAGGACTCAACGAGATTTCTGACTGGTAAAACCTATAGAATTGCATCGATGCCTAGAAACCCTTGATATATAAATTCTGGAATGTAGGGAGTATTTATAATTCTGGTTTACCCCTTGAAACGGACTACAACGATGGAGATGTCATCCTTACTGTCCCTTTTCAATGCTTCGGCAGCTAGTTGCTTGGCTGCCTTCTGTGGGTCTTTTGTCTTTCTTGCAATATCAACTGCCTCTTGATTAGCCATGACCTGGATTAATTGAAAAGAAACAATAAGGATAAACACAGTATAATGTACATCAGGATGAGAAGATCAGTATCCGGATCACCTTCCATAGACCATCACTTGCAAGTACGAGAAGATCAGTATCCTGATCAATTTCAGTATTTTGAACATCAGGATCCGACCGCAAATGTGTCTTGAGGTTCTTGTCTCCAAAAGCTCTAGAAACTGCTAGTTGGCCATTAACTCTTGCGACATCTCCTAATAGAATGCAACATGCATTGGTTATTATGACCAGAACTCTCAACACACATACATTTAGATTGAATTCACAAGGGAATATCTTGTATACATAGGGTG
>OU015767.1:6237621-6297108 GCA_907173295.1 Fagus sylvatica | reverse complement strand
AGAACTGCTATAGATACATTTTTTGTTTTTTCAATTAGAAAATTCTTTGCAAATTGTGTATCTCAACCATTAACTCTCACAGATAAGCATCAATTTTATTTATTTATTTTTTTTTTGGTTTCAATGTAATCTCTATAAAAGCTTGATTTATTCGTAGGCTTCCGATTTCAATTGTTGCTGCGGAACCAATTGGAGGATAAAAGGTGTGAACTCCAACTTAGGTGTGGTACAGATTATTAGGCAATCTGGATTTTGCATGCAAGTCATAGAAAAGATAATCCCTCATGCTTGCCAGTACACAAGTTGAACTAATTTAGCACTTCTAGCCTCTTCTATTTCCATAACCAGTAAGTGAATGTGGAATTGTTTATCCCCATATTTTTTCCCCCATACTTTTCTTTCTATTATTGTACCTTTCAATTTTTTTGGTATCACATAATCCCACATGCTTGCCAGTACACAGGTTGAACTAATTTAGTATTTCTAGCCACTTCTACTTCTGCAACCAGTAAGTGAATGTGGAAGTGTTTCCCCTATATTATTCTTACTATAAGTGTACCTTTTAATTTTTTGGTATAAAATAGGTGGTATTCAACTATACAGTGTGATTTCATTTCATTTACCTAGCGTGAGAATACAAGTTGAAGGTAGAACTAACTACTAAGCACTCCGCGTTTACATTGACTCTTTGATTTTTTTTTTCTTCTTTTCATTTCTTTGTTTTTAGCATATGAATACTGGGTCTCTTAGCAATTGGTTGATGGTACTTCAAGTTAGGTTAAGGTCTATGAGCATGTTTTGATGCATGGCAATTGTGTTGTAGCTGGCCTGTGTTCTTGAATTTTTCAAGAGTAATATATTTATCCTTGGTATTTAAAATCTTATATCTATTGTCATATTCATATTTCTTTAAATATCACATTACAAAGTTGGTAAAAAAACGACACTATTTTATCATACATGGTCCAATTGTGTTTTCTTTATCATGCATATCTAATACTTAAGTGCAAAATTAGTTGTGAACTAAAATTATTTTATATTTTCAGCGAAAGTAAAAACAATTGTGCTCAATAGTTATGCTTACTTTAAGAAAAAAGAGTGCTTAAATTTGTGTTAAAATCAGATGACATGTTTATGGGATAGTATAATTGCCTCATAACTCAAGGTCATAACAAGAGATTCATAAACAGAGTTTGATTGTTATGGTGTAAAATATGTATTCCAAAGTATTAGGTTTGGCTCTTATCCAAAGCACTAGGTTTTGTTGTTATAGAAGCTGAAATAAAATTATTTCATTGTTTAGGGGATGGGAAAAGCAAAGCAGAAAGCATCCAAGCTCGATAAAATAGTAATGGTAACGTGTGAGAGAAAGTATGTCTTTCATGAAGCTAATAAGTGTGTTGATGCGCTTACTAAGCAGGGATGCCAACAAGCTGAGGATTTTGTAATATTCCATCTCCCTCTTTCCTATGAAGTTTCCATTATGGTTGATTTAGATGCTATTGGTCTGTATTCTAAAAGACTTACTACTGTCGTTACATCTATTTTTTAAGAATGAATGAAGTCCTTTTAACCAAAAAAGAAAAGAAAAAAGAATGAATGAAGTCCTTTTAACCCAAAAAAGAATCAGAAAAGAAAGAAATCTAAGAGCTTTTCTGATATACATGTAAATTTGAATTGATATATCTACTTTTAATTCAAAACGGTAATCATGACAAAGACGATGAAGATGAAATTGAGGAAATACAGTGTACTTTAACTAGGAGGGCCCTAAACATTTGAGATGGTGACAAATGTTTTAGTTATTGTTTCAATTTTTGTTATAATAATCAAAGGTTTTGATGTACCATTTGTAAAAATTGAATTTTTGTTGACTTTTTTTTAGTATATTAAACAATTGAATCATGGGTTGTTATATTTGGTTTGATTTTGAGTTGTGAATGGTAATTACAAAAGTTATTAGAGATATTAAGAGAAAAGTTACAAATGCTACTATAGGTATTATTATTTATATTTTAGTAAGTTTGATTATTTAAAAAGTATTTGTATTTGTGGTTTCTTCCATATCTAAAGTTCTAGAAAAGAATAGCACGTCTGCTACTTGGATTGACCAATTCATTTTTGTACAAAATAAATAGTTGAATCTTTGGATGTAACTGATTTTTAATCAAATCACTCAAGATAATGTTCTTTTATCAGCTTCGATCTAATGTAATAAGCTTCTGAAAAAAGTCTACATTTGCTTTTTTCAATTAAAAAAGAAAAAGAAAAAAAAAATCTATAGATTTTAAAATATATATCTAAAGAAGCATTTGATAACTTATCCCGTGTGTTGCACGGGCTATTGTCTAGTAATAACTAATAGTCAAGTCCTCAAGATTTATTTCAGCCTTCCCCTAAAGCCTATTATATCAGACTCTTTCTTCTCATACAATTTAACCTCACCTCATCCTTCTCTCTCTCTCTCTCTCTCTCTCTCTCTCTCTCTCTCTCTCTCTCTCTCTCTCTCTCTCTCTCTCTCTCTCTCTCTCTCTCTCTCTCTCTCTTCCAAACTTAAGCCATGACATCTTAGTAATTTCTTCCTTGAGAATTTTTTTTTTTTTTTTTTTTCTCTAGCCCCCTTCTAGAATATTTAATTGGTGTGTGTTGAATCGGATTTTGATTTCAAATAAATGGTAATTGATTGCCATTTCAATCTGGGCACGCTATCACGTCTCCACTCTATCACGTTTTTGTTCCATTCCTTACTCAATACCCAATTCAAGCAAAGTCATGTTAGTCTCAAGCCTTGGGCTTCGGCCTTGATTCAATGGGTTAGGTATCATTTTCTCAAAAATGGGCCCAAGCATTAACCTTGAGCTTCTTTTTTCTTTTTCTTTTTTTATTCTTAAACCATTAAGCATGGGCCCAAGAGTGGGACTTGGACTTTTCTTTTCAAAATGACACAGTGGTCCTCAAGAATAGACTTGTGCTTTTCTTTTCAAAATGACTAGATGGATTCTGAGTTTTTGAATTTTCTTAGACTCACATGGCTTTTTAATTTCTTTAAAGTCATGTGGGCCTCAAGTTTTGGACTAGGGCTTTGGTTCAAACAACATCCAAATGTGCCTCAAGTATTGGACTTGGGCTTAGGT
This sequence comes from Fagus sylvatica, assembly GCA_907173295.1. Lineage (NCBI taxonomy): Eukaryota > Viridiplantae > Streptophyta > Magnoliopsida > Fagales > Fagaceae > Fagus > Fagus sylvatica. Next base: position 6,293,974 of record OU015767.1, on the reverse strand, counting down.
TCAAACAACAACAGAGTGAGCCTCAAGCATTGGACTTGGGTCTTGGTTCCAATAAAAGCAATCATAAATGCACGCTTTATCAGGTTAGGTCATCCTAAAGGAAAGATCTAAATGAGTTTTTACACGAGGGTAGAGAATAGGCTTAAAAGGTTCCCCATTACTTGGGCTTAACACACCCACCTATCGTATGCGAGGGGCATTAATCGCACACGACATGTTAAACCATTATATACTCGAGAGGGTCGGGGGTACGTATTCATGGGGTTGGTAGGTTGGCTAAGGGTACATGTATCCGAGGGGGACCGCGATTCAAGGTTACTACTACCATGGCTTCAGGGCTAACTAACACACAATGCAAAATTCACACATGCAATGCTTAACAATCAAGATGACATTTATCAAAGCAAGTAACAATCAATTTTCAAACAACTTGTGAACTATAGACTCTTGGATCCTATTATAGAGTTTAGCCCTCTAAACTTCTCCAGTGGAGTCGCCATTGTTAGAACCACGACCCTCGAAATAAGTCGTTAAATTTAGTATTAAGCGGTCTAAACATGATTCTCAAACAAAATGGTGATTCAACTGTGTCCCTCCTAATCCTAATGAAAATTAAAAAATTAAGAAAAATAAATCTTTATTGATTGATAAATATATACAATAATTTTCTGAAAATAATAGATTTTAATGTTTTGGTCCTGTTGACACCCCATTTTGCAACCATTAATGTTACTTTTTTACACTTTAGTGAATAAAGGGTAAAATGGTAATTTCACAGATTGAAAATTCTAAATTGATATAGAGATTAAAAAAAATCACATTTTAATTGATCAATATTGAGCTACGGATGGGAGGGCATTTTTTGAATTAAAAATTGGATCAAGAACTAAGATTTTATTTATAAAGCAATTTTAATTTTCTTAAAATAATATTTAGCATGAGCTTGCATGCGTATGATTATTTTTAAATTAATTTGATTGTTCCTCTAAAGGATTAAATATAAATAAATTTACAATTAATTCTCATTGGTTGAATCACTCCAATATGGTGAATATTAATGCATGAGATAAATTCTAAAAAGATAATGTAAGATTAATTGATTTTAAATAATGGATAATTATTTTAATTAATAAATATCCAATTATTAATTAATTAATTAAATTGATGGAATCCCAATTACAACTGATTAGAAAAGTTATACATCAATTAGAAGTAGAAAATAATAAAAGGAATCAGATTCATCCAATCCAAAATCGGATTTGGATTCCAACTTGTGCACTACTCAGTATTCTAACCACAACTTTTGATTCAGTTATTTGATTGAGTTGATTCAAATTGGATTGGAAAGCTAACTCAATGGGCTACTAGTACATTCACGATGATGTCCAAATTTGAACATTTAGAGGGTCAAATCAGGGCCGCAATCTGAGCCTAAAAATCAGGTTGCACAATTTCGTCATTCTCATGAGAAATTTTCTGTTTTTGATTTCCAACACAACTCCTATAAGTCCAAAGCTTGTGGGAAGGATTTATTAGCCCTCTCTATAGATAATAACTCCTCCCCATTCATTCAAGAGGTTGGCACAAGTGGTAAAATTAATTTCGACAAGAAAGTTTGTTGAATTTTTGTTAGGAAGGTGGATTTTCAACAAGAAACTCATAGTGTTTTTGTTTGGAATCTGAAATTGCAGAGCCTAGCCTCTATGATTTCATTGCCAACCCATTATTTTATTGTTTCAAAATCACTTTTTTTTCTTCTTTTTTTTCAATAACAACAAATTTCAATCAAGCTCTTTGTGACGGTTTTAATTTGGGACACTTGATCAAGAGATTGCATCCCACCACAATCAAATTCAATCCGGGACATTCATTTAAGAGGTTGCATCCCAAAAGGTACAATCCTCTATTTTTTAATTTAATACAACTTTAATTGTGTATGATGCATAATTAGGTTTTAATTTGTGTGTTTTCACATGTTATAACCTGATTAATTTGTAATGCACAAATGCTAGGTTGCATTTTTTTTCGGTTTATGTTTTGTGACTGTTGCAAATCTGATTTTTCTAACATAATGCACTAAAATTCCAGCAACTCTAAATGTTCTTTTTTCATGTGATATCCATGCTTAAATGATTTTAATTGCTTGATGATTAATCACTATTTAATTTTTAATTGCATGTACTATTGTGATGCTAAGAATCTAGTGTGAGTATGGTTTGTTTGAGGTTGTGAACTTAGACTAATGGATCTTTAGAGACTGGCCTAGTTCAGGTTGGATGAGTTCCAAATTCTCATCCAATCCCCTAGCCTCTGAATCTTAATCTCATGGGGAAATAGATTAGCTTTTGTATCTTTCATATTTTCTTATAGATATGTAGGACCAAAGCCTTGTAATTTTCAATTTCTTTAGATTGTATTTAGGGAAAAAGTCATGTAAATTATTTATTTCTCAAAACATTTTGTATTATTTTATCAAACAATAAAGATGCATTTTTTTTTTTTTACTTAGTTTTTTGTTATAAAAGTTAAGTAGTGATTGCATTGTAAATTCCCCTAAAGATTAAGAGTGAATACAACGACGCTTCTCACTAAAAAATTGAGAATTATGCTTAGACCTTTTTGGTTAAGGGTCGTGGTTCTTACAGGTCCTAAATACAATCTAAAGAGAAAGTAAAAATACAAGGCTTTGGTCCTAAATATATTCTAAAAAAGAAGGTAAAAAGAATACCAAAACTAATCTATAATTCTCATAAGATTAGGATTCGATGGCTAGGGATTTGTAATACCCGGTCCCAAAGGATTAAAAAAAAAAAAAGAGTTTGCTTTAGGTGGGTAATCTAATCAATTTTAACTGTGGGGTAAATAGTAAATAATCATTTATTTAAGAAGTTTGTGGAATAAAAATAAATAGGTTGTAACCCTAGCAATATTAGGGTATAAATAGAGTTATAAACTTTATTCAATACCTATAGACACTCTTTGATGGCAAGATTTTGAAGGATTTCAAGAAAAGAGAAATTGAAGAATTCTTGAGGTAAGAGCATAGAAAACTTTTCTTTTAGATTTATAAATTTTAATCATCATAGAGATTTATATGTATGAACCATTAGTTAAGAATAGGTAGCAAAATCTAGATTTGATGTATTTATAGGAATCAGCTTTAACGTAAAGAATGAAACCATCATTCTTGAATTTATTGGGTTTCAATCTTCTAGTAAAGAGATTAGTGTGAATCGGGTTCAAGATAAAAGAAAAGAAAGCAAAGATGGACACACCTATAGGTTAATAGCATGTTATGTTGACGTGATAGGAAGTAATGGCCACTGTACATGCAGTCAAAGAAAAAAAAGAAAAAAAAAAAAAAGAAAAAAAAAGAAAAAAAAAAAGATATGTAAATGCCTAGGCTAATTAGCACACAGACGTGGTGGGGCAAAAGGCTAGTAGTGTGGTAGTATATTTATGTTTCCTTGGTTATCTAAGTCAGTCAGTGGCCTTTGAAAAATAAAAATTAATAAAACTTGTCATCGCCATGGCTATTGACGTGAAAGCATGGAGAAGTGTTTAGGCCAATATTAGGCAGTCTAGTGAATAAATCAGTTGCTAAGTAAATAGCATTGTTTATGTCAATTAATGTATTTTGATTATTGTATAATTGATTAGGATCTGATTTGTGAGATTTGAAAAGAGAAGATAGAAAGGATTACATTATCTTTTACTTGCAAGAGGTAAGTAACCTTTATCCTTAACTAGTATTTTCTCAATTTTATATATTAAATATTCCTATTTGCGAACTTATTATTATAGTTTATTATTCTATTATGCCAAAATCAACTTTGTTTCGAAATATCAGAAAAATCATTGTATTTGTAAAGTATTGTTTACTTCAAAAATTCAGATCAAACATGTGATTATATGTTACAAGAATCTTTATACAGCTTATTTGTTAAACTGATTTGTTTTTGTACATAATTTGAATAAGGTTTGAAAATCACTATGTTTTGGAATTCAAATATATTTTAAATGTGTTTTGATATTTGAAAACTCTCAGTCTGACTATGTTCTGGGCCCCGCCAATGGGGATTATACGTTGGTATCGAAACTAGTTTCATTCTGGGGTTTGCCACAGACCTATGTGTGGTTTTTGGGCCTTGTCACAAGGATAATGTGGCCGTAGTCACTAAAGACTGTTTAGTATATGTATTATATCTATATCTGTATCCGAATCTAAATCTGATTCTGTATTTGAATCTATATCTGTATCTAAATCTAAATCTGTATTTAAATCTATATCTGTATCTGTATTTATTTCTGAATATGTTTAATTTGCTATTTGCAAATAAAATAATATATTTTATTTTGTGAACCAAACCAAATGCTTTTTTCAGAACCATCGTTTGAGAATTTTGTAATACCTATGTCTATCTGTTTTTCACAAATGTGTGTTTGATCCAACTGGATAAAGATATTGGTTATTTACTGGGCTTCCCGGCTTACCCCCTTTCTTTCCCATTTCAGATTCTGAGGATTAGCTAGCTTGGACGTTGCGAAGGAGTACTGTGGGAAGAAATTTAGATAGGATTATTTAGTATATCATATTTGTTATTTTAGTGATTTTGTTAAACACCTTTGTTTAAGAGAATTTTTCGATTAGTGATATTATGAAATTTAATTATTTTATACATCCTTGATAAGTGGATTATTTTGGAGATTTTAATTTCATTAGCGTTAGTATTATAATTTGTTAGTGAGGCCTGGCACGCTTGTAAGGCAAAGCTTTATGGGTGCGCGGTCGTTGTCACGTGTCGAGCTCATGCTTTGGGTTCGGGGCGTGACAGGATTGGATAGGAAGGTATTAGGCACTTATCCAACCTGACAAATTTTAGTCTCTAAGGTTCACGACTTCAAACAAACTACACTTGCATACGACTCACATCATCATAATAGTACATGCAAACAAAATAAATAAATGAAAGAAGAAAGTACACTTTACTTACCTGTGGATTAGACCATTTCTACTTTACCTACCCGTTGTTTCGAACTTGATGTTATACCCACATGAGGTAATATTTTTAAACGTCCGTTAGAGAACCTCTTATAGCCGTTAAACTAAACAAAATTAAAACATAAGAAACTAAAACCAATCTTTAAACCCACCATCCTCTGGCCAGACATTAAGCTTGGAGAGTAGTGGCGGTGGACGACGGTTGTAGAGATAGCAGTGGCGGTGGACGGAGGCTGTAGAGATAGCAGTAGGATGACATCCCGAAACTCTTCTCACCAGAAATCTCACGCGAGCTCCTCTCCTGATCTCGATTCATCCCAAGAAACCAAGGTAGTTAATTTGCAAATAAATTTGGGGTTTCTCTTCTCTATGAACCGATTGATGGGATTTCTCTTCTCTCTCTTTTTTTGCTGCTCTGATTCTCTCTTTTGAAATTTTCTGAAATTGGGTCTCGATCTCTCTATTTACCCGAACAATTGTATTTCTTAATTTGTGATTTGTTATCATGTTGTGTGATTGGTTGTTGTCTACTAAGTCAGGTGTTAATGCTTAGACTTGACTTTGGGAAATTTTATTTCCCAGTGGTTGAATCTTTTGAATCTTGATGGACCTTCTACTGCTGCAGCCTCCACCTCATCTTCAAATATTTGAAAGGTAAAAGCTTCTCATCATTTGATTTTGCTTGGCTTCTTATTTTGTCCTGCCAAAAAAGAAAATTTATTTCTTTGATACACACAATAATTAGTTTTTTTTTTTGTTCATGTGGTAAAAATGTTCTATTTGTGGCAGATGCTTCATAACTTCTATTTGTATAAATGATAACTGAGCATCGAACACTGTAGGAACTAGCTTTAGGTTATTTATTTATTTTTTTTTTTTTGGTGTTTTCTCTGTTATGCATAAGCCTCCAACAATTTCTGTATTAATATTTGAATTTTTCTTCAAAATTTCAGACAGAATCTTACTTCTTCATCTATTATTTTATGATGAATTGTTAATGCTTAAAGCAGCATCCAAGTTAAGGAACTTTTCAGTTTCTATGGGTTAGGTATTTTGTCTATTTCTCTACCTCCTAAAGCCATAGGTTACACATTTAATACATTAATGGTTTAATTGGCTATATGATTAATAAAACAGTAATTAAAATCATTCAAGCATATCACAAAACAAGCCAAAATCACAAAAATGGTAGAAAGTCAATTTTGCTCAAAATTGCATAATTTTAACTAGAGTGCTAGTCGGCACTCTGGGAGCCAAGTTAGCCCCCAGTTAAAAACCTAGAAGTCGATTCCCATAGATCTATGATATGAATCTCATCCCTTCATAGAAACTATTCCATTCATTATTTTGAAGTTTTATACAATGTGGCTATCATCCTAACATGCTTCTAACTCCACTTTAAATTAATTAATCAAATTGTGTGAAAATCATGTAAAATAATCCTAAATTAAAATCATGCACTTAAGAATCATTATTTCATACTTGAAAATAAATAAGAGGGAAAGATTATATCTACATGTGTTGAGGGATGTGGCCTCTTGATTGAGAATACCAGATCCAACCTACAAAGATACACTTTGAAAGAAAATTTGTTCATATTGATGAGAAAAGATTAAATGGCGAAGGATGAAATCATATTCTTCACAAAAATTCAAAAAGATTTTGTATAATAATAATAATAATTGTGTCAACCTCCCCCTATGAATGGACAAGTCTTAGTATTTATAGAGGAGACTAAAAACACCATTCCACGAGCTCTGGACCCATCAGAAGTGTATTGGAAGTCAAAAACCATATTAATTGCTCAAGAATTCACTCACCTAGGAGTCGATCGACACTTAGGGAGATCCGATCGGCACCCTGGTAAAGACTTAGGAGCTGATCAGTTAAATGTGGATATTTACGACCTGTTTTGATTTCTTTCTACTTTAATTGATTTAGAACTCTTCAATCAGTTATATTTGGGACTCAACCCATTTAATTAATGAAATAATAAATAATGAAAATATTTGATTAAAATAACTATCCATTACTTAAAAATTAATTAACTGAAATTATCTATTGGAAATTATCTTGTGCATTAATATTCACCATATTAGAGTGTTCCAACCAATAGGAATTAATTGTAAATTAATTTAATTTAATGTTTGAAACACCAATCAAATTAATTTTAAAAATAATTGCAAGCTCAAGGCAAAAATTAATTTCAACCAATTAAAATTGATTTATTCATAAAACCTTAGTTTTTTATCCAATTGAGAATTGGAAAATACCCTTTCGTCCTTAATTCAATATTGACCAAATAAAACATGATTTTTTTAATCTGGTGATCAATTTTGAATTTTCAGGTTTTTAAAATTACTATTTTACCCTTTATTCACTAAAGTGTAAAAATGTGAAATTAATGATTGCAAGATGAGGTATCAATATAGTATTCTCATCCTCTAAAACATATCTACTAGTTAATTTATCCCATAAATATTTAGCAATTGTAAAGTGGCAATTAATATCAATTGTAAAGTGGCAATAAATATCAAACAACTACTTAGACAAAGAATTTTTTTTTTTTTTTTTTTTTTTAGAATGAATGGTAATAATTTTATTGAAGAGAAAATTCAGAACATAACTTAGAAACTAGCTCTGGTGGAACAGACTCCATCCAGGCTTCAAAAGGCTTATTTTGTTTAGCTCTTTTAGCAAGTAAGTGGGCTATTACATTGCCTTCACGTTTGATATGTAAAAACTGAACCGAATGAAACTTCTTTGCCATGTGTTTGATGTCATCGATGATGTGGCCGTAGAAAGTGGTGCAGGGTGCGGTGAGCAGAAGAAACTCCACTATTGTCTTCGAATCTCCCTCTAGGTCGATTTGCATGAAACCCAAATCCTTGGCAAACTGAATTGCACTTCTGGCAGCTGATGCTTCTACTGCTTCGATTGAGTGGGGAAAGGGGATTCTCTGGTTCAGAGACCCCATGACTTCTCCTTTATGATTTCTAATAATAACCCCTATCCCTGCTTCATCAGTATCCCTGAAAACCGCACCATCATAATTCACTCTGTATCTGCCAAGCTCCGGTGGCTTCCATTTTGTAATCTCTGTAGAAGTCGGCTGCTTTGGGAGTTGTGGGTCCCTAGCTTGGGCTTCTTGAAATTCAGTTAGATGTTCATGAGCCCGTCTGATAATCTGGTCATCAGTATCCACTGGTTGCTGCAAGCGTAGGCGGTTTCGTCGAAACCATATAGCCCAACTTATCATTGAAAAAATTGCTAATTCACTGGTAGAAAGGAGTGAAGAGCACTGGTACATGAGGTCCATGAAGCTTGTATAGGTTGACACTGCGATCTTGCTACCCCATGGGATCGACTGCCAGAGAGGTTGGACTGATTGGCACTGCCAAAGGGCATGAATTGTTGTCTCTGCCTGATTGGTGCAGCTGGAACAACCGGGATCATCAAGGATGTGTCTGTGGTGGAGATTGCTGCGGGTTGGCAGGGAGTTGTGGCATGCTCGCCAGAGGAAGTGGCGAGTTTTTGGAGGGACAGGCAGGGACCAAATAGACTTCCAGAGTTGGGTTGTTTTGGATGTTTCTGATGGACCGGGTTCTGCTTGGGTGCTTGCACTTAACAAAGAGTGATATCCACTTCTTACCGTATATACTCCATTCTGTGTGGCTCCCCAGATTAAGGAGTCTGTAGTGCAGTGATGACTTAAGGGGATTCCAAGAATAACAGTTGCTTCGTGTGGGAGAAATAGTTCCTTTATCAATCCCGTTTTCCAGACTCTCAAATCCGGATCAATGAGGTGCATCACATGGGTTATTGAAGTGTTGGGGTGAGGTGGGGATGTAATGCAGTGGTTGTATTGGCCAGGCAGCCACCTATCTCCCCAAATATTTATAGTAGAGCCTGAACCCACTCTCCAAATGGACCCTTTGGTGATCAGATCTCTTGCACTCAAAATACTCTTCCAGGCATAGGATCCTTTTGTATGAGATTGGGCTTCTAGAATTGAGCAACGGGGGAAGTATTTGGATTTGAAGACTTTAAAGAAGAGTGATGAGGGGTTATGCAATAGTCTCCATACCTGTTTGGCCAGTAATGCTTCATTAAAGAAACCCAGGTCCCTTAGACCAATTCCACCTCTAGATTTGGACTTACATAAGGTTTGCCAAGGCAACCAGTGCATCTTCCCTTTGTCTCCTCCTTGACCCCACCAAAATCTTCGAATAATGACTTCTATCTCTTGTATTAGTCGGTTAGGGAGCCGGAAGCAGCTCATAGCATAGGATGGGATTGCTTGGGCCACTGATTTAATAAGGACCTCTCTACCAGCTTGGGAGATCAACTTTCCTTTCCATCCCTTTAACTTGCTCCACACTCTTTCCTTGATTTGAGCAAAACTAGAATACTTTGCTCTACCAACAAAAGAAGGAAGACCCAAATATCGTTCATACTGTTTTATGGCAGGGACTTCTAGCATATCTTGAATGCTTCGTTGGGCTTGTAGGGGAGTGGATTTGCTGAAAAAGATGGTGGTCTTTTGTCTGTTTATCTGTTGACCTGATGCCTTCTCATACTGAGAGAGAATACTTTGGATTCTATCAACATCGCCTGTGGTAGCTTTGCAAAAGAGAAGTGAGTCATCTGCAAAGAATAGGTGGGTAATTTTAGGACCACCTCTGCTAATTGAGACTCCCTTGAGTGTACCTGCATTTTTCTCTTTTTGGATTAAAGAGTGGAGCCCCTCTGCACACAAAAGAAACAGGTAAGGTGATAAGGGGTCGCCTTGGCGGAGGCCCCGTGAAGGTTTAATATAACCATGTGGCTCACCATTAACTAAAATGGAATAAGAAACAGTGGATATACATTCCATCATGATTGACACCCATTTTTCATGAAAACCCATCTTCTCCATAACCCGCTGCAAAAACTTCCACTCCACTCTATCATATGCCTTGCTCATATCGAGTTTAAGAGCCATAGAGCCTGTCTTCCCTGTCTTCTGATGTTGCATGTGGTGCAAAGTCTCAAAAGCCACCAATATGTTATCTGTTATTAACCTCCCCGGGATAAAAGCACTCTGAGATTCAGAGACAATATGAGGCAGTATTATCTTCAGTCTGTTTGCCAAGATCTTCGAGATGATTTTATAAATGACATTGCACAAGCTAATGGGCCGGAATTCCACCACCTCCTCTGGGTTCTGGACTTTTGGAATAAGGGTGATATACGTGTGATTTATGGCTTTTAAGATCTTCCCTGAGTTGAGGCAGGTGAGTACAGCTGATGATACATCCTGTCCAATGAGGTGCCAGTATTGTTGGTAGAATAAAGGCGGTAAGCCATCAGGTCCTGGGGCCTTAAGTGGGGCCATTTGTTTTAAAGCAACCTCAACTTCTGCAGAGGTGAACTCTTTGACAAGCTGGCAATTCATCTCGGCAGTAACCACCCTTTGAATGTCTTCCACTACGTGTTCAACCTGGTCTGGAGTAACAGTTTGAAAAAGGGAGTTATAGTGGTCAAGAAATAGATGTGGTACCTGTGAATAATCCGTAGTCCACTGCCCAGCTGAGTTTCTTAACCGAGAGATATAGTTCCTGCGTTGCCGTTGTGTAGCTCGGCAGTGAAAGTAGCGGGTATTTTTGTCCCCAGCTTTCAACCATTCTACTCGGGACCGTTGCCTCCATAACCTCTCTTCCTTGGCCAGCAGATTATGGAGCTCCTTCTTCAGCTGACTCACACGGTGGTGGTCTCGGCCTAGCATGGAATTCTCCTCTGCATGTTTTAACTGCCGTTCTACTTCCCGAATCCGTGATTTTAATGTTGCCAAAACTGCTTCGGCTCCATGCACGAAGTCCTCTCCTGCAAGCATGGATTTTTCCCCATACCGAGTACATGGGCACTCCAGGAACAGTTGTCTGCCACGAGGCTTTTATCACTTCTTCACAGCCTTGGTCTGAGGTCCACACCTCTTCAAACCGAAATGGTCGTTTTGTTGGTTTCACTACAGGCTCCGTATTCACCCATATCGGTTTGTGATCTGACCACCGCCCCTCCAAGTGATACACACGAGCTGATGGGAACATTAAGAGCCAATCTGGAGTGGCAACTACACGATCCAATCTTTCCCATGTCATATCCCCTGGTCTATTATTTGTCCATGTGAATCTTGGCCCTGAGAAACCAAGGTCCACGAGACCACACTCATCCAAAACATCTCGGAATAACTGCATTTGCCTTTCCGATCTATTATGACTTCCTTGCTTCTCTTCAATCCTCACTAGTTCATTGAAATCCCCCATGCAACACCATGGAACCGTCATTTGAGAATTAAGTCGTCGAAGCAAATTCCACGATTCGTCACGCTTGTGAGTTTCAGGGGCTCCGTAAAAACCCGTAAAACGCCATGTATCCTGCTGATTTTCATTCACAATTGCGTCAATGTGGGAATGTGAGTAACTGTTAACTCTCAACTTGATTTCTTTCTTCCAAAGGAGACAAAGACCACCTCCCTTGTTTCTACTATTTGCTACAAATTTATTCTCGAATTGTAGCTGACAACGTAACCTTTCCAACGGACCATCATCCTGCCATGTTTCTATCAAGAACACAACAGAGGGATCTTGCGCACGTACCAAACGTGCAAGCTCCTGAACTGTACGTGGGTTCCCAAGCCCACGACAGTTCCATGCTAGACAATTCATGGTTGTCGGCGGGGCTGTGCCACAGCCTCCGCCGATATAGAAGTATCATTCTCTCCGCATTGCTTCTTAGAACATTGGAAAACCGGATTATTGTCTTCAAGTGAAGTTGAGGTTCTTTTGATATTTACTGGTTCCAGTGGGCTTACCTCATGGTGCACTCGAGCTCTAGCTAGCTTTTTCCAGGACCTTTTTGCAGGGTGAGTTATCTGTTTCCCCACTTGTATCACTGCTCTATTTGTGACATCACTCAAGGGCACACGTGGAATTGGCTGTGGTGGGGGCAGGTTGGTTTTGGAGGGGGCCATAGGTTGCGGATGACTTTCCAAAGTGGAGGGAAAAAAATTCAACGCATCATCAATTTCCCGTAATTGGTTCTCAAAGTCGTTCTCCTGCCTAATTCTCTCTGGGACAATTGTGGTATATCCCGGATTTTCCTCGAGGTCCATGTATATCGGGGAGTCCTCATGGGAGGGTGGGAGTTGGTCAACCGGTATAGTTGGTTGCTGTAGAGGCGGTGAAGTGTATATGGGTAATGTGGGGGAGGAGTGTTTGTGGGTCGGTGAGGGGTGGTGGGGTGGTGATGGTGGAGTGATATTCATGGTTGGAGGGGTTTGAGGATTAGGTTGTGTATAGGTTGGAGGGGTATTATAAGCTGGGGTGGGCGGCTGTGGAGGTTTTTTGGGATGTGGTGTTTGATTGATGCCCTCAATCTTGATTTCCATTCTTCTCCATGGTCTCTCATTCGGTGCTCTCAACCAGGGACCGAATTGTTGCTCCTCCATGTGAAGCTTCTCTTGGTTTCGCAGCCAGAATGGACAATCTTTGTCACTGTGTGTTACATGACCACACCAGTAGCAATAGTTTGGAAGCCTTTCATACTTGAAAGAGATCCAAGTCTCCCTGCCCTGTTCCAGCACTGCTTTTCTGCCCCTGCATAAAGGTTTAGTGATATCAATACTTACCCGGATACGCATTGCCTGCCCACCATCAACTGCTGCGGCACCCCCACTGATGTGTGCAATTTTGCCTAAGGAGGAACCGAGGATATTGGCTACCTCCTGGTTCATCCTACGGACTGGAATGCCATGGAGTTGCACCCAAAAAGATGTCTCCGTGAAGATCACCTCCTCTATGGCTTCGTCTTCTTCTATGCGTTGGAGGATTATGAGATACTTGTCGTAAGCCCACGGTTCTCCAAGCATAACCCTCTCTCTATCAGCATCATCATCAAAAACAAATACGAGTTTGTTATCGTTCATGTCACGGATCGTAAAACCGTGGTCCGTTCTCCATAAAGCTTTGAGGGTGCGTGCCACGGACTCAACATTGAGTACCCTGCGAGTGAGAAACTTTGCAGCCAGAAAACTCTTTGGTTGCGTGATTGTAGAGACGAGATCCACCTTCTGGCTTTCATGTTCAGACAAAGAGAACTTCTCCCATAAACCTTCAAGAGACTCCATTGGTGAGGTGAAAATAGTATCTGTAGAACCTAAAGATGAAGTGTAAACAGAGGACTAGATACAGGAAAATAACACTACTCAAATCCTACGTGAGGAACTGATCTTGCACGCCGACAAGGACTACTTTTCTACTGACGGCTAGGGTTTCCCTAGGTCAGAGAGACAAAGAATTTAAAATTGCATGTATGCGCATTTTATTTTGTCATCTCCCAATTTGTTGATTCTTTAGATTTATCATCAGATTTAAGCTCAAAAAGAGCAAAAGATTTTTTATTTTTTCAAATTCCAAAACAATTTGAACCTTTTGTTGCCACCGTTTAAAATTAGTCCTATCAAAAAGTTCAATTTTTGTAACATCAAAGATGACCTTAAAAGCAGCAAGAATTATGCACCATTATAAACGCATGAAAATGCAACCTTCTTTTTTAAAAGAAATGATAATATTAGTGAAAAAAGAACCAAACTAAACACTGTAGAGGCCCGTTTTTTCGGTCCACAGCAGACCAAGTCCAACACCCCAGTAATCTGCCAGGGGTCCAAGGCCCATCAAGCCTAGTGGTCCACGGTAGCCAAGACATGAGAAGAAATGGCCAAAAGCCATCAACCAAGTCCAAGCCCCAAAGGAATTAACAGAAGCCCAGCCCATTTGATCCCCAAACTCAGGTCTGCCAGGACAACACCAGAAGATTCAAAAGGATTCAAAAAAGAAGAGGGAAAATGGTTGTCTTGGAAAAGGCCATTTTTTCCCCCTGTCTTGGCGCGGTGCTCAAGGTGCTGAAAGGAAATATTTCCAAGGCAAAGATCAGATTTCCAAAGCCACCATAATCATAACAAAAGATTGGTTTTCTTCATTAACCAACAGATAAGGAATATGGTTCCAGAAAAAATGGTCAGCGGTAGCACCAACCAAAAACCAGAAAAGATGAAGGAGGCTGGTCCTCCACACCGTCCAGTGGTCCATGGCGAATTACCCAGTGGTCCACAGCGAACTCCATCACAAGACGATCTGCGGCGGCACCGGCACTAGCTGCAGCAACAAATGACAGAGAATATGAGATAATGGCCGAAAAGACCAAGACGTCTGCCATGGCCGCCCAAATTAGTACCAACTGAAATAAGAAATGATGAAAGGCAAGCTGGTCATTTCCTTTGTCCACTGGTCACTGTGGACTTCGTCACAGAGTAGTCCATGACAACACCAGTTGGAACAAAAAGTAATAATCAAGGACCGAAAAGACTCGAGAAGCCTACCATGGCCACCCAAAACCAGCATCACTCAAGAGCAGCGACCACCACAACCCAGGACTCCGGTGGTCCTTGCTCCTCACCATCATGGAGCTTAGGAAGAACAATTTGGAGATAGGGGAATCAATTTACTCAAGTTTTATTTGATCTGCCGCAACAGAAAAGGCATTAATCTGTTGGGGAATAATGCCAAAAATGGTGAGATCAAATTTAATTAATGCAAAACGTATGTGAGTCAAGTCATCTTAATTACTTCAGCCCATTACCAAGCATTAAATGCTCATCACTTCTCTCCTCATAAATGGCCTAAAAATCCGCCGTTCACCGCAGACCAAATCAGATCTGCGGCAGATGAAAACCATCAGCTCAATCTCAAAACCAAACTTTGTCAAATCTCCGCCCCTTTATTTCTCGGGTAAATAGTGATTTTCATGATTAAGGGGATAACAAATCAGACCCTTAGACATAAAAACCACTATAAATAGGGGTGAGAAGGAGAAATAGGGGGTTGGTTGGCTGGTTAGAAAAGTCTTAGATTGAAATTAACTTCTCCACAAGAGCTGACTTCAAAAGCTCCAGGGAGACAGTTAACCAACAACAGTCTACGGGACACTTCCCGTAGGTCTACGGTAGACCAAAAGTACTTTTAGTCTACCACAACAGAAAACTTATATCAAACACTTAACCCAACCCTCAGTACTGACTCATGTACGTTTTGCACAGTAAATGATTCTCTTCCTACTCCCAAATCTCCTAAGTTCTATGATTTATTATGTTTCTTTGATCTGCTCCTACTTTTTGCAAGTCACGGAGGAAGTCAAGTGTATTGTGCCCAGTCTCTTGATCCACAACACTGATCCTTGATTTCTACTACTTGTCATGTATATTGTATTTACTACCACTGATTATAGATTCTTGAAAAGTTGAGTTTGTCGTATTAAATCTCAGTCTACAGGATCGACTCTATTTATCTGCATGCAAGTTTGTAATGTATTTCTCATGTGTTGTTATCACTATGTTGTGATTACCAAATGCTCTGGTAGAAGTAAAATCCATGGTTGTTAGCTTATCTTGATCTGTGGCACTGATTTTATTAGTCCACCGTAACTTCCTACGTGAGCGTTACAGCCTGGTGGATCAAGGAGTACCAGAGGGAATGCACCATCAGCCGTCAAGTGATCTACCACACTTGGTGTAGAGTTTTGGGCTCAACATCCCCACACACAAATCCAGCCCGTGTCTAGCCCGTTCGTGAATTGATACGTGGCCTATCCTGTGCAGAAATTTTTAGCATCCACAAACACCAGTTACAAGAGGAACCTGAAGCAGGTCCTTACGGCAAGCATCTGCAAAAATAGGGGGGGGCCTGAACAACCCTCAAAGCACCCCCAAGTGTCTACTTTTTTACTTCCATTGAGGAGCAAGGTATAGTAACCGAATTGATACACTGTTGGATCAGCCCAATGAACTTCTGGTCAAAACCCACAGCTGCAAGAACTTTGTAGATAAAGACCCATTCAAGGCTATCATAAGGCTTACGAAAATCAAGCTTAAACCCCACTGGTCCCTCTTTTTTCTTTTTGTTCTTTTTTTTTTGACTTCTTGAAACTATGCACCACTTCCTGAGCTAATACCACATTCTTAGTAATCCATCAATTGGGAACAAAAGCCGCTTGAGTCGGGTCAATAATTCTGGAGAGAAGTGGGCGAAGTCTATTAACAATGATCTTTCAGAATATCTTGTAATAGAAATTGCAAAGGCTAATATGCATGAAGTGATTAAAATTACAAGCACCCATTTTCTTTGGAATAAATGTAATAAAAGTGTGGTTCAACTGCGGGAGTAGCCAACCTTTTGAGAAGAAATTATGAACAGCTAACACCACCTAGGAGCCCTCTATGGTCCAGTAAGTTTTGAAGAAAAGTCATGGAAGCCCATCAAAATCGGAAGCTTTTAGAGAATGCATATCCTAAATGACTTCTTTAATTTCTTAAGGAGATGGAACTCGGGAGAGCTCACCATTCTCATCACTTGTAATACATGGATTAAATAATTCATCAAGTTTAGCCGATATACAGGGGAGAGAAGAGCTATACTCCTCACGAAACTTCTTTGTAAAATACTTCTCAATCTCCTCTCTAGATTGCAGCCAAAGCCCATTATTATCTTGGATCTCCACAATAAAATTGCGTCTTTTGCGAATCACCATAGAGAGATGGAAGAACTTCGAATTTCAATCCCCCTCTCTTAGCCATAAATGTCTAGACTTTTGCCTCCACTTCACCTCTTCCCACTCAAGCCATTCATTAAGTTCCAAATTGAGAGTCGCCTCCAACTCAAGATTTTCCTTTGATGGGTCAAGGCCTTGTATCTTGTTGATATTGTCTTCAATTTCTTTAATCCGAGTTTTTGCATGACCAAAAACCAGTCTATTCCAAGATATAAATTATTTTTGAACACTATGACACCTTTTGGTCAATTTGAAATTTTGTGGTCCCTTAACTGGGATGTCCCAAGCTTTTTTAACCACCTCTGAAGATGATTCATCCCTAACCCATATGGCTTCGAATCAAAACGGTCTGGGACCTTGGCTTAACTTCCATATGAGTGTTCAAAAGGATGGGAAGATGATCCGAGTTCGGGGCAGTAAGGTGCTTAACCCCTACGTTTGGAAACAAACTTTGCCAATCCACATTGCAGATCCCCTGGTCAAGCCGCTCTCTAATATTTTCCCAACCCGCTCTCTTGTTAGACTAGGTAAACTTATGGCCGCTAAATCCCAAATCAATCGCACCGACATTGGACATAAAATTTTGAAAGCATCTGGAAGAACTTTCACCTCTGTGACTCCCTCCTAACTTATCTCCACTAGACGCAATGCTATTTAGGTCCCCAAACATCAACCAAACCCCAGAAAATATATTGATAATATCATCCATCAAATCCCAAAATTTGTGCTTCTTACCAATAACAACCAAGGAGTGCCTAGAGGGTCAGAAAAAACTAGAACCATAATAGCATTCTTATTAGAAAAGATCACTTCTGACTCAACCCTTGCTTTCCAAAATAAGGCAAGGCCACCAGCTTTGCCAACACTCTCCACATAAAAATAATCAAAGAAACCCATAGAATTTTTCAGCTTTTATATTTTTGGAGCCTCCACCTTGGTTTCTACAACAAAAAACACTTTTGGCCCCTCTTTACGAGTGTAAAGGCCTATTTTTTCTGTCTACCGCAGACCAAGCCCAAAGCCTCAGAAACTTGCTTAAGGGCCCGAAACTCACCAGGCCCAGTGATCCATGGTGGTAAGAACATAAAAGAAATGGCCCCAACCATTAACCAAGCCCAAAGCCCAAAAAGAAGCCCAGCCCACTCAATTTCTAAACTCATGCCTGCTGCGATGATACCAGAACATTTAAAATAATTCAAAGTGAAGAGAGGGAAAGTTCCCACGAAAAGCTCCCATTTCCCTCCTCTTTTGACGAGGAGCTCAAGGCGTAAAAGGGGGGCTCATTTCCAAGAAGGAAGAAGCAAATTCCCAGGCTTCATAATGATGAGAGAGAGCTGGTTTTTTCCATTAACCAGCAATCATGGTATTTGCCCCCTAGAAAAACGGTCTGCGGCAGCACCAGCTGAAACAAGAAATGATGAGAAAGATGAAAGGAGATCTCTTTTCCAAGATGATGAGCAACGGATCTCCAGGCCCCATAATTGCAGAAGGAAGCTAGTCCTTCTCATTGACCAGCGGTCACGGTAGACACGTTCACAAAAATGTCTACCGCAACAGCGTCTACCGCAACAAGAGTTGAGAAAAGTGAAGTGATGGAGAAGACAAGGCAAGCAACATATCAATCAGATGCAGCACTGTTCATTGTCTTCCCCAAGAGACCAGCACAGTCCTCCATGGCTGAAACTCCTCATTGCCCAGTGGTCACGGTAGACATTACCACAAAACCGTCCACCGCAGCTCCAGATGTGACAAGAAGTCATGAAAAAGACAAAAGAGGAGCCGGATAAGCCAAGGAAGTTTCCATGGCCACCAAGGCTGCCACCACTCAAGAGCAGCGACCACCATAGCCCAGAACTCTGGTGGTCCTTGCTCATCTTCAACATGGAACTTAGGAAGAACGGTTTGGAGGTAGGGGGATTAATTTACTGAATTTCTTTGATCTATCGTAACAAAAAAAGCATTAATCTGCTGCGGAATAATACAAAAATGGTAAGATCAAACTTGATTATGCAAAATGTGTATGAGTCAACTTAATTACCTCAACTCCCCTTGTCAAGCATTTAATGCTCACTCTCCCCAACACCAGAAATGAGAAATCAGTTGTCTGCCGCAGCCCAAATCAGGTCTGTAGCAGACAAGTCAAATCCACCATTTTTATCCCGCAGATAAACGGGAATTACCATGACTAAGAGGGTAATGGTTGAGACCACAAGATATTAACACCACTATAAAGAGGGGTGAGAAATAGGAAAAGGGGGTTGGTTGAATCTTGGTCTGAAACTAATTTCTTCATAGGACCTGATTCACAAAGCTTCAAGCTTGAAGACAACCAAATTCTACAGATCCGCGGTAGACTGAAACACCTTCAGTTTGCCATAGCCAAAAAGCCTACTCAACCACCAAACACCCATACCAATTAATGATATTGATTCATACACTTTTGCACAGTAAATAATCCTCTTCCTACTCCCCAAATCTCCTAAGTTCCACGTTTTATAATGCTTTGCTTATTTCGTTACATGTCTTTACAAGTCATGCTGAAGGCTAACTATTTTGATGTTTAGCCTGTTAGTCTACGGTACCAGGATTGATCTGTGAATTTTATTCCCCATCATACATATTTCATTGTGTGTTGTGGCTATTGAGTATTTTTTGGTAAAGGCAAAATTTAAGGTTGTTAGTTTACTTTGATCTGTGGTGCTGACTTCACTTGTCCACCGCAACTGTCTACGTGAGCATTGTGGGCTGGTAGATCAAGAGGCACTAGAGGGAAGCACCATCAACCATCAGGTGGTCTATCAAGCTTGATGTAGAGTTTTGGGCTTAACACCCCCTCACACAAATCCAGCCCATGTCTAGCCCACTCGTGGATTTTATTATATTTTTCTTATTTGCTTCTATCTCCACAAGTCACAAAGAAGGCTAAGTACATTATGCTCAGTTTCTTAGTCTGCGGCGCTGACTCCTGAGTTTCATCATTTGTTATATGTCATCCACCGTAGACTCCTGAAGAAGTTAAATCTGTTGTATTTAATTTTAGTCAGCGGGATTGACTCCCCTTATCTATTGGCAAAATTTGTAATGTATTTCTTATATGCTGCTGTCACCGGATGCCTCGGTAAAAATAAAGTTCATGGTCATTAGTTTTTGATCTATGACATCAATTCCACTGTTTTGTTGATTCCTTTGGTTTTGATCTGCGGTGCTGATTTTGTCCGTTTATCGCAATCTTCCCCCCATGAGTACCGTGGATCAGTAGATCAGAAAACAAGAGGGAAGCACCATCAGCCATCGGGTAAATCAACAGGCCTGGTGTCGAGTTTTGGGCTCAACATCCCCATCAAACAATAAAAGCCATTGTTGACACCTCATTTTGCAACCATTAATTTTACTTTTTTACACTTTAATGCATAAAGGGTAAAATGGTAATTTCGCAAGCTTAAAAATTCAAAGTTGGTCCATAAATTTAAAATCATATTTTAAGTGATCAAAATTGAATTAAGAATGAGAGTGCATTTTTTGGATTGGAAATCGGATCAAAAACCAAGATTTTATTAAGGAAACAAATTTGATTGGTTGAAATGATATTTATCATAAGCACACATGCATAGGATTACTTTTTAATTGATTTGATTGGTCCTCTAAAGGATTAAATTAAAATCAATTAATAAATAATTCCTATTGGTTTAGAACACCTTAAAATGGTAAGTATTCGTGCACAAGATATTCATAAAAGGATAATTCTTAAATTGATTTATTTTTAACTAATGAGATAATTATTTTGACCAATAATTATCATATTAATTATTAATAAATTGATTAAAATCAATAAATCTCAAGTTCAGCCAAAGAAGGACTTCTAAATCCAATAGAAGTTGACCAAAGGTGAAAAACCCGAAATTATCCAAAGCCCAATTCGGATTTGGATTCCAGCCCGTACACTGATCAGTATTTCAACCATAACTTTTGACTCAATTATCCAATTGAGTTGATTCAAATTGGGCTGGAAACCTGACATGATGGGCTACAAATATGTCTAATGACCATCTCCAAATTCGAATGGTTAGAGGGTCAAAACAGGCCTGCAATCAAAACCTAAAAATCAGTCAGAATTTCAGGATTTTCATGAAGTATATCCTATTTCCAAAACCCTAATGCACTCCCATGAGTTCCAGAACGTGGGTAGTTTCATTTTAGGGCTGCCATATAAATAGAAAATATTCTCATTTTCACCAGAGGTTGGAAAAATTAGTCAGAGCAATCCTAAGCAAAATTCAAGAGAATTTTTGTAAAGGGTTAGACTTGAGAATAAGAACACAAGTGTGTTCTTATATTCAAGCCCAGAGATTACAAAAGCCATTTTTGTAATCTCTATTTCCAACCTTTCAATTCTATTTTTAATCTCTTTCAACCAAATTTAATGGTTTTTCTTAAGAATCAATTTTCAGGATTGGTGGTATTCTCAATCAAGAGGCCGCATCCCATCACAATCAAATTCAATTCGGGACACTCATTCAAGAGGTTGCATCCCAAAAGGTATAATCTTCTCTTTTTTAATTTAATGCAACAACTTTAATTGTGTAGAATGCATGATTAGGTTTTAACTTCAATTGTTTGATTAATTTTTAATGCACAATTGCTATATTGCACTGTTTTCGGTTTCTGTTTTGTGAATGATGCAAATCTGATTTTTCTAACATGTTATACTAAAATTACAGCAACTTTAAATTATTTTTTTCATGTGAGATGCATGCTTAAATGATTTTAAATGCTTGATGATTAATCACTGTTTAATTTTTTATTGCATGTACTGTTGTGATGCTATGAATCAAATGCGAGTATGGTTTGTTTGAGGTTGTGAACTTAGATTAATGGATCCTTAGAGACTGACCTAGGTCAGGTTGGATGGGTGCCTAACACCTTCCCATCCAATCCCCTAGCCCCTGAATCCTAATCTTAGGGGATGTTTAGATTAGTTTATGTATCCTATTTACTTTTTTTTTAGATTGTATTTAGGACCAAAGCCTTGTATTTTGTTTTCTTAGATTGTATCTAGGGCAAAATATTGTAATTTGTTTCTTTTCCAAACAATTGTATTATTTATTCAATCAATAAAAGATAGCACTTTTTTCTTAGCTTTTTGTTATAAAAGTTAGGTGGCGACTCCATTGTAAATTCCCCTAAACATTAGGATGGAAAACAGTGAAAGTCTCCATTTTGAGAATCATGTTTAGGCCTTTGCATTGGGTTAAAGGTCGTGGTTCTCACAGTGGCGACTCCACTGGGGACTTAGAGGGCTAAACTCTAGAGTAGGATCCTTAGTCTACAGTTCACAAATTGTTTGCATTTTTTGTTACTTGCTTTGATAATTGTCATCTTGTATGTCATGCATTGCATATGTGATATTGCATTATGTGTTGTTAGCCCGGAAGCCACAGTAGTAGTAGCCTCGGATCACGGTCCCCCTCGGATGCGGGTACCCTTGGCCAACCTACCACCCCACGAATATGTACCCTTGACCCTCTCGAGTTGGTATAAAGTGGTGAAACATACTGAGAACCATCGATGCCCCTCGCATGCGATTGGTGGGTATGTTAAGCCCAAGTAGTGGGGAACCTTTTAGCCCACCTTTTACCCTTATGTAAAAGCCCATTTAAATCTTTCCTCTAGGATGGCTTAGCCTGATAAAGCGTGCATTCATGATTGCTTTTGTTTGAACCTAGGCCCAAGTCCAAAGCTTGAAGCCTTGTTTGCTCTTGTTTGAACCTAAGCCCAAGTCAAATGCTTGAGGCCCACTTGTATGTTTTTTGAACCCAGGCTCAAGTCCAATGCTTGAAGCCTATATGAACTTAAGAGAATTAAATCCATCATTGAAGTAAATCCATCATTGAAGTGAATCAAAGGCCTAAAAGAGAAAAGTTTCTTAACCAACACTTTTTGAAGGCAAAAATCAATCAAGTCCAATGTTTCAGGCCCACTTGGTTATTTTGAAAGAAAAGAAAAGCCTAAGTCCTGTACTTAGCCCACTTGATCATTTTGAAAAGAAAAAGTTCAAGTCTCACTCTTAGGCCCATCCTTAGAGAATGGTTTAGGAATCCAAATTACACAAGGTAAAACTCAAGTCCAATGCCTGAGCCTAGTTTTGTTAAAAGGATACCTAACCCATCAAGACATTGATTGAATCAAAGGTCCAAGCCCAAGGCTTAAGACCAACATGACTTTGCTTAAGTTGAAACCCAAGCCAAAGGTTTGAGGCTCACCTGATTTTGAATGAGTTAAAGCCCAAGCCTAAGGCTTGAGGTTCATATGACTTTCTTGAATTGAAGCCCGAGCCCAAGGCTTGAAGTTCACCTGATTTTTCTTGAATGAGTTAAAGTCCAAACCCAAGGCTTAAAGTTCACATGACCTTTGTTTTTTAATCAAAGCCTAAGTTCAAATCTTGAGGCTCTCATGACTTTGTTGGAATCAAGACCTAAGTCCAATATTTGTGACCTAAATGACTTTAGTAAATTCAAAACCCAAGTCCAACGCTTGGAACCCATTCGGTCATTTTGGAAAAACACAAAGGCCCAAGCCCAAAAACTTGAGGCGCACATGGCTATTTTCTTGAATGAAATTCTAAGCCCAACACTTGAGTTTCACATGATCCTATTCGAATTAAAGCCCAAAGTCCACTGTTTCCAACTCTTATGATTTTGGACCTAAATGAATGAAAGCCCAAATCCAATGGTCCACGCATAAGATTTTATGATGAATGCCTAAGTTTGAAAATCACAAGTCCATTGACTTAATGAGTCTAAGTGTACACAATGTAAAGGTTCAGATCATGTATAAAATTGACAAATGGATTCACTTCACAAGAAAAGTCAAAAGCCCAAAATCATTGCTTCAAGGCCCATAAGAATCAAGTTTGACTGTCGAAGGATCAATTCAAAGAAAGCCCGGTTTGTTCATTATTAGATTTCTCAATGGGTCAAGAAGACTCCAACAATGCCATGGAGAACTCAAGGGACCGGTCATGCCATTTGAGACCTCATTGACCAAAAGACCTATACTCCATCTTCACCAGGCGGCTAATTCAACTTCTTTTGAGCCAAGTGATCACTCCACAAGCTCAATTTTCCATAAGACAACAATCAAGTCTATGGAAACAGAATTTTCCGTAAGACAACAGCCAAGTCTACGGAAGCAGAATTTTCCATAAGACAACAATCAAGTCTACGGAAACAGAATTTTCCATAAGACAACAATCAAGTCTACGGAAGCAAAATTTTCCATAAGACAACAATCAAGTCTATGGAAACAGAATTTTCCGTAAGACAACAGCCAAGTCTACGGAAGCAGAATTTTCCATAAGACAACAATCAAGTCTATGGGAATAAAATTTTCCGTAAGACGACAATCAAGTCTATGGGAACAGAATTTTCCATAAGATAACAATCAAGTCTACGGAAACAGAATTTTCCGTAAGACAACAGCTAAGTCTACGGAAGCAGAATTTTCCATAAGACAACAATCAAGTCTATGGGAACATAATTTTCGTAAGACGACAATCAAGTCTATGGGAACAGAATTTTCCGTAAAACAACAATCAAGTCTATGGGAACAGAATTTTCCATAAGACGACAATCAAGTATATGGGAACAAACTTTTCATAAGACGACAATCAAGTCTATGGAAGTAAAATTTTCTGTAAGATGACAACCAAGTCTACGGAAACAAAATCTCTCGTGGGGCAACAGCTAAGTCTATGGCGATAGAATATTTCATATGACAACAAACAAGTCTGTGAAATCAAAATATTTCACATGACAACAACCAAGTCTGTGAAATTAGAATATTTCAAGTGACGACAACCAAGTCTATGGAACGAAAATTTTCATAAGATGACGATCAAGTCTATGAAAAAAAAAAAAAATTTCTGTAAGATGACAACCAACTATACGGAAACAGAATCTCCCGTGAGGCAACAACCAAGTCTATGGCGATAGAATATTTCATAAGACAACAAGCAAGTCTATGAAATCAAAATATCTCACATGACAACAACCAAGTCTGTGAAATCAGAATATTTCAAGTGACGGCAACCAAGTCTATGGAACGAAAATTTTCATAAGATGACAATCAAGTCTATGAAAGTAAAATTTTTCTGTAAGATGATATCCAAGTCTACGGAAATGGAATTTCCCATAAAACGACTAAGTCCATGGAAATAGAATTCCTTCCATGAGATAGCAACGAAAAATATATGGAACTCAACACTTCATATGACAACAATAAAGTCTATGGAATAACAGAGTTACGATGACAATCAAGTCAATAGAACAACACTCCATACGATGTTAATCAAGTCTATGGAATGGCAAAAACATGATACAATCAAGTCTATCAAGACGTCTCACACAATATGGTCAAGTCCATGGTGCATTTGATGTGGTATGACTAAGTCTGAAGAATATTGCATACAATTACCAAAAGAAGGGGGTGGGAAATTCAGACTCACCTATATTGTCCAAGTGTTCACCACCAGCGGATGTGGCTGCCGCAGAAGCACTAGTGCCTTCAGCTTGCGCGCCATGATCTACGGCGCTGTCAACAATGCTACAGACCTCTGGAGTAACTCCCAAGTCCGTCGCAGACTCACTTCCCACAAAACCTTGTGTACGGACCTCCTTAGGCATAAAAATCTCACCAACAACGGGGAACCCAGCAATTGACAGGGGATCACTAGTAATATGGCTGGCCGGTATGATAAAACCGCTGGCTGCAATGATACTAAGACGAGGAATAGCTCCAAAGAGAGAAACTCCCTCCACAACATAAGCCATAGGGGCGCCAGAGCCTACGGCAGATCAACACACAATATTCAAAATATGTGTATATATATTCCCTATCTACACAACTCAAAGGAGTAGAAGTGGAATGAGACCTACTAGCAGTAGCAAACACGAGAAAGATCTCAAGTCTTGCCACTATAGATCTATTCGCCATGCTACCGTAGACTACAAATTTCTCTCGGGAGGTCCACCGTAGGATTCTACATGTAACCTTAGAGCTCCAGCAAGCTCAACAAAGAGTTTAATGAAATCTATTTTCAAGGCACGATAAAGGCAAAGTCATCACTTCTGTAGTCGCTCATGGAAATTTCAACAATATAAAATTGATGATACAAGGAGATCTACTGTAATACCAGACTGAATCAATCTGCTACAGGAGATCTACCGTAAAGCCGGATCGAATAAGTCTACTACAAGTAACATCTGCAGCAGACATCATTCCCCAAGCCAGAATTTCATCCGTGGTAGGACTAACACAATTAGCAGCCTTTGCTACGACACCCAAGTAGCATCTGCCGCAGACATCATTCCCCAAGCCGGAATTTCATCCACGGTGGGACTAACACAATTAGCAGCCATTGCTACGACACCCAAGTAGCATCTGCCGCAGACATCATTCCTCAAGCCGGAATTTCATCCGCGGTGGGACTAACACAATTAGCAGCCTTTGCTACCACACCGAAGTAGCATCTGCCGCAGACATCATTCCCTGAGTCGAAATCTCATCTGCGGTGAGAATAACAAAAATTTAGCAATCTGCTACAACATCCAAGTAGTTTTGCTACAACAAAATCATCATCCAATCTAGAATCTCATCTGCGGTGGGAATAACAAAAAATTTAAGCAGTCTGCCGCAACATCCAAATAGCTCATGTTGCAACAACATCGTCCCAAGTCGAAATCTCTTTCGCGGTGGGCCAACATCAATCATTAGCAACCTTAATTTACTGCTGCACCTTCAAAGTGTAAACTTATTCAGTAGCATCAATCATCTGCTGCAACTTCATCAACGAAGTCTACTGTAACATCATAAGCAGCATCTGCTGCAGCTTCATCATCAAAGTCTGCTGTAACATCATCAACAGATTCTGCAGCAACTTCATTAATAATGTGTTTGATCTGTAGCAATCAAAAATGAAATCATCATCCAACATAAGAAGGTCTGTACCAATATTAGCATCTCTAATTTATGCTCTTACTATAATTTTGAAGAAATGAGTTTCTTTTTATTGGTCTACTGAATGCCAATATAACAAATTATGGCCAAGCTGCCCACTATATATACACCAATATTTGGAAAGCCTTTGTGAATATATTTGGCTTCAAATAATTGGGAAACAAGAGCTTTTGTGACTCAAGAAGGCAACAATGAGCTTAAACAACGCATTCACAATGTCAACCATACATTCGAAGATGCCGAGGCTTGTTGCTTGAGGCCTAAATGATCATGTCTAGTATTGATTTTATGTCATTCAAAGGCTCCAACGCTATTCCTTGGCTCATCAACTCTATTTGGCGACAAAATCTCATTTGATCAACAATCTGCTGCAATGTCTCATTCATTCTGGCAGACTCACACAGGGTCTGCTACAATCATCTATAGCTGAGACTATCTTCAAATCTCTAAATTTAATGAAAAGTCAAGCCACAACTACTCTCTTGATTCGATTTATGTGAGAAGCTTGCTCTTCCATTTCAGACAAAATGCCAACAATACTGTAGAATATCTACCTCACCGATCTAGCTATCATGCATGAGATCATCATAATGCATTGGAAGATTGAGGATGCACAAAGACATGAAGACCACTGTACGAAAGTGTTAGCCTTAAGGTTTCAATAATTATTAATTGGCTAATTAATCCAAGGACATTCATGTAGTTTTGATGATAACCATGATTTTAAGTTGTTCATTAATAATATTTTCATATGAACTAATGATTTATGTTTTAAAGCTTAATTTTGACTATTGATTTAATTGGACCAAGATGGCCAATTCAAATATCAAGCAAATGCAAAGTTGATAAGTTGCAAATTCATTGAAGATCAAAGTCATCAAGACTCAAGACAAAGAAATCAAGCTCAAAGACAATGATCCGAGACATATGAGAAGTAAGAGTTAGGTTTTGTAAAGTTTATTAAGATTTGATCTTTAAGGCTCAACTTTAAAACCAACTTCAATTGAAAAATCTCTTAAAGTTTTCAAAGACAAACTTGATTGGTTGAAATTCAAATATAAGACAACCATATCAATTGAAAAATCTCTTAAAGTTTTCAAAGACAAACTTGATTGGTTGAAATTCAAATATAAGACAACCATATCAATTGAAAAATCTCTTAAAGTTTTCAAAGACAACTTGATTGGTTGAAATTCAAATATAAGACAACCATATCAATTGAAAAATCTCTTAAAGTTTTCAAAGACAAACTTGATTGGTTGAAATTCAAATATAAGACAACCATATCAATTGAAAAATCTCTTAAAGTTTTCAAAGACAAATTTGATTGGTTGAAATTCAAATATAAGACAACCATATCAATTGAAAAATCTCTTAAAGTTTTCAAAGACAAATTTGATTGGTTGAAATTCAAATATAAGACAACCATATCAATTGAAAAATCTCTTAAAGTCTTCAAAGACAACTTGATTGGTTGAAATTCAAATATAAGACAACCATATCAATTGAAAAATCTCTTAAAGTCTTCAAAGACAAATTTGATTGATTGAAATTCACATGCAAGACAACCATATCAATTATGGTTGAAAAATCTTAAGAAGAAAAGTTTTCAAAGAAAGCAAATTGATTGATTGAAAATCAAGAAGAATGCAAGACAACATGATGGCTATAAATACTACCCTTTCTTCATTTCTAAACATCAAGCATACAAGAGAAATCAAAGATAGAAAAGATAAACATCTTATACATCAATCCATCCTTCTCAAGCTTATATTTTCATATCATTCAAAATCCTTGATTGAAAATTTCTCTAAACACTTTTTGAGCCATATTGATCAAATCCTTGATATACTATTAGAGTGAGCATATTGTGTACAATTACTCTTTGAGAGAGCCTTATCTTGTACAACAAATACTTTGTTGAAACCTGTGAGTATTTTGTTAGGGTTTTGGTATAAATCCTAAGGAGTGAAAAGGATTTTTCACTCGGTGGTTACTCTTCACTGTGTAAGGAAGATTTGTAACGGTTTTATCTTCACCCGAAAGAAGATTGTCAAATAGTGGATTTGGGAATCCTCAAGAAGTGTTCTTGAGGCGGGGACGTAGGCACGGGAAGCCGAACCTCGATAACAATCATCGTGTTTGATTTTCTCTCTCTCTATCTCTTACATATTTAATTGCTTATATATATACTTGTGCTTGATTTCATATCATATTCTATATTGCAATTGAATTGTGATCAAACATTTGCTAAATCAACATTTGCTATTTGAAGATAGTTTTTAATTCCGCATTTAAATCGAAAAAGTTTGCCTCAACCTAAATCACCCCCCCTCTTAGGTTGATATTTGGGTAACAATTGGTATCAGAGCCAAGGCTCTACATATAGATTTAACAATCTTAGAGTTAAGATCATGGCAAACACACCTAGACCTCAAATGCTTGAAGGTCAATCTACTCATAGACCACCTTTATTCATTGGTAGTGATTATGGCTATTGGAAAAATAGAATGATCATGTATATTAAGGGTCAAGACTATCATGTTTGGAGAATCATTGCAAATGGTCCTCATATTCCCACAAAAACTGTGGAAGGAGCAACCTTAGCAAAATTAGAAAGTGAATGGAATGAGGCTGATGTAAGACTCATTGAATTAAATTGTAAAGCTATGAGTACTTTATATTGTGCTCTTGACCCAATTGAATACAATAGAGTCTCGGGTTGTGACTCGGCTAAAGAAATTTGGGACAAACTTGAAGTTACTTATGAAGGAACTAATCAAGTTAAGGAATCTAAAATGAACATGCTTGTCCATGAATATGAATTGTTTGTTATGAAGAAAGATGAAAATATTAGTGAAATGTCTACTAGGTTTACTAATATTGTGAATAGCTTGAAGGCCCTTGGAAAAATTTATACTAACCAAGAAAATGTGAGAAAAATTCTCAGGTCATTACCAAAGAGGTGGGAAGCAAAGATGACAGCAATTTCTGAAGCTAGAGATCTTAAGGTGTTGACCTTAGAAGAACTATTCGGATCACTTATGACGTATGAGCTTGAAATGAATAGTAAAGTGGAGGAAGAAGAAGTCAAACCAAAGAAAAACTTCGCCCTCAAATCCTCTCATCATGACCACGACAATAGTGAAGAGGAAAGAGATGAAGAAGAAGAAATTGCCCTGATGACTAGAAACTTCAAAAAGTTCTTAAAGAAGAAAAAGGGGTTTGGAAGAAGATTCCCTAAGAAAGGAGAAAATAAAGGAGAATCAAGCAAAACTGAAACTCCTACCTGCTACAAATGCAAGAAGCAGGGGCATTACAAAAATGAGTGTCCTCAAGTAAACAAAGAGAAAATGAAGTACAAAAAGAAAGCTCTAAAGGTAACTTGGGATGACTCCGATGAAAGTGATTCGGATAACAACTCAAGTGACAATGAAGTGGCAAATCTTTGTCTTTTGGGATACATAAATGAATCCAACATAAGTGAGGATGAGCACGCAAGCTTTTGTCCGCTAGCATTTAATGACGATGAAAGCGCCACCGAAGATCTTTGCTTAATGGCACATGGAGATGAGGTAACTTCTAAACTTAATTCTTTAGATGATGAATCTTATAGCTATGATGAATTACAAAATGCTTTTGAAGAATTGGTTGAAGAATTTGAGAAAAATGTTTTGAAAAATAAAGCTTTTAAAAAGAAAGTCACATCTCTTTCAAACGAATTAAATGATTTGAAAAACAAAAATGAAATTCTAGAAAAACAAATTAATTCTTTGAATGATAAAAATCTGTTTTTAGAAGAAGAAATAATTAAGTTGGAAGTTAAGTCACAAAATTTTATTGAGAAAATGAAAGCAAATGATGTGGAAACATCATCACAAATTGTTCACAATTCAAATCTTTTGATTAATGAAAATAAAGAACTAAAACTCAAGGTTGAAAACTTAACTAAAATTTTGACTAACTTTACAAATGGAAAGAAAAATTTGGATAATTTGTTGGGTAGTCAAAGATGTGTTTTTGACAAAGCGGGTATTGGATATAACCCGAAAATAAAAGAAAAACATTATCAAAAATTTTTCATTAATGAAAACCTCTTGAAATCTCCCATATGTAAACATTGTGGAAAAATAGGGCATAATATTCATACATGTCCTATGAAAAATATGATTTGGATTATTAAAGGAACCTCACCACCAACTAACCCAAGAGGACCCAAGAAGATTTGGGTACCAAAGAAGAGTTACTTAAAATTGTTTTGTAGGTATGCTTGATATCCAAATCTACCAAGAAGAAGTGGTTTCTTGACAGTGGATGTTCAAGGCATATGACAGGTGACAAAAACAAGTTCACTTCTCTTACTCTAAAAGATGGAGGAAATGTCAAATTCGGTGATAACTCAAAAGGAAAGATCATCGGTATAGGTAATATTGGTAAAACACATTCTCTTGTTATTGAAGATGTTCTCTTGGTTGATGGTTTGAAACATAACTTGCTAAGTATTAGCCAATTGTGTGATAAAGGCTATAATGTAATATTTAAATCAATCATGTGCATTATAGTAAATGAAATTGATAATCAAGTTTTATTTGTGGCATTTAGAAATGAAAATGTCTACACTATTGATTTTGATAATATGACTTCAAAAGAATCAATTTGCCTTGCTGCCATAAATGAAAATAGTTGGTTGTGGCATAGAAGATTAGGACATGCCAATATGGAATTACTCTCAAAATTGTCTAAACTTGATTTAGTAAAAGGCTTGCCGGTTACTAAATTTGTTAAAGATAAAATATGTGATGCATGTCAACTAGGTAAACAAACTAAAGTCATCTTTTAAGAAAAAGAAAGTTATTTCTACTTCAAGACCTCTAGAATTATTGCATATGGATTTATTTGGTCCTATTAGAACCGCTAGCTTAAGTGGCAAATTGTATGCATTTGTAATTGTTGATGATTACTCTCGCTATACATGGGTATTATTTCTTGCTCATAAAAATGAAGCTCATAAAGCATTTGTTAAACATTGTAGAAGAATTCAAAATGAAAAAGGTTATACAATTAACAATGTTAGAAGTGATAGAGGTAGAGAATTTGATAATCAAGATATTGAACTATATTGTGATCAAAATGGTTTTGGACACAATTTCTCGGCACCTCGTACTCCTCAACAAAATGGAGTAGTAGAACGTAAAAATAGATCACTTCAAGAAATGTCTAGAACTATGCTTAATGAACATAATTTACCTCAATACTTTTGGGCTGAAGCTGTTAACACCGCTTGCTATGTTATAAATAGAACCATCATTAGAAACACTTTAAATAAAACTCCTTATGAACTATGGAATAATCGAAAACCTAACATTGGATATTTCAAAGTTTTTGGATGTAAGTGCTTTGTATTGAATGATAGAGATAATCTTGGTAAATTCGATGCTAAATCCGATGAAGGTATATTCCTTGGTTATTCTACAAATAGTAAAGCATATAGAGTGTTCAATAAACGAACTATGGTTGTTGATGAATCTATGCATGTTGTTTTTGATGAAACTAATCCATTCCATATAAAAAATAATTGTGATGATGAGCCAATTTCTCTTGAAAATAAAGCTAGTTCATCTAACCAAGTTGATTTAAGTGAAAAAGTCAAAGATCAAGTAGATGAACCAAAAGATGAAGAAAAAGCGCTTCCTCCAACCAACAATGAAGAATTACCAAAAAGTTGGAACGTAGTCCATAGTCATCCTAAAGAATTGATCATTGGTGAAATTGAACATGGAGTAAGCACAAGATCAAAGCTCAAGGACATCTGCAACAACATGGCGTTTCTCTCACAAATTGAACCAAAGAACATAAATGAAGCTATTGAAGATGAATCATGGATCTTGGCAATGCAAGAAGAGCTAAACCAATTTGAAAGAAACAAGGTATGGACTCTTGCACCTAGACCCAAGGACCACTCCGTCATTGGTACAAAATGGGTATTCCGAAACAAAAAGGATGAAGAAGGTATAATAGTAAGGAACAAAGCAAGGTTAGTCGCTCAAGGTTATAATCAAGAGGAAGGTATTGATTATGGAGAGACTTATGCTCCAGTTGCTAGATTAGAAGCTATACGCATGTTACTTGCTTTTGCATGTTTTAAAAATTTTAAATTATTTCAAATGGATGTCAAAAGTGCCTTTTTAAATGGTTTTATTGCCGAAGAAGTTTATGTAGAACAACCTCCTGGATTTGAAAATCATGAATTTCCAAACCACGTTTTTAAATTATCAAAAGCTTTATATGGTTTAAAACAAGCTCCAAGAGCTTGGTATGAACGACTAAGTGGTTTCCTTATTGAAAAGGGTTTTACACGTGGAAAACTTGACACAACATTATTTCTAATGTTTGATGGAAAAGACATGCTTATTGTGCAAATCTATGTTGATGATATTATATTTGGTTCTACTAATGAAAACTTGTGCAAAGAATTCTCTAAGACTATGCAGGATGAATTCGAAATGAGTATGATGGGTGAGCTAAAATTCTTTCTCGGACTTCAAATAAAGCAAACCGAAGATGGGATATTCTTAAATCAATCCAAATATGTCATAGACTTACTAAAAAGATTTGGATTGACAAATGCTAAAGCATATGGAACTCCCATGAGTCCTTCAACAAAGCTTGACAAAGATGAGAAAGGTAAACCGGTGGACGTTAAGCTATATCGAGGTATGATTGGTAGTTTACTTTATTTAACCGCAAGTAGACCCGATATAATGTTTAGTGTATGTCTTTGCGCCTCGATTTCAATCCTTGTCCTAAAGAATCACACTTAATTGCAGTCAAACGAATATTTCGATATTTGCTTGGAACCATTGATTTAGGATTATGGTACCCTAAGTCAAATTCATTTGACTTAATAAGCTACACGGATGCGGATTTTGCTGGTTGCAAAATTGATCGCAAAAGCACTAGTGGTACTTGTCACTTTCTAGGACACTCACTAGTATCATGGTTTAGTAAAAAGCAAAATTCTGTGGCCTTATCAACGGCGGAAGCCGAATATGTAGCGGCCGGTAGTTGTTGTGCTCAATCTCTCTACATAAAACAACAACTAGAGGATTTTAAAATTCTTTTTGATCATATTCCCATAAGGTGTGATAACACAAGTGCCATAAGTTTAAGTAAAAATCCTATCCAACACTCTCGCACAAAGCACATTGAAATTAGATACCATTTTATAAGAGATCATGTGCAAAAAGGGGACATTGAACTTGAATTTGTGAGCACCGATAGTCAATGGGCGGATATTCTCACGAAACCTCTCATTGAAGAACGATTTTGCACAATTCGACGTGAAATAGGTATGGCTAGATACGTTGATATCAAATAAGCTTAAATTTATTATCCTTCTCTTTGATTCAACTATGTTAAATCTATATATACCTTAAGAATTGAATATAAAATGATTTTATGCATATCATGTTCATAAAATTGTTCATTTTATATCTTCCTAGTTATATTGTTTGAACATTAAATTATATGCCCAGTTCTATGTATATTTGCGTATATGTTCATGCATAAAATAAGAAATAAAACTCATCATTTAAACAAACTTGAGTTTATTAAAAAGAAAGCCATAAAGGAGAAGTCACCACAAAAGGAAAAACCACTACACTTCCCACTACATTTATTTGGGGATAGAGCGAGAAGTCAATTCCTTCACCTCAGCTAGTAGCTTCTCGTACTGCTTCTGCAGCTTATTAGTGGTCTTGCTCTGCTCTGTGGACCGGATTACCAAATCATCGGCATAAGAATCCACGAGCGCCTTCAGCCTTTTGTTCTCCTCCTTGACCTCCCCTACTTTCTTCTTACTCTCCTTCAGCAACCTTTGTAAAATGGTGACTTGAGAACGCAGCGTTTTCACTTCCATATTCCTAACATGAAGACGACGTCCCATGTTAGAAACAGTGGCAGTACACTGAATCGTGAGTGCCAATGATTCATTTATTATTTGTGGGTCAGTCCTCCCAGCTAAAACCTTTGCATCCTCCGGAGTACAAAGACCGGCAGCTACTGCGGTGGCAGTCTCACCATTCAATATCACTGAATCAGTTACTGATACAGGGCCATTAATTGAAAGGAAGTAAGGACGCCAGACTTCTGGCATCACACTAGGTGTATCATTTAGATTAATTGTTTCTGGTTTGTTTTGAGAAGAAGAGGAAGCCATTCTAGAAAATCTAATAAGAGATTAAGCTAAAGAGTTTGAAAATGATGAAGTTCATCGAAAATTAGTGTGTGTTAAATAAACCTCAGATTTTTGAACACCAGCCTGTACCTATCACCCGACTCCCGAGATTTTTCTTCAAAATTCAACGTTCAAATCTCGAGATTTAACGTATACGGAAATATCACTGACTCAGAACTCGATGCGTCGACAAGATCTTGTTTTCTGAAAAAGCAGAAATTTTTTTTTCAAACTTCCTGATTTATCGGTGTCTATGGCGTGCGTAATTGGATAAGTCTGACACATAGCAAAATCTGAACCCTTCATTCACACTTACGACACGTAGCAAAATCTGAACCATTCATTCACACTTATGACACATAGCAAAATCTGAACCATTCATTCACACTTATGACACGTAGCAAAATCTGAACCATTCTTTCAAACAGCGCGTCTGTCCTATAAATTCGCTTCACCTCTCCACTACATACTCACACCTCTCAGATAATATTTTCTCTCATTCTTTAGATAACACTCTAAGAGGATGCAGCATCATTTAGAGATTCATAAAATCAAATACTTGATCTTCTCAGATAGAAGCAAAATTATTATTGATCAAGTTTCCACGAAGCAAGATTATTATTGATCATGCTTCTCGGTTGAAGTACCTCTCTCATACACCAGGTTGATGGGAAGATCTTTGGCATACACTCCAAATATATCTTCCTCATCCGAATCATCCCGTTCATACAACTGTTGATACACCTGAAGCTTTGTATGACAGAAGAGAGAGAGTACGTAATATATGGGCATCATCCCATGTCCTTTCCAGATTGCTTAAATCATCAGCATTCTTAGGCATATGGCAAGGGCAATATTCAACCGAACCCCCAATCCAACCAAACCACTAGGATGAAGAATCTTACAAATATGAATGTATTTGTTTTATTTCTTTGTACCAAATAGGAGAAATATGTTATATTAGTTAGTTGTTCTATGTTTGAACTAAATCAAAGGAGAAATAAATTTTTTTTTTTGGTTGTTTAAAATGTTGAATGATGTTTGGAGATATTGAATATAATATTTATTTTTGATGATGCCAAGGGGGAGAAAGATATGACATTTTTTTTATCTATTAATGAATTATCATATCTATTGGTGAATTATCATATCTTGCAATAATTGGCAAAAATACGCATATATATTGATTGCTTGATAATACTTAAATGACAAATTGATCTATGCATAAAGATAGGGGGAGATTTAAAAATCTCTAATATAAAGATATGCATTATTTTAGGGGGAGCTTTTCAAGAAAAGCTTCAAAATCATAAATCGTATAAAAATATCATATCATATGTGTCATCATCAAAAAGGGGGAGATTGTTAGCCTCAAGGTTTCAATAATTATTAATTGGCTAATTAATCCAAGGACATTCATGTAGTTTTGATGATAACCATGATTTTAAGTTGTTCATTAATGATATTTTCATATGAACTAATGATTTATGTTTTAAAGCTTAATTTTGACTATTGATTTAATTGGACCAAGATGGCCAATTCAAATATCAAGCAAATGCAAAGTTGATAAGTTGCAAATTCATTGAAGATCAAAGTCATCAAGACTCAAGACAAAGAAATCAAGCTCAAAGACAATGATCCGAGACATATGAGAAGTAAGAGTTAGGTTTTGTAAAGTTTATTAAGATTTGATCTTTAAGGCTCAACTTTAAAACCAACTTCAATTGAAAAATCTCTTAAAGTTTTCAAAGACAAACTTGATTGGTTGAAATTCAAATATAAGACAACCATATCAATTGAAAAATCTCTTAAAGTTTTCAAAGACAACTTGATTGGTTGAAATTCAAATATAAGACAACCATATCAATTGAAAAATCTCTTAAAGTTTTCAAAGACAAACTTGATTGGTTGAAATTCAAATATAAGACAACCATATCAATTGAAAAATCTCTTAAAGTTTTCAAAGACAAACTTGATTGGTTGAAATTCAAATATAAGACAACCATATCAATTGAAAAATCTCTTAAAGTTTTCAAAGACAAATTTGATTGGTTGAAATTCAAATATAAGACAACCATATCAATTGAAAAATCTCTTAAAGTTTTCAAAGACAAACTTGATTGGTTGAAATTCAAATATAAGACAACCATATCAATTGAAAAATCTCTTAAAGTCTTCAAAGACAACTTGATTGGTTGAAATTCAAATATAAGACAACCATATCAATTGAAAAATCTCTTA
Source organism: Fagus sylvatica (assembly GCA_907173295.1). NCBI lineage: Eukaryota > Viridiplantae > Streptophyta > Magnoliopsida > Fagales > Fagaceae > Fagus > Fagus sylvatica. The sequence continues at coordinate 6,256,838 of OU015767.1, read as the reverse complement.
AAGTCTTCAAAGACAAACTTGATTGATTGAAATTCACATGCAAGACAACCATATCAATTATGGTTGAAAAATCTTAAGAAGAAAAGTTTTCAAAGAAAAGCAAATTGATTGATTGAAAATCAAGAAGAATGCAAGACAACATGATGGCTATAAATACTACCCTTTCTTCATTTCTAAACATCAAGCATACAAGAGAAATCAAAGATAGAAAAGATAACATCTTATACATCAATCCATCCTTCTCAAGCTTATATTTTCATATCATTCAAAATCCTTGATTGAAAATTTCTCTAAACACTTTTTGAGCCATATTGATCAAATCCTTGATATACTATTAGAGTGAGCATATTGTGTACAATTACTCTTTGAGAGAGCCTTATCTTGTACAACAAATACTTTGTTGAAACCTGTGAGTATTTTGTTAGGGTTTTGGTATAAATCCTAAGGAGTGAAAAGGATTTTTCACTCGGTGGTTACTCTTCACTGTGTAAGGAAGATTTGTAACGGTTTTATCTTCACCCGAAAGAAGATTGTCAAATAGTGGATTTGGGAATCCTCAAGAAGTGTTCTTGAGGCGGGGACGTAGGCACGGGAAGCCGAACCTCGATAACAATCATCGTGTTTGATTTTCTCTCTCTCTATCTCTTACATATTTAATTGCTTATATATATACTTGTGCTTGATTTCATATCATATCTATATTGCAATTGAATTGTGATCAAACATTTGCTAAGTCAACATTTGCTATTTGAAGATAGTTTTTTAATTCCGCATTTAAATCGAAAAAGTTTGCCTCAACCTAAATCACCCCCCCTCTTAGGTTGATATTTGGGTAACAGAAAGGTCTTGCAACCTTGGGTTCTCAAGTCATCAATCAAAATAGATGCACCTATCACTGACTCACTGAGAAAAGAGTCTGAAGAACTCTCATCCAATCATGAAGATTGAATAACACCATTGAAGGCTAAGCTTATATCTCCTGAAGGTACGGCAGACTTAAAAGAAATCAAAGATTATGTCTTATTATCTTGAGATCTTTATGGCAGACCACCAAGGGAGTCTTAGCAGGGTGTATAAATATTCAAATCATTTGCTGGAAGTATATGAACAAACTTGCAAAGTTCACCGGAAGAACAGGTCTCTACCGCAGACTCCAGCTGCTGGTTACTCTTAAGCCCAACATGAGCAAAGAAGCAGCAGACTTCCAAAAACAAACGTCAAACTTTCAGGACCAACATGATTTTGAAGAAATTTCTTGCAACTTTTGCCTCCAATAATTGGGAAATTCTTCTTCTCTAGAGCATCTCTTGAAAGTATCATGTTGCAGACTCACAAAGAGACTCTACCAATAACTCTCACCACTTGGCTATTATTGGCAACTATGAGGAACGCTACAGCAGACTACATCAAAGTGTGTCACACTTTTTACAAGTACGAGCCAACTTGATCCACGCATCTAGCAAGTCTCCAAAACATGACTACCTCAAAGTCTCTTCATACATGGGGGCTAGGTCTTGCTAATTCCATCAATTCATCATTCATGAGCTCGCCAAAGTCTACTGCTGAATATCAAGCTACTGAGTCTAACCACAGACTAGTAAACAACATTACTCCACAATAAGGTGAATAAAGTTGCCACAGATCAGTTAGCAACATTACTGCATAACAGTGAACGACATTGCTACAGAATCAGTGAACAACGTTATTGCAGAATGTATTAGCAATCTTTTGGTCTGCCAGAAGCAAAGCTGTTGCAGAATGAATTAGCAATCTTTTGGTCTGCCAGAAGCGAAGCTGTTGTAGAATGTATTAGCAATTTTTTGGTCTACCAGAAGCAAAGCTATCAAAAGCTTGGAGATCAAGATTTGTTTACTGCCAAGAATGAGTTATGAGTTCATTTCTCAAAGTTACAATTAGATCACAACTGGTACGGTAGACCACTGAATGTCATCCAAATGTATTCACTTCGCAACCCGAGGGGTCAAACTACCACAAAAAGACTATCACAATGATAAATCAAGTACATATCATTGAGCTTTGAATTCGTCTGAATCAAAGAGAGTGCTTAGGGGCTTCTATCATTTGGAGATCCATCAAAGCACATGCCTTCCACTTATCATTGAACAAATAAAGGAGTCTGCTGAAGAAACCGCATACCGTAGACACAACACCAGTATTTTCTCTACATTCCTTCACCAACTCAGCCACACGGCTTATACTAGTATCAATGCATAAGGTTGCTTCTTCAAGGCCATCCCTCACACTTTGAAGGTCCATAAGGGCATTCTTAAATTCCCAAACACTTGGGTCATGTATTCAAAGACTCACCACTCACAAAGAAGCACTAGTAGACCGAGATTCTTCACATCTTGCTATGAGCGTTGCTGTGGTAGACTTCATTCATAAGCAAATCATACGATTTGGCGTAATCCACGAGATCATATTCAAGCATCACTGCTCCACGCTTTTCTGTCTGCGAGTTAATAGGAAAATTGACGCTACAAACCAAATGCACATCCTAAGCATCATCCTATGGCAGAAGTCGAAGTTCTCATGAGACAGATGCTTTATGGGCTTACCATAGTCCACCGAAGACAACAACAGGTTTTGTTCACTTCCTCGCTTATATGTGGAACTAACACTGTTGGTCTTACAAAAACACATCTCACTCAAAGTCGTGGTAGACCCACGCAACTTATCTTTAACTCAAAGTCGTGGTAGACCCACGCACACTACATCTCACTTAAAGTCGTGGTAGATCCATGCAACTTATATTCCATTCAAAGTCGTGGCAGACCCACACATCATACATCCCCCTTCAAAGTGGTAGTAGACCTACGAACCCAAGTCCATAGAACCTTAAGACCCAACAAAATTACAATCAGCAGCATCAACGACAAATGCCAAATACATATGGTAGATACAAGAGGCAATTGTGTTTTCGGTAGACTCGAGTAAAAACACTCCCGCAGACCTGAGTTGTTCATCTCAAAGGCAGCAAAGGATCTCCACAGACTAACAACTAGCTGATTCATTACATCCTGAAGCATTTCTTATCAAGAGAATTCATGAAGCACATAATGCAAATGATCTACTATTGATCAGACTTCTCTAAGGGCCCAAGAAAATGGCTAATTCAGAAGCCGTAGACTCAGAGGGAGCAATGGCCACCATATACACAAATCAATCCAAACTTCGTGATCTGCGGGCTGAGTTACACTACTCACCCGCACCTCACATCACGTGAGGCACGGGCTCGGGGGGCTAAATGTAGAGGCCTATTTTTTCTGTCTACCGCAGACCAAGCCCAAAGCCTCAGAAACTTGCTTAAGGGCCCGAAACTCACCAGGCCCAGTGATCCACGGTAGCAAGAACATAAAAGAAATGGCCCCAACCATCAACCAAGCCCAAAGCCCAAAAAGAAGCCTAGCCCACTCAATTTCTAAACTCATGTCTGCTCCGATGATACTAGAACATTTAAAATAATTCAAAGTGAAGAGAGGGAAAGTTCCCACGTAAAGCTCCCATTTCCCTCCTCTTTTGATGCGGAGCTCAAGGCGTAAAAGGGGGGCTCATTTCCAAGAAGGAAGAAGCAGATTCCCAGGCTTCATAATGATGAGAGAGAGCTGGTTTTTTCCATTAACCAGCAGTCATGGTATTTGCCCCCCAGAAAAACGGTCTGTGGCAGCACCAGCTGAGACAAGAAATGATGAGAAAGATGAAAGGAGATCTCTTTTCCAAGATGATGAGTAACGGATCTCCAGGCCCCATAATTGCAGAAGGAAGCTGGTCCTTCTCATTGACCAGCAGTCACGGTAGACACGTTCACAAAAACGTCTACCGCAACAGCGTCTACCGCAACAAGAGTTGAGAAAAGTGAAGTGATGGAGAAGACAAGGCAAGCAACATATCAATCAGATGCAGCACTATTCATTGTCTTCCCCAAGAGACCAGCACAGTCCTCCATGGCTGAAACTCCTCATTGCCCAGTGGTCACGGTAGACACTACCACAAAACCGTCCACCGCAGCTCCAGATGTGACAAAAAGTCATGAAAAAGACAAAAGAGGAGCTGAATAAGCCAAGGAAGTTGCCATGGCCACCAAGGCTGTCACCACTCAAGAGCAGCAACCACCATTGTCACGCCCCAAACCCAACAAGGTTTGGTGCATGAGAAAACTACAACCCAAACACCTGTAAATTTTTCCATCAACTATTACATAACTGTATGTCAACTTAGAATATCAAAAGTCCATTATCAAAAGTTCTAATCCACTAATCCATAAGTTCATACATTAAGCCATTTACATATATATACGTCCTCAAAATAATGTCAGAGCTTTATAACTCTTACATTGACCATTGGCCACAAAAGAATGGAGGTCTGTACATAATTACATATAATTACATTTCAGTATTCCTATACAAAATATCTCTTAGGATGTGCAACCCCAGCAACAACTCTGGGTCTAACACACCTAAGGTTGAACTACCAAAAAAAATCCAGCCTCCACAGAGTAGTTGTCTAACTACTGCAAACCCACAAAAATTTTAGCTTGCTGAGTCTCTGCCTACTCTGTAAAAATGATAATTGAAAGGAATGAGCTAAAGCCCAGTAAGTAGATAAATAATGGGGTTAGGGGAGATGCAAGTTTATTGATACTAAAGCATGTTACAAAACATAACGTATATTTGGAAACTTTTATACAAATTCTCTCAAAATCATCTTCCTTGCAATAATCTGAAATATTTAGAAAGAATAATGCAACACCAAGCTTTTCAAGATATGAATACTGAAACAACATAATACACCATGTGAGCCATATAATTTTCCAATACATTTCAAAAGCATAAAACCACAAAACAAATACCAAGGCCACTTGACAAGGCTTCTACTAGGAGCTTCGTTAGGCCCACAAGTAAAAGACCACACAACTAGGCTTCTACCAGGAGCTTCGTTAGGCCCACAGGTAAAAGACTTCATAACTTGGCTTCTACCAGGGGCTTCGTTAGGCCCACAGATAAAAGACCAAACAACTTTATTTCTACCAGGAGCTTCGTTAGGCCCACAGGTAAGTTGTGTTACTACCAGGAGCTTCGTTAGGCCCACAGGTAAGTTGTGTTCCTACCAGGAGCTTCGTTAGGCCCACAGGTAGTTGTGATTCTACCAGGAGCTTCGTTAGGCCCACAGGTAAACGGCATCCAGCTGGGTAATCACCATATAATCACAATTGTCATGGCACAAGGGTAAAACAACAAAATAGCTCACAGGTTAACATAATAAAAATACATAGTTCATTTCCAAGTGGTTGGATAAGACCTTTCAACATTCAAAGTATTCACAAAGCTTGTCACTTATCCAACTAATTCCCAAACATTTAAAAGTTTCCAAAACATATCTCAAACCACAAAATCAATGATAAAGCATCTTTAGAAATCACAATAATCCAATAACTTTATCAAATAACTCTCCAAGGATTAATGAAAGATGCTTATAAAATTTCCAATCTAGCAAATCATGCATTTCCCCAAATGCAATATCAAATATAATGCATTATCTCATAAATAAATAAATACTAAGGTTTAAACACAAAACCCCTTAGGAAAAGTATAATTTCACAATAATTTCCAAAATGTGTTTATAACCTTTAAAATAAATCTCATATGCAATGATGATTATTTTTCTAAAAATCCCATTAAGAATCTACTTACCTGCAACCCGCTCAAAATCCTAATCTCCAATGCTCCTAGGAGATTAAATAGAACCTATAAAAGACAATGAGCAAGCCTATCAAGCCAAAATCATCTAAGAACCTCAACTAACCCAAATACACTAATTGATATGGAAAATTAAGTCTAATCACTATTAACATTTGGAATCCAAAATCCTTAAATTCTCACCATAGAGAAACCACCATAAACACTTTTATCAAAAACCCCTAACTATTCCTCAAATAAATCCACCAAAATCAAAACCCATTTCCTTAATCACATAAATATCATAAGATTGCTCAAACTAAATCACATATAACACTAAGATTACTTAGATTTGTAAAGAAACTAACAAAATATAAAAACCTTAAATATAAAGCTTTTACCTTAAAATATTGGAAGTAAATGGAGCCTAGAAAGTCTCCTATAGGTTCCTCCGGTAAATCCTACCGGAATTCCGCCGGTGGTTGTGGTGGTTAACCGGTGAGAGAGAGAGAGAGTGAGAGTGACCGAATGAGAGGTAGGGGAGAGAGTATGTGTGTGTATGTGCTGCTGAAAAAAACAGAAAATGAAAGAGAGGGGGAGAGCTACGGGTGAAGAGAGATCTAGAAGAAAATAATTGAGTGGTGGGGACTTGTGGGGTAGGTGGGGCACGTGAGATGGGCATGGGCTCCTATAAATATCTCTTGTCTTCTTTTTTTTATTTTAATATTATTATTATTATTTCTTTTGTTCTGTTTTTGGGCCGTTACAATCTTCCCCCCTTACAAAAATTTCGTCCTCGAAATTGTACATACCTTGATTATGAAATAGATCTGGGTATCTAGATTGCATAATGTCCTCACGCTCCCAAGATGCCTCTTTCAACGCATGATTTCTCCAAAGTACCTTCACCAAAGGTATCGATTTGGTACGTAGCATATGCTCTTTACGATCTAAAATCTCAATTGGAACTTCTTCGTACGACAAATCATCTTTTATTTGAAGTTGATCATAGCTCAATACGTGAGAAGGTTCAGGAATGTATTTCCTTAGCATAGAAACATGGAAAACATTATGAATTCCTGATAGAGCTGGCGGTAGAGCAAGTCTATACGCAACTGGACCAATCTTCTCCAAGATCTCAAATGGCCCTACGAACCTAGGGCTCAACTTACCCTTCTTGCCAAATCTCATTACCCCTTTCATCGGTGCAACTCTAAGGAAGACCATGTCTCCAACTTCAAACTCTAAGTCCTTCCTTCGTTTGTCAGCATAACTCTTCTGTCTACTCTGGGCTGTTCGCAACCTCTCACGAATCAAATCAACCTTTTCACATGTTCTTTGAATAATCTCGGGCCCCAAAATCTTTCGCACCCCAACTTCATCCCAACAAATCGGGGATCTACATTTCCTTCCATACAAAGCTTCATAAGGTGCCATCCCAATACTAGATTGGAAGCTGTTATTATAAGCAAACTCTACTAAACACAAGTGATTAGCCCAACTACCTTTAAGATCCAGTACACAGGCTCGCAACATATCTTCTAGAATTTGGATAGTTCTTTCTGATTGTCCATCAGTTTGAGGGTGGAAAGCTGTGCTAAAATTCAAATTAGTACCCAAAGCTTTGTGCAAACTCTTCCAAAAACGTGAAGTAAAGCGTGGGTCCCTATCTGAAACAATTGAAACAGGAATGCCATGAAGCCTCACTATCTCTTCAATGTAGAGTTGTGCTAGTTGATCAAGAGAGTAATTCATTCGAATGGGAATAAAGTGAGCTGATTTTGTCAATCTATCAACAATTACCCAAATAGCATCGTGACCCTTAGGCGATCTCGGCAATCCTGACACAAAGTCCATAGAAATATGCTCCCACTTCCATTCAGGGATGGGAAGTGATTGCAACAAACCCGAGGGTCTTTGATGCTCCACCTTGACTTGTTGACAAGTCAAGCACTGCTCCACAAATTGGGCAATCTCTCTCTTCATGTTATTCCACCAAAAGGTTTCCCGAAGGTCACGGTACATCTTAGTACTACCTGGGTGCATTGTGTAAGGTGAACGATGTGCTTCCTCTAAAATATCATTTTTAATTGATGGATCATTAGGCACACACAATCTATTCCCAAATTTCAAAACACCATCATCAGAAATATTAAACATAGGCTTCTTTCCACTCCGCACCTCATCCATGATTTTTACCAACTGTGAATCACCACTCTGCAATAATTTAATTCTCTCGATCAAGGTTGGTTGTACGCTCAAACTTGCCAAGTAGGCCCCAGAATGGCCCATCACAACTTCAATCCCCATTCTCTCCAAATCATTAATAATTTCCTTTTGAGTTGTTAATAATGCAGCAGAAAAACCTGAAGACTTTCGACTAAGTGCATCGGCCACGACATTAGCCTTACCTGGATGATAATTAATGGAGCAGTCATAATCCTTAATTAATTCAAGCCATCTCCGTTGCCTCATATTTAACTCTTTCTGGGTAAAGAAATACTTTAAACTCTTATGATCTGTGTAAATTTCACATTTCTCACCATACAAATAATGCCTCCAAATTTTTAATGCAAACACAACTGCAGCCAACTCCAAGTCATGAGTAGGGTAATTTTGTTCATAATTCTTCAACTGGCGAGAGGCATAAGCCACAACCCTACCATGTTGCATTAATACACAACCAAGCCCTTTGTGAGAAGCATCACTATATATAACGAAACCTCCTGAACTCGAAGGAATAGTTAACACTGGGGCCGTGACTAACCGCTGCTTTAACTCTTGGAAGCTCTTCTCACATTCCTCCTTCCACTCAAACTTAGCATTCTTCCGAGTTAAATGAGTTAAAGGAGCTGCAATGCGTGAGAATCCTTCTACAAACCTCCTATAGTAACCTGCAAGGCCTAGGAAACTCCTTACCTCGCTTACATTAGTGGGTCTATCCCAATTAACCACTGCTTCAATCTTACTAGGATCCACAGTAATTCCATCCTTAGAGACCACATGACCCAAGAACACCACTTGATTCAGCCAAAATTCACACTTCTTCAATTTAGCATATAACTTCTTATCTCTTAGAATTTGCAAAACAATCCTCAAGTGGTCCTCATGTTCTTCTAGACTCTTAGAGTACACCAAGATATCATCAATGAATACAATGACAAAGCGATCCAAATACTCATGGAATACCCTATTCATTAAGTCCATGAAAACAGCAGGGGCATTGGTTAGACCAAAAGGCATCACTAAAAACTCATAATGACCATACCTAGTCCGGAAGGCCGTCTTTGGTATGTCCTCACTCTTAATCTTCAACTGGTGATAACCCGAACGAAGGTCAATTTTGGAAAAGACTTGTGCACCTTGCAATTGGTCGAACAAGTCATCAATACGAGGCAATGGATATTTATTCTTAATGGTAACTCGATTAAGCTCACGGTAGTCAATACATAACCTCATAGACCCATCCTTCTTCTTGACAAACAAAACCGGAGCTCCCCAAGGTGATGCACTAGGACGAATAAACCCTTTATCTAGTAATTCTTCTAAGCTGTCCCTTAAGCTCCTTCAATTCAGCTGGTGCCATTCTATAGGGTGCCTTAGAAATAGGTGCAGTACCAGGAACGAGGTCAATAGAAAATTCAACCTCACGATCCGGGGGTAATCCAGGTAAATCCTCAGGAAAAACATCCGGGAATTCCCGCACCACAGGAATATCTTCGATCTCCAATTCCTTCTTTTGCAAATCTACTACACTAGCAAGAAAGCCTTGACATCCTTTCCTAAGCAAGCGGTTTGCTCGTAAGGCTGATATCATATGAGGTAGAGAAGGTAAACGTGAACCCTTAAATCGGAATTCCAACTCACCTGGAGGCCTAAACACAACCTCCTTCTCAAAACAATCCACACTAGCATGGTAAGCAGCCAACCAATTCATGCCTAGAATGACATCAAAATCATGCATTCCTAACAACACCAAGTCCGCTGATAACTCCCTACCCTCAATACAAAACATGCAAGACTTGAGTACAAGATTAGACATTAAAGTATCACCCAAAGGAGTAGAAACTGACAACTCATATTCAAGAGGCTCAGGACTTCTAGCAATGTTTCTAACAAATCCACACGAAATAAAAGAATGCGTAGAACCGGGATCAAAAAGAACTCTAGCAGGTGTGGAGAACAAAGGAAGTATACCTGTCACCACAGTGTCTGTAGCCTGAGCATCTTGAGTAGTCAAAGCATACACTCTTCCTTGGACTCTTTTCACACTAGCATCACTCTTCTGTGTCTGAGGTGAGGAAGAGGAACCTGAGCCCCTTGGTGGGACATACTCGAGCATAATGACCAGGTTGCTTACAATTGTAGCATAACTTTATAGCACAGGGTTGACCCTCATGACTCATACCACAAAAAGAGCAAGTTTTCTTCTCATTCGAATGAGAAGAGGCACTCTTATCATGCACAAAAGATTGTTGCCTATTTCCAAACTTCTTAAAGAACCCTTTCTTAAACTTTCTGCCCTTGACCTTTACCATGATGAGAACCAGATGACCATTGTTTCTTTCCACTCTCATCAGAACCATGACTGTATTTAAAGTCTTCTTCAAGACGCATTGCCCTCTTCACAGTCTCAGAAAGAGTGTTCACTCCAGCAGCTAGGATGTGAGGACGAATTTTGTCATTTAGACCTTTCTGAAACTTCATTACTTTCTCATGCTCATCAGGAATTAAATGGGGGGCAAAACGAGACAGATCTATAAATTTTGCAGCATATTCTTCCACAGTCATGGACCCCTGAATCAAATCAGAAAATTCTCTTTTCTTCCTGTCTCTCACTACTTCTGGGAAATAAGTCTCATTAAAGACTTTCTTAAACTTTTCCCATGTAACACAGGCGTTCTCACCCAATTCCTCTTTCAATAGAACTTCAGTACCAGCCCACCATCTCTCAGCAGGGCCCTCAAGAGTAAAGGTGGCATACTCCACCTTTTGGGAGTCAGTACAATGAAGAACTTTCAACAGTTTCTCCATTTTTAGTAGCCAGTTTTCTGCTACCATAGGATCAGTTGCACCAGCAAAAGTTGGGGGGTTTTGCTTCCTAAACTCCATAAAAGAGCAACCCTCCTTTTGACCCTCACCATGCCGAGCAGCTTGAGCAAGTCTAGCATAGATCTTATTTGCCACTTCATCAACCTCATTACTCTCATTAATGACGGGAGTGGCAGATCTCTCATGCTCTTGGTGTGGCCCAGCATCAGATGGAGGTCGTCCCAACCTTATCTATGTTCTTTAACTTACGTTGTCTCTTTGCTGGTGGCATAGTGTATCAAAATACCTATACCTACATCCATTGCAATAGAGGAAAAATAAGTCACTAGTACAGTCAACTAGGAAGTAAAATATTATATACGGCTAGAATACATACAACATCAAGGTAGAAGGATAAGTTTTATATTCCTAGTGCTCTGACTTAAATCTGGATCAAACCTATTCACAAAGTCTACAGAATCATAACCTATGCTCTGATACCATAACTGTCACGCCCCAAACCCAACAAGGTTTGGTGCATGAGAAAACTACAACCCAAACACCTGTAAATTTTTCCATCAACTATTACATAACTGTATGTCAACTTAGAATATCAAAAGTCCATTATCAAAAGTTCTAATCCACTAATCCATAAGTTCATACATTAAGCCATTTACATATATATACGTCCTCAAAATAATGTCAGAGCTTTATAACTCTTACATTGACCATTGGCCACAAAAGAATGGAGGTCTGTACATAATTACATATAATTACATTTCAGTATTCCTATACAAAATATCTCTTAGGATGTGCAACCCCAGCAACAACTCTGGGTCTAACACACCTAAGGTTGAACTACCAAAAAAATCCAGCCTCCACAGAGTAGTTGTCTAACTACTGCAAACCCACAAAAATTTTAGCTTGCTGAGTCTCTGCCTACTCTGTAAAAATGATAATTGAAAGGAATGAGCTAAAGCCCAGTAAGTAGATAAATAATGGGGTTAGGGGAGATGCAAGTTTATTGATACTAAAGCATGTTACAAAACATAACGTATATTTGGAAACTTTTATACAAATTCTCTCAAAATCATCTTCCTTGCAATAATCTGAAATATTTAGAAAGAATAATGCAACACCAAGCTTTTCAAGATATGAATACTGAAACAACATAATACACCATGTGAGCCATATAATTTTCCAATACATTTCAAAAGCATAAAACCGCAAAACAAATACCAAGGCCACTTGACAAGGCTTCTACTAGGAGCTTCGTTAGGCCCACAAGTAAAAGACCACACAACTAGGCTTCTACCAGGAGCTTCGTTAGGCCCACAGGTAAAAGACTTCATAACTTGGCTTCTACCAGGGGCTTCGTTAGGCCCACAGATAAAAGACCAAACAACTTTATTTCTACCAGGAGCTTCGTTAGGCCCACAGGTAAGTTGTGTTACTACCAGGAGCTTCGTTAGGCCCACAGGTAAGTTGTGTTCCTACCAGGAGCTTCGTTAGGCCCACAGGTAGTTGTGATTCTACCAGGAGCTTCGTTAGGCCCACAGGTAAACGGCATCCAGCTGGGTAATCACCATATAATCACAATTGTCATGGCACAAGGGTAAAACAACAAAATAGCTCACAGGTTAACATAATAAAAATACATAGTTCATTTCCAAGTGGTTGGATAAGACCTTTCAACATTCAAAGTATTCACAAAGCTTGTCACTTATCCAAACTAATTCCCAAACCATTTAAAAGTTTCCAAAACATATCTCAAACCACAAAATCAATGATAAAGCATCTTTAGAAATCACAATAATCCAATAACTTTATCAAATAACTCTCCAAAGATTAATGAAAGATGCTTATAAAATTTCCAATCTAGCAAATCATGCATTTCCCCAAATGCAATATCAAATATAATGCATTATCTCATAAATAAATAAATACTAAGGTTTAAACACAAAACCCCTTAGGAAAAGTATAATTTCACAATAATTTCCAAAATGTGTTTATAACCTTAAAATAAATCTCATATGCAATGATATGATTATTTTTCTAAAAATCCCATTAAGAAGCTACTTACCTGCAACCTGCTCAAAATCCTAATCTCCAATGCTCCTAGGAGATTAAATAGAACCTATAAAAGACAATGAGCAAGCCTATCAAGCCAAAATCATCTAGAACCTCAACTAACCCAAATACACTAATTGATATGGAAAATTAAAGTCCTAATCACTATTAACATTTGGAATCCAAAATCCTTAAATTCTCACCATAGAGAAACCACCATAAACACTTTTATCAAAACCCCTAACTATTCCTCAAATAAATCCACCAAAATCAAAACCCATTTCCTTAATCACATAAATATCATAAGATTGCTCAAACTAAATCACATATAACACTAAGATTACTTAGATTTGTAAAGAAACTAACAAAATATAAAAACCTTAAATATAAAGCTTTTACCTTAAAATATTGGAAGTAAATGGAGCCTAGAAAGTCTCCTATAGGTTCCTCCGGTAAATCCTACCGGAATTCCGCCGGTGGTTGTGGTGGTTAACCGGTGAGAGAGAGAGAGAGTGAGAGTGACCGAATGAGAGGTAGGGGAGAGAGATGTGTGTGTATGTGCTGCTGAAAAGAAAAACAGAAAATGAAAGAGAGGGGGAGAGCTACGGGTGAAGAGAGATCTAGAAGAAAATAATTGAGTGGTGGGGACTTGTGGGGTAGGTGGGGCACGTGAGATGGGCATGGGCTCCTATAAATATCTCTTGTCTTCTTTTTTTTATTTTAATATTATTATTATTATTTCTTTTGTTCTGTTTTTGGGCCGTTACAACCATAGCCCAGCACTCCGGTGGTCCTTGCTCATCTTCAACATGGAATTTAGAAAGAACGGTTTGGAGGTAGGGGGATTAATTTACTGAATTTCTTTGATCTACCGTAACAGAAAAAGCATTAATCTGCTGGGGAATAATGCAAAAATGGTAAGATCAAACTTGATTATGCAAAATGTGTATGAGTCAACTTAATTACCTCAACTCCCCTTGTCAAGCATTTAATGCTCACTCTCCCCAACACCAGAAATGAGAAATCAGCTGTCTGCCGCAGCCCAAATCAGGTCTGCAGCAGACAAGTCAAATCCACCATTTTTATCCCGCGGATAAACGGGAATTACCATGACTAAGAGGGTAATGGTTGAGACCACAAGATATTAACACCACTATAAAGAGGGGTGAGAAATAAGAAAGGGGGGTTGGTTGAATCTTGGTCTGAAACTAATTTCTTCATAGGAGTTGATTCACAAAGCTTCAAGCTTGAAGACAACCAAATTCTGCAGAATACTTTCTACAGATCCGCGGTAAACTGAAACACGTTCAGTCTGCCACAGCCAAAAAGCCTACTCAACCACCAAACACCCATACCAATTAATGATATTGATTCATACACTTTTGTACAGTAAATAATCCTCTTCCTACTCCCCAAATCTCCTAAGTTCCATGTTTTATAATGCTTTGCTTATTTTGTTACATGTCTTTACAAGTCATGCTGAAGGCTAACTATTTTGATGTTTGGTCTGTTAGTCCACGGTACCAGGATTGATCTGCGAATTTTATTCCCCATCATACATATTTCATTGTGTGTTGTGGTTATTGAGTATTTTTTGGTAAAGGCAAAATTTAAGGTTGTTAGTTTACTTTGATCTGCGGTGCTGACTTCACTTGTCCACCGCAACTGTCTACGTGAGCATTGTGGGCTGGTAGATCAAGAGGCACTAGAGGGAAGCACCATCAGCCATCAGGTGGTCTATCAAGCTTGATGTAGAGTTTTGGGCTCAACACCCCCTCACACAAATCCAGCCCGTGTCCAGCCCACCCGTGAATTTATTATATTCTTCTTATTTGCTTCTATCTCCACAAGTCACGAAGAAGGCTAAGTACATTATGCTCAGTTTCTTAGTCTGCGGCGCTGACTCCTGAGTTTCATCATTTGTTATATGTCATCCACCGTAGACTCCTGAAGAAGTTAAATCTGTTGTATTTAATTTTAGTCTGCGGGATTGACTCCCCTTATCTATTGGCAAAATTTGTAATGTATTTCTTATATGTTGCTGTCACCGGATGCCTCGGTAAAAATAAAGTTCATGGTCATTGGTTTTTGATCTATGACATCAATTCCACTGTTTTGTTGATTCCTTTGGTTTTGATCTGCGGTGCTGATTTTGTCCGTCTATCGCAATCTTCCCCCCATGAGTACCGTGGATCAGTAGATCAGAAAACAAGAGGGAAGCACCATCAGCCATCGGGTAGATCAACGGGCTTGGTGTCGAGTTTTGGGCTCAACATCCCCATCAAACAATAAAAGCCACATTCTATCATTCACAAGGCGACACGTGGCAAATGTGGAAAAAAAAAGAGCATCCACAACGAGCAAGGGCCTTCAGTGATCGAACCGTCGAAGGTTTACCAGCCCCCCGACAGTTCCAAGAAAGGAGCTTCATGCAGGAGGAGGGGGCATGATAAGGCCCGCCTCCTCAGCCAGTTGAATTGAGATGGAGAAAAGGGAAGTACCTGTCTCAGAGACATACGAGACCTCAGAGAAGGTGGGGGAGCAATCAACAACAAATATTTTCTTATCTTTCACAGAGCTAAATCTAGCTCACGCTTTCAGGGACTTTTCTCTAGCTCCTTTCTTTATGTGGTTTGGGGTTAAATTTTAAAAAATTCTGAGCTCTCCACCAAAATTTTTCTAGAAGGGACCTTACCAGAAACACCAATCTCAAGGACTTTTTTTGTCACCTAATCTGGGCTGGCATCAGAGAGATCAAACTTTCTTTTGCCATGGCCCAAAACCTCACCAACACATAAAGGCAAACTAACCTTAGTATCAGGCCCAATAGGACTTTTGGGCTCACTATTCTCAATAGCTTTTGTACTTAATTGTGGCCCAACTAAGACTTCCTGGCCCACCACACTATCCCCAACCTGCATAGTTCCATTCAAAAGATTTAGTTCAGAATGAACTAACTTCCTATGGATATTCGTGCCAACCACTAGGTCTGCTTGATGTGAAGGGTCCTCGGTATCAACTTGAAGAGAGTGAAAGCAATCATCCGTCTGTCAAAGGGCGCAGGCCTTTGCCGTCCCTAGAGAGAGGATCAACAATATCATCAACCACCAAATTGTCATATTGGTCCATGGGCTCTCTCTGTTGAAGCTCATGCCAAGAATCCAAAGCAAGCTGAACAGCTTCTTCCCATTGGGTTTGGCTTGGACCTGCTTGGGTTCCAAGCACACAGGCATCTCCAAAAAACCCCGCTGCTCTTAGATCGCACTCTGCAATATTGGCAGTACGGAGGCCTTCCAGATCTATACCTGGGTGATACTCATTAACTTCTGCCCTCAGCCAACTCCCAAAAATCCACAGGTTGCTTTCCTCCTTCCAAAGTTTCTAAACTTCATTATCCAAGCAAGATTTAATATCATTGCCCAAAATACCACATCCATAGCAAAAATTACCCAGTCTCTCAAACTTGAAGGGTATCCACAGGGCAGGCAATTGACCCCGATCAAGGGGGAAACCCGTGGGAAGCGCAATTGATATCAAAACCAACCTTTACTCTAACAAAATGACAACCCCCACCACCACCACTCCCCGACAAATCAGTTTCCACAAAGCTTCCAATAATAGTCTCAATCTTTTGAAGACTTGAGTCATGTTGCCTATTGAGCGGTAATCCATAGATTTGGATCCAATAATCTGAGAAGGAGAAATCCACTTCGTTGAAACTCAGATCTGGATCGTATTTTTGAGGATGACATGATCCCCCTTGAAGGACCATGGGCGACGGTCCCACACCCTTCTCACGTCGACCTCTTGATTAAAAGAAAACATAAAAATATTTTTGTCCACAACTGACACTTCTACTTCAGTTATGGTATTCCAAACTTTTGAAATTATATCTTTAACAACCAGACGTGAACACGTTTTGGTAGAAAGGATCTTATCTAAGAGTAGTAACTTGGCCTTTTCTTCAGCTTCAGGTTGAACTTCTAGAACTACAGGTTGTTTAGACCGCCCAAGTTTACTGGTCTTGGTGATTAATTTGTCCATACTCACCTTTAGAATCACCCAACTGCAGATAAATAGATTGGAAACGAAGTAATTACAAGACATAAAGAATAAGTACTGAACAAGCCAGCGGAAAACGCTCCAAAGAGCACGAAGAAAGGACACGTGGGACCCCGAGGAAAAAAAAAAACTCAACCTTTGAGATTGTTGGACATATTTTATATAAATGCACAAAATCATATTTTTAAGAAAACAAGTTTAATCCAAATAACCAACAACAAGAATAGAACTTAAATTGAGTCAAGAAATAATTTTACCAAGCTATAGAATCACATGCAAATGTGTTGTCCTCAAAGATTGATATGTGCCACTCATACTAAAACTCGGTGCGAAATGGTTCTTCTACCGAACAAACTCCAAGGATTAGACTATAGTGTCGACCTTCATGTTGGACACACATCCACACACAAAGGTTCAAGAACAAGCTTTTATAAATCCTTTCCTTTCAAGATAATGAGAGAAAAATATTAATAAACTAAACTATTAGCTTGCAAAGTAAGCTAAGGACTAATGAGCTAAAACTAAAGGTCACAAACGGTTATATAAGCCCATGAAAGTGTTGACATCTCATTTTGCAACCATTAATTTACTATTTTTACATTTTAGTGCATAAAGGGTAAAATGATAAATTCACAGGCCTGAAAATTCAAAGTTGGTCCACAAGTTTAAAAATCATATCTTAAGTGATCAAAATTGAATTAATAATAATCAAGAGTGCATTTTTCGGATTAGAAATTGGGTCAAAAATAAAGATTTTATTAAGGAAATAAAATTGATTGGTTGAAAAAATATTTACTATAAACTCATATGCATAAGATTATTTGTTAATTAATTTGATTGGTCCTCTAAAGGATTAAATTAAAATCAATTAATAATAATTCCTATTGGTCTAGAACACCTTAAAATGGTAAGTATTCATGCACAAGATATTCACCAAAAGACAATTCTCAAATTGATTTATTTTTAACTAATGTGATAATTATGTTGACCAATAATTATCATATTAATTACTAATAAGTTAATTAAAATAAAGGAATCTCGAATTTAGCCAAGAAATGACTTCTAAATTCATTAGGAGTTGAGCAAAGGTGAAAAAATCCGGAATTATCCAAAGACAAATTCGGAGTTGGATTTCAGCCTGTGCATTGCTTGGTATTTTAATCATAACTTTTGACTCGGTTATCCAATTGGCTAACAATATGCATTTCATGACAATGTCCATATTTGAAAGTTTAGAAGGTCAAATCGGGCCTGCAATCAGGGCCTAAAAATCAATTGCAATTTTGGGATTTTCATGAAACATATCCAATTTTTAAAACCCTAGTGCACTCCCACAGGTCCAAAACATGTGTAGGTTCACTTTTTGCCTTTCATATAAATAGAAAATGTTCTCATTTTAACGTGAGGAGAGGTGGGAAAATCATTTGCTCACAATCCCGAAAAATGTTCCAAAGAATTTTTGTGAGGGATTAGACTTGATAATAAGAACACACTTTCCAATCTTTCAATTTTGTTCTTATATTAGAGTCTAGAGATTACAAGAAGCCATTATTGTAATCTCACTTTCCAATCTTTCAATTTCAATTTACTTTTCTTTAAACCAATCTTAACAATCTTTTCTCTAAGAACAATTTTCAGGATCGGATCCAATCAAATCGAATCAAGGAGCTTCCTCCACAACACACGCAGGTAAATCCCTTCCTTGTTCTTTAATTTATTTTTTGCAATTTTAATGACTTTGCTTGCTGTTTTATAATTTTTCTAAACATGCCATGATGTTTTACAGTGACTTGAATGTTTATTTTGAATTAAATATGCATGCTTGATTTATTTAATTGCTAGTAGATTGATCACATTATTTTTATTTTGTTTTGCATGTACCTTTGTGATGATATATCAAATGCAAGTTGGATTGTGTGATTGAGTCGTAAAATATAGGTTAAGGATTCTGTAGAGACTGATTTAGGTCAAGTTGAGTGTGTCTAACACTTTCCCACTCAATCCTTTAGCCCCCGAACTCTAATCTTTAGGGGAAGTAGATTAGTTTGTTTGTCTTTTTGTTCTCTCTTTTAAACTGTATACTAGGACACAAAACCTTGTTCTTTTCTTTTTCCTTAGATTGTATTTAGGTTTTAAGCAATGTAATTTTTATTTAACTTAGATTGTATCTAGGGCAAAAGCATTACAATTTATTAATTTTCAAAAAATTTTGTATATTTATTTATTCAATCAATAAACAAGAAGTATTGTTTTCCTTACTTTTTATGTAAAAGCTAAGTGACGACTCTATTGTAACTTCCCCTAGTGATTAGGATGAAAAACAGTGAAACTCCACTGAAAGTCTGAGAATCATGTTTA
>OU015767.1:6205660-6234489 GCA_907173295.1 Fagus sylvatica | reverse complement strand
TAATGATGCTTTTTGTATGAGAAAGCATCCTTAAATGGCATAACGGACTAACAAAACAAGCTTGGATCTCCGAATATTTAGAACCAGAACAGGACTTTGGAAATCAATCGATCTACAACCACATAAAAAACCATAACTTTTGTCACAACTTGGTGTTGTGATAACAAGTGAGTGGTTAATAATCAAACCACATAAGTCCACCATTGGAACTCCCTTTGTTTTCCATCAATTAGTACAGAATTGTGGGTTTTTATGTGGTCATAGACTTTTTCTTTGGAAATAAAGGACAATGCTACTAGATTTGGAAATTGATAATTTCCATTTGAAATAGATTTATTTCATAATTCAAATTAAATATTACAAATTTAAAAGTGTATAGACTAACACATCTTAACCGTGAAATTAACACTCTCCATTATCAACATTATGTGCATAAATACAGCATTACATTTACACATCATTAATTTACAAATGTCATTTTCAATTAGGCTAACGGTGTCAATTGAAAAAAAAAAAAAAAAACTATGGAATAGAATTTCCTCTTGCTTGCTCACTTTCTTTGCTAAGGCTAGCATCTTCACATGCCAAATTTATGTCAATCCTAAGATGGGAGTATTAGACTTTTTTTTCTTTTTCTTTTTTAGAATTCTTCGTGTGTTACCACATCAACTTTTGAAGACTCAAAACTTTTCCACATTATTAGTGACTTTCGCATCATGAACAACTGCACGGAATGGACCGAGCAATCGAACCATTTACGTATTATCTAACAAACTGGACCGTCCACATATTACCTAATCAACCACCTTTGAAAGGAAACAAGATCCATCCAGCATTAAATGCTCCTTAAAAAGTTGGGTTGTCATTATATGCACCTATTCTGACCAAAACGCATTTAAAACGCCACATTAGATCCCCTCTACACAAGTCAATATAAAGAATGTAGCAATAATAATAATAACATAACAGATTTATTGAGTTCTGTGTGGTATAATTGGAAAACATTGGTCATCCTAGTCATCTAGCTCTCCCCCATTTGGATCACCTCTTATCATGTGTTGTCATCAGTTATATCTCATACATTCAATGGCAATGGCTATGTTCACACACAGTTCGCTTCTTCAAAATTAACTCTAAGCATATCATCCATTATAGTACGATGCAAGGAACGGTATAGATCGTGTGTTGGTCTCTTCCTCGCTTCAACCCTAAGTATACCACCCGCTATAGTACGATGTGAGGAAAGGTATAGATGGGGTAGATCGGGTGTTGGTTGGAACCATTCTAGTTATCCAACACTTTCCCGTTTGGATCAGATCTCCTGTTCACATGGAAGATGGGCATTAGTATACTGTCCTATACTTTAACTATTAATCTTTGTTTAAAAACATATATGGTGAGCCAAAACATAGTAGTACTAGTGTATAGACCATTTTTAGTTATATAGTACTGTATAGACCATTCTTAGTTGAAAAACATTAGAATTTGCTGTTTAAATATGTCACTGAAATGTAATCGTAGTATATACCATTCTTTGTTATATACAATACGAGTGTTTTTCCAAGATAGTTATAAAATGTAAACATGAATACTAATAACATTGTATGACATACGTTTTTAATACGTTAGTTTGTATAATTAAATGTATAAAATATCAAGATAACTTTTTAATAACTAAGATCTAAATTACTCAATTCCAATGTTCTACTTTTATTTTTGGAATTTAAATATTTTTATTATAATCTTCAATTTTTTGTCCTTACTAATTTTAATATAAAAAAAGATTAGATTTATTATATGTATGTATGTTAGTGTCGAATTATAATTTTGCCCCCTAACTAAATTTCAGATATTATATATTTTGTCTTCCTTTTTTTTTTAAATTAAAATAGTTAATACTTACATGTAATTATATTTTATTGATTAATATTACATGTAATTATATTTTATTGATTAATATTTACATGTAATTATATTTTATTGATTAATATGTACATTTTTCTGGTATTTTATTGACTAATATTTACATGTAAACTAATTTTATTGATTAATATTTAATTGTTTAAGATTTTATTGAATAATGTTCAAATTTTTCACAAATAAATGGAATGGGATGAGAAATGGTTTTGGTGGAAACACTGTAATGAATTTTGGCATTTTGGTGGGAAATTATTACCAAAATGTTGTCATTTAGGCCAGGCTGGAAATGAGTTTGCCAGTGGTCAGTGATGTCGTTTTGGTCCTTTGCATTTTATTACTTGATTTTGTGTTCAAACTTCCTGAACTCTCTTTTCTATCTTTTATGATAGTTTTTTCCAACTTCAAACTCTCTTTCTAAACACTCTTTCCTCTCCCTCTTCACTGTTTCCGTGTCAAACTCCCCCACATTTCCTCTCAAACGTCCCCACATTCCTCTCAAACTTCCCCAACCACAAAGTCTAGTCCTCTCAAACACTCAAACTTCCCAACGTCACCCATTTCCTTGCACCCATAGACACAAAAACACAAGAAACAAAGAAACAAAGATCGAAAGATAAAGTTCAGTTTGCATTTCCATTTTCTTATGTGTTTTTGCTTTTTTTGTGAGTTGATACTATGATTGGACTAAGTTTGTGAAATATTTTGACTGAGGTTTTATAGAAAGTGTTATAGTTTTTTGCAATTTTCACTAAGGTATGTCACTTGGGTTTGTGTTAGATAAGTGTGGAAAAATGTGGGTTTTCTGTGCAATTTCGTCACTTTGGTTCATGTTAACTAAATGTGGACAATTTGTGGGTTTTTTGGACAATTTGTGGGTTTTCTATGCAAGAATGTCACTTTGGTTCATGTTAGCTAAGTATGGACAATTTGTGGGTTTTCTGGACAATTTTAGAGTTTTCTATGCAAGAATGTCACTTTGGTTCATGTTAATTAAGTGAAAAATTTGTGAGTTTTCTGGACAATTTTAGGGTTTTTTGTGCAAGAATGTCCCTTTGGTTCATTTTAGCTAAGTGTGGACAATTTGTGGGTTTTCTGGACAATTTTAGGGTTTTCTAGACAATGTTAGGGTTTTCTGTACAAGAATGTCACTTTGGTTCATGTTAGATAAGTGTGGACAATTTGTGAGATAAGTGTGGACAATTTCTGTGATAAGTGTGAACAATTTGTGGGTTTTCTGTGCAATTTTAGGGTTTTCTGTGGAATTTCTTTCTTATTTGTGGATTATTTGGATTAATGTTAAATACCAATTTTTTTCTTGTAAACATCCTTCTGTTTATGTTAGGGCTTGAAACCACTCATATCATGTTGTTTTGGTTTAAAGCCCAAGTTCAGATTCTATATCTGGTTGTATTTCATAACTGTAACTGCATGACATGGGTTTCAAATAGAATTGATTTTGATGCATGGTTGTTGTTTCTTTCAATGATCAATGATTTTATGAAATATTCTAATTCTATGGATTTCCATTTTGCATGTGGCCAAGGCAATGACTACTACTGATGTGAACACACCCGCAAGCAACTCGCATCCAAGAACCCGTATTCGCCATCACTGCATTGTGACTAAGTTGATGGAGGTTAAGGCAAGCCTACCCGACCAATGTAAGAAGTAGCTCAGAACCACTCAATTTGGATGGTTGTTGAATCTACACTGCAACATTGAGGCTAGTGGATGAATGCTGGAAGTGATGCTTGCAACTTGGAATGTCAATGAACATGCATTCAAAGTGGGTGATAAGCTCATACCCTTCACCTTATATGATGTTGCCCTTATATTGGGGTTGCCCGTGACAGGGGAGTCAATTGATTACAGTAAGTCTTATGGTGTGGGGTTGGTGGAAACATTGTTAGTCACCCATTTAAAGACGGCTTGCCCGACTCGGACTAAATTGGTCACATTGCTCAGCAAACCTTCTACAAAAGTCCCAGATAAGGTTAGGTTGTATATGACCCTTGTCTTGACTTATTTTTTGTTTCGTACTAGCAATAAAAAAGTAAATACAAACCTTCGAGCACTTGCGGATCGGTGAGAAGTATGATGAAATTAACTAGCCTTTCCCAAGATTCTTAGCATGGTCTCACCAGCAAATGTTTAGTAAGAAAGCAATGGCGGCCTTTAATAACAGTGAAAATGTAAGTATCTTACACTAAAGTTGAGTACTAATTTAATATCAATGTTAGTTTCTTATAAAGATGTTGGTAGTTAGTATTTCATTGTTCTAATTCATATAGTGCAATTTGTAGGTGATATGCGTGCTTCTAGCCATACCATGGGAGCAACAGGAATCTGTGGTACAGGAAGCCATGGAGACCTTGCAAGAAACCCATGTGGGCTCGAACACAACCATTAGGCATGATGGGGCTGGACCAAGCAATACAACTCATATGCCGTCCAACCAATGCCAGCTACAGTTCCAAGTTGAGAGGACAGAATGGAAAGCTCTAGCACGTCATATTCAGCAGTTAGAGGATGAGCTCACCCGTGTCAAGGGTATGTTGGCCACAGTGATGGAGTCTAGGCCCACTGTTGAATTGAACCAGCCCCCACCTAAAGAAAAGGATGAACAAAATCACCTACCACCCATTCAAAACAAGCCACTTGAAGAAGATGTTGAACAAAACCAGCTACCCATTCCTACTGAAAAAACCCCTATTGTGGACTTGTCAAGCTCACCGTCTAAGGCTGCCAAGAGAGGCAAACCTACCAAAAAGAAGGCCAAGGCAGCCATGGTGGACTTGGCAAGCTCACCGTCCAAGGGGTCAAGAGAGGCAGACTTGCCAAAAATGAAAGGAAGGCAGCCATGGTGGACCTGGCAAACTCACCATCCAAGAGAGCAATGGTGGATTTGGGGAGTTCACCGTCTAAGGGGGTTCCATTCATGAGGTATACAAGGGAGAAAACACGAGCCCAAAGGAGATTAATGATATTGCCCCATGAACTGGAACCGTTCAGAATTTAAAGTATAGACACAAATGAGTTACGTGTGTTGTTTAACGATAAAGTACTTAAAAAAATGCAAGTTTACTTTATGTTGGGTTCATACTTTAACTTTTTTTTGTTTAAAAATCACAAAATATTTAATTCTTCATAATTTATTGAACGTACCAGCCCACATCTTCAATTATTGTTGCTCTAATTCTATGTTTTCAGCAGTGGGTGGATGCTTATTTTCTGTACCAGCCAACAGTTGATGACCAGGGCGTCTTGGCCGATTTAAGGAGGAAAGGGTCGTTGGCGACAAAGCGGGTCACTAGGAGCAATAGGTTGTAACAACTACTTTCTTTGAATTATATAATGATTTATTAAGTGATTATATATATATTATTTCATACTGGTTTACAACTCATAAAAAAATTCATATAGCAAGAGGGGTTGATAGGGATGAGGTTACAATCTTGACCAAAACATATGAGATAATGGGTTGAGAGACATCATCGTTGTTAGGCGATCAAGATTGGGAAGGCAGTTCTAGGTGGATATCCACCGCGGTAATTACATACTTATTTTGCATTTTTGATCCATTTTTTTATTGCATATTTGAAACATGAGTTTTACAATTCAATATTGTTTACTAATTAAGCAAGTGTGACACACGCAGGTGGTGGACTGTTTCAAGGATCTACTTATGAAAAAACTCACTGAAAGAGGTCACCCTCTACCACACATAAACTATATAATAACTGTACACGGTGGGGTAAAATAACAAAATTTGTACCTTGCCAAATACTTGTTGATACTTTTACACTATGAATGATGTCAATACGAATAGCTCTTTTGTCGAAATAACTAACTATGGTTTATGCAGACTACGATCTTGGTTTCAGCTCGGTCTACGAAACCACCAAGAAACAAAAGACAAAAAAAGGGTAAACAATCCATTGAGGATAACCAGCCTGGACCAGAGACTGTGTTCTACAGCAGTTGGATACGCAAAATGTCGGAACAATGCAACCGGGTAATTATGGAACATTTCCAATTTCATTTTGTCAAATTGTGGCCTTACATATCTATTCTAAAAAAATTGTGTATGACCAACCCTTTTGTGTTTCTTAATGCAGATTTTTGTTCCAGCTTGCCATAACGGCCATTTTGTAATACTGGTGGTAGACTGCATGGCTAAAACATTCTATTTTTATGATTCTCTATCTAGTGCGACACATAGTGCTTGGGTGCCGATATTGGTAAACACTTATTTTTTATTTCAATTTTCTTGCTAACCCAGTATTAACTTAGTTAATCTTGCTGATACTACTTTGTGTTGCTTGCATCATAGCAGAAACCATTGGAACAGCTGTGCGTACAGAATTTGGGGCATTAAGATGTCAACACATGGCTCCTAGAACACAAGAAGAGCATACCAAACCAAGTTCGCTACGCGTAAGTACCAATATCTATCATGACCCCAAATATATTGAGACAAATTTGAGTGTACTGCCTCGAGGGATTTCTCATCAATCATAGATGGAAATTTATGATTTGGCTTTCAAAATTTTCTTGCCTTTTAATGTAGACTGTGTAAGTAAGTTCATATTGTCTTTTAATGTGTTTTGATAAATCAAATGTAATTGAGATGTTGGTTGTTGGTTGATAACTCAAATGTAATTGTTGGTTGCTATGTTGGTTTTGGGTTCACTTGAATGTTCATACTATTTTCCAGAAAATGTGGACAATATTGTCCAAACTTAAAGATAATTGTCCACACTTTTCTGGGTTCACTTGAATGTTCACTTGAATGTAATTCAGATGTTGGTTGTTATATTGGTTGTTGGAACATGTGGGTTGCTACGTTGGTTGTTGGTATATGTTGGTTTCTATGGATGTTATGAATTTGAATTTTAGGTGAAGTAAATTTCCTTAAATTATGGTCATTAGTGTTGATTCTTATGTACTTTTGCCTCATTTTTTCCAGTTCCGACTGTGGGATTTTCATGTTGCCATACATGGAATCCTTGATTTTTAAAAACAAGATAATCATGTTTGAAGAGGTATGATGTCCACACCTTCATTTCATGATGCGTTAATTTTAAGTGAAAATGTTTATTTGAAGTGAAAACAACTAACGAACCAATATTTTCTGAATGTGTTTTATGTTTTGTAGGCCGATTGCCAAAGAATTTAGCAACGCATTTTGCTTGAATTATATTATGAATGCTTGCTGCCCAAAGTTGTCGAAAGCTAAATTTGTCGTGCCCAAAGCTATCAAATGTGCCATGCTTGCTGCCCAAAGCTGCTTGGTTTTTTACCAAATTATAGTTTTATGTTTTGCTAGACATTTGTTGTTTTTGTGCTCTGCTAGACGTTTCTTCTTTTTGTATTTAATCTTTTGGTTGCTCTATTTTTTCTATACTTAAGATTGTATTAAAGGTAGTTAACAGCAACAATTTCTTATGATTTTGTAAATGGAATAAATAAATTAAATGGTGAAATTGGTTGGCAACATTTGCGTATAAGGTTACCCTTGAGTAACCCATTACATAAACTTTCTTTTATATTTAATGTTACCCATGAGCAACCTATTGCCATTGGAATCTTCACATTACTCATTGTGAAAGATATAAAAAAAGAATGTCTAAAAATGTTCCCCAAATTGTGGTGAAACTGAATATGTTCAATATGTTCAAACGAATATCCAGAAAGTGTGGACAATATTGACTAGACTTGAATACAATTGTCCATATTTTCTGGGTACACTCGATTTTAAAATTTAATAATCCAGGCCACTGGATTAAGGCAGTGACTCCATCATGATTCTTATTGCATCAGCGAATGGATTCACGCGATTCTAGGTTTCCAACAGGCGAATTTGTATTTTAAAGTCCGAAACATCTCCAAGATCCATTCAAAACGAAGTTTTGAGACCAAATTTCTAGAAAACACTTTCTGGGTTCACTTAAATGTTCATGTGTACACTCGAATGTTCATACTATTTTCCAGAAAATGTGGACAATATTGTCCAAACTTAAAGAATAATTGTCCACACTTTCTGGGTTCACTTGAATGTTCATGCGTAGACTCGAATGTTCATACTATTTTCCAGAAAATGTGGACAATATTGTCCAAACTTAAAGAATAATTGTCCACACTTTCTGGGTTCACTTGAATGTTCATGCGTAGACTCGAATGTTCATACTATTTTCCAGAAAATGTGGACAATATTGTCTAAATTTAAAGAATAATTGTCCACACTTTCTGGGTTCACTTGAATGTTCATGCGTAGACTCGAATGTTCATACTATTTTCCAGAAAATGTGGATAATATTGTCCATACTTAAATATAATTGTCCACACTTTTTGGGTTTCCTTGAATGTTCATAAGTAAACTCGAATGTTCATACTATTTTCCAGAAAGTGTGGATATTGTTGTCCATAATTTCATGTTTTTGTCCACATTTTCTGGAAAATTGTATGAACATTTAAATATGTTCATACGAATTGTTTTTGTCATATTTATGAACTTTAAACATGTTCATATGAATTGGTCATCTATTAAATATGTTATTAAATATGTTCAAATATAATTTTCCACAATTTTTACAAAATAATATTATGGTTCCATCTTTGTAACAATTTTATTATTTTTTATCTCAACCAACCAAAATCACTTCAAAATTAAAAAAACCAAACTTTATTATTTCCAATCTCAACCAAAATCAACCAAACCCTCACAAATATTAAACCCAACAAGTTTTATTCCTAATCAACCAAACGTTCAAGTTTTATTATTTCAAAACCCTCACAAAATCAACCAAACCCTCACAAATACAATCAAACCCCAACTTC
The DNA here is from genome assembly GCA_907173295.1 of Fagus sylvatica. Taxonomy (NCBI): domain Eukaryota; kingdom Viridiplantae; phylum Streptophyta; class Magnoliopsida; order Fagales; family Fagaceae; genus Fagus; species Fagus sylvatica. The sequence goes on along the minus strand of OU015767.1, from coordinate 6,225,729 downwards.
AAATATCGGATTTGAAACAATTCTCAAATCCAAATAAAACCCAAATCTTTAAACCCAAATCAGATTTGAAATCAACTCTTTCAAACATCAAACTGACACCCACACCTTCACCTTCAAACATCAAGTAAGCCATGGCTTCATGAGGAGATAGTTTAGGAGGAACATAACTTCAATAGAGAAAAAACCTTCGAGAGAGAGAGAGAGTTGAAGGGAGAGCTTGAAAGTTCAATCCATGACTTCATGAGGACAGAGCTTCAGAGGAGCAGAAATTCAATGGAGGGGGAGAAAGCTTTCGGGGAGAGAGAGTGTAAGTTTCAGAAAAATGTGTGTTTGGATACAAGGATAGTGGAATTTGGAATAGTTAACTGGGAATAGCTGGTTTGTCTTTAGTGGTGGTGTGAAAGTTTTCTTTGACACCATGATATTAAAGAATCATTTCCCTGTTAATTATTTCTTAACTTGTAAAATCAATAGACTTTTCGGGACATACCCACCAAACAATGTGTATACCACATCTCTTTGAACAAATAACATAATTACACGAATCTTATTACAAATGACACGAATTTTAGTCATTAAATAATACCACACGGTAGCAAAGAATTTCCCTAACATTAACAAAAAATATGTAGCGTCCAAAACGTGACCATATGTTTTGTTGTCAATCCAATACAACTAGACCAGGACCACATCTCTGTCACCTTAAATACATAATCCTCCTCCAGTCCACCCAAACCACATCAAAACGTCAACGTGAACATGATGGAAGGCTCTTCCACCACCATGGCTCCTCTTCTCCTCCGAAACCTATTAACCACCATATTCATCTACGCTGATAAATCTCTCATCAACTTAGCCGAAAAACACAAACTCCTCGAACTCATTCGCTATACCTTAATCGCTTCCTTTCTTTTCCTTCTACGCATACTTCCTTCCTTCTTTCCTTCCCTCCTCTCCAACCATATTCCCCAAAACCCTTTTCATAATTCCACCAAAAAACCCGACAACAACAACAACAACTACGTGACCCCAACGTGTGTTACCGGTGATTCGGGTATCGCTCGAGCACTTTCACAGCTTCTGTCTATTGTGAATGACATCCCTGTTAGTTCAAGAAAGTACGAAGTTGTTCGGTCTTTAGCGGAGAGACTTATTGACGAGAATAACAAGGAGGGAATAGAGACTTTGCGTGAGGTCAATCGTGCGGCTTTATCATTGGCTTTTGCCAGGACTCTTAGTCAGCTTGAAGCCGCCGTCGTACACCAAGGGAGCCCGGAGGAGCGAACTGTTGGAGATGGCAGCGGCGGCTCGGTTTCTGGACATTCTGTTGAGTACAGGTTGAGCCGGGTTTTGAGGGCAGTTCGGCTTTTTGGGATTAGTGGTAGTAGGAGGAGTCCGGCTGGGATGAGCCGGTCGGAAGTTTCGGCAGAGAAAATGGCGGCTGAGCTTCTTTGGTTGGCTCAGAAATTGGCGGCTTGTGGGTGCGCTGAGGAAGCTATTTCGAGGTGGGCTGTGGCGTCTAATTTGGCTTGGCTGGCTCTGTGCGCTGAGCCGCGGCTGCAAGGTTCCCTCGTCAAGATATCAGGTATATTTATTTTCTTGTAAAATTTCTACCATTTGTTCATTATTTGCCGATAAATATCATCAATCCCAATTTTGATTTTATACTTCACTAATTATAATATAATTTAATTTGTTTGTATTTTAAATATTAGTTATTAAAAAACAAAACAAAACAAAACGTGATGAGTATAACTGGTGATTAGAGCGAGAGAATATGCTAGGTGATTAAAGTATAATTTTAGAACTAGAGAATTTAATTTTTAAAAATTAATCAAGGGTCATGATTTGTGTAGCGCACAGCTTCACAAAATCTAATATAAATTCTGGACATGTATTGTGTGTGCAATAAATATGGTTTCAAGAGAGATTTATTTGGTATTATTCTGTTGGCTCACAGCGAGAGAATATGCTTCCGGTAGAGATTTATTCCCGCGTTATTGGTGAGTAATTTTTATGTCACTTAGGAAAAAGTCAAGTCAATTCAGTGCTTGATGATTGGGTTGGTCAGTAGTTTCGTGGCATCTGCTTCCTAGATTTTGTTATGTTTGTGTTGTTGTGCCTTACTAGATGTTTGGTACAGCACTCCTCAGGATTCATTCAAGACCTTAATTTTGTCATTAGGCATGGAATGTTCAAGATTAGTTCTTAAGTTTAAATAAAGACAGGCTACCGCCATCTTTATTTGACTTCTCAGCAATGGAAGATTATTAGAAAATTGAAAATTCTACTAGATATATACTACGTTCTAACAATTATGTTCCTTCCTTCGGTCTCAATCTTTGTTCCACCATATTCACATTCATTGTTTGAGTCAAATACCAAGGCAACATTAGATGAAAGCAATGCCAACTTGTTAAAACTTAAAACATGTCATTTTAAAAAATGAAGTCGAAATTGGAGGGAACTTCTATAGGATTTGTTTATTCTATTGAAATATTTGAGGTAATAAGGTAATTAATAATTTGGAGAGAACTTCTAAAAAGTTTTCTAATTGTAGAAGCCAATGATTAAAATTAATTAATGGGACCTAAAACTCACCAGTTTTGCTACTAGGAAAAGGACGGACAAAATCAAATTGAGACTCCATTCCTGGATACTGTGTAAGATGTAGTAGTCTCTTTAGTGAATTTTTTTTTTTTTGATAGTGTCTAGTGAATTTGATGCTCAAGTGCATGTAGAATTACATTATTTTATAAGCTATGCATATCATTCGTTTGTATGTGTAATAATAATTTAATTGTCAGCTGTATCATTCATTTCAATAGCTGTTATAAAGAGATTGATTGTGATGTCCAAATTGACATTAATTTTGTGAAGCCATTTGGCACACTTAACATTTCTGGTTTCAAAGATCACGTAAGCACAAATTTGATTTTTGACTAGTTTTATAAATTTTTAAAACAGTAGTAATCCAAATCAAAGAAATCAATTAAGAGGTACTAAAGGCAAATATCTGGATCACTTGTTGTAAATAAAAGAAAAAGAAAAAAGCATGATTGAAAAATGGTTAAACTGCCCATTTGGAAGGTTTTGTACTTCTTAGTTTTTATACAACAAATCTGGCCCCTAACAAATTACTAAGCTATCTACTCTTTGCAGCGTTCTTGTTCAAGCAAGCCAAGGATTTGGGACTGGACGAAACTGAAGAAATCAATAAAGAGCAACAAAGGCAAACAAAGATGAAGATGCTGATGTCGTGGCTACCATTACTATGTAGAGCAAGCAATGGTACGGATGTGCCAATTCTGTGCATAGGTGAAAGAGCTGAGCTGGAGAGAGTGTTGGAGGAGACCATAGAGTTGTTGGAACAGGAGGAGGACCAGGAGAAGGTATTGTCTTTGTGGCTGCACCACTTCACACATTGTCCCTCCTCTGATTGGCCCAACCTCTATGCCTCGTATACCCGCTGGTGCAATGCTTCCCGCAAGCTCTTGGTGCTCCAATAAAAAAACTCATATGATGAATATGTAGATAATTATTTTTAGCATAGTCTTTTTGTGATTTTTATTTTAATTGGTGTGAGGGGTGTTTTTGCTATATTGCCACGCGGTGTGCCGAGGGCGATCACTACGTGGACTTGAACTTTAGAGAAGGGGTAGTCGAACCCAAAATTCAACCAAGGGCCATAAATTCAGCCCAAGGGCTAATGGGATACTTCCAAAAAGTGTTTTAAAAGAGCTAAGATAATAAAGCCCAAATAACTATGGAAAAGGACTAAGAAAGCCTGTAGAAATATTGTAACCGACGAGAGATTTAAAGGACAACCATTGGGCCGAGCCACTTGCTGTTCCTTAATTGAATCTAAGCTTGAAACATAATGATTTTAACACAAAAGGTACCAGCTCATATGCTTCCCATGCTTTAAGAACCCAAATAAAATTAAAACAAGGACAAGAGAACTTATCAAAGCAATGTTTTCAATAAGGAGCCCAGGAATCAGTTGTTGGGCCAAGCCTCTCACTGTTCCTTGGCTGGATCAGGCTTGAAACAGGATGTCCTCAGTCAAAAATGATTAAAACGCATGTTCTGCATATTCCTGTTGACATCTGCTGCAAGACCTCTGATAAGTAATGCACTTGTTGAGACTAAAAAGAAAGTTGACTTGTTGGGAGAGAGTCAGTCCCAATGAGACATGCATAAGGGTATTAGAGAAATGTGTTTAGGCTTTTTTTATGGAGCTAAAATCAATGATAAAGAACCATTGTGGTCCTTATAAGGATATTTCAGGATTTCTGCCCAGACATCTGCCAGGAGAGCTTTTTCTGGGGAGAAAGAAGTTAAGTTGTAAATCCCAATCTTTTCAAACGGGATTATATTTCTGAGTTTTTGATTGGTGTTTCTAAGTTGGAAAAGATCTCAGGAAACCCATTTCAGGGGCCATTTCAGGGGCCTCTTTCTCCTTGGATCTTTGTTGTGGTAATTTCTTGAGTTTTTGGAAGTGTTCTTCCTGTTCTGGTTTTTTGGTGAATCTGTTTGGGGCTGGTTGGATCTGATCCCTGTTGCACTGATAATGCAATCCGTCCTATTTATGGGAAATGATTAAGGCTTTCTAGAACCGAGATTATGGCTCTCCTTAACCTTGTTTATTTTCCAAATTAACCCCCTATGACATGTTTTGTCAAATAGAGTGTTTGATTAGCAAAGATAATCATAGCTATTCCCTAATGTCAGGGTAAGGCTTTCTTTCCCTCTGAAATGGTTTTGTCAGAGGTACTCATTGCTGAGTTAGTGGTTTTTTTGTATATGGTTGGGTTTATGCATGTCTCTTGTGACTTGGTTTCCATAAACTCGTCACTGTGCCTCCCAGCAGACCTAATGACAACAGTCCATGGTTACCTAAGTCTTGGAACTAACTCCCCTCCACCAAACCACACTCCTCAAGTCAGATCAACATAAGGAGAGTAGCTTCCTCACGGGTCTGGGCCGTGGGAGCTACTCCCTGAGTCCTTTTGGGACTGGAATGGACATAGCCATTAGTTTTCCACCATGCTTTCTCATTTCCAACATGTCTTGGTTGCTGCCAGCAGTCTTTGAGCTGTTGTGCATAAGTCTGCTGCGTGAACAGTACCAGAATTCATGGTTTCCGGTGGAGTGTAGAGCTGGAATGAGCTGATGGTGTTTGAATAATTTGAAGATGGCATTTCAATTGCTCTTGTCACGTTGGAAAAGATGGGAGCTGTTGCTCTTCTCTTTTTTAGTAAAATGGTGCATGGCGTGGGCTCCACAGCAGATACACAGCACATCCTTTGTCAGTTTTTGCTTCAGACTTCGTGGGACCCACGGTTTGGCTGTATTCAGTCATTTGAACTTTGGGGCTGACTACCATTTGGGTTCCAGCTGTTTCCCTCCATTCTTTTAATAGTGTTTGGGCCAAATAATTGTATAATAAGCACACCTTGGGTTATGGGCTTTATATGGGTTTTCTTTGGGCTGGTGAATAGTGCCGAGATTCCCTCATAATGGGCCCAGGTGGCTCATTGGGTGCTATATATGGCACTTTAATGGGTTGGGGCCACATATATATATTTTTTGGGTTGTGGGCTGCTTTAACATAGTGTCAAGGCACTTTTAAAATGAACCCAAGTAAATTGACATTGTTTGGGCTATTTAAATGGGTTGGGCTTATTGGGTTAATTTATTAAGCCCAAATATTTTATTAGGGGCCCAAACAATTGTTTAGTCAAAAAATGGGCATGTACATTTAGCCCCCCGAGCCCGTGACTTACCCATGGTGAGTCACGTGCGAGCCAAAAGAATAACTGTTCAGTTTTCTTCTTGGCGGGTATTTTTCAAAAAAAGAAGAAAGGTGGTGGCTCATTGTTCTGGGGAAATAGTGGAGGAGTGGGAAGGACATACCTGGTGGTAATGGCTCCTATTTTCAAGGGGCAGCCTGAATTAATGGCTTCCTTTCCCCGTTTTAATGGCTCAACCACTCAGTTGGCTCCCCATTATTCAGCCGTTTCTCACATTTCCAAGAAGCTAAGGACGAGCTTGACAGAAAGGAAAAGACCTGAAACTCTTCTCCTTCTTTTTCTTCCTCTTTTTCTTCTTCTTCTCTTTCTTGTTCTTGTATTTTTTGTTTACTGTTGATGTCGTCTTCTTCAAAGAAACCAGTGAAGGGACGCGGTGGCAGTTCTGCCGGCAAGGGAGGCGTGAGAACGCCGAGAGGTCCAGAAGACGATGTCAGTAGCTCTGAGTCTGTTTTGGGATCACCGGAGCCTCATGGAGACATATTAGGCCGACTCATCCTAGACCCGTGGTACCGAAGTGGTGAAAGGTTTCCTTCCGTTTCAGCAAGTCTCCAACCACCACCGGCAGATTGGGAATGGCTGGTTATAAGAGAGGATGCTGGGGCAGATGTGGCCTGGACTCCAAATTTCCGAGAGATTCGGGATCTTCAGATTCAGAGGAACGAGATGCTCGCTGTACCTCTTGTTTTTTATTTCCAATGCTCAAGGGCCGTTGAATGGGCAGATTGGATTGATTCTGAGTTGACTGATAGGGGATTCTGTGACTGTTTGGAACGGGCTGGTGTGCTCCGCTCCATTCTCATTTCAAGAGGTTCAAATATGTACCGTGATACAGAAGCGTTACGGCAGTTGGTGCGGAGATGGTGCCCATCCACACACACATTCTTTTTTGCTCACGGTGAGATGACTGTTACATTGGAGGATGTAGAGAATCATTGGTTGCTGCCAATTCTGGGTGATCAGGGCCCAGCAGATCTGATACTTTCCCCTGAGGAGTTGGAGATTGAATCTGCTCTGGCAGATTACATTGGACGAAAGAATATCGCTTTGGGGACCCAAGCTGCAAGATTTAAGGCTTGGATGGAGCATTTCAACAGGGAGACCAAACCTTCGATCCGAAGGGCTGCTTTCGTAGCCTACTGGCTCAGCAAATGCGTTTTCGGTGAGCACCCTGCTTATTCCATCAAGCCTTTATACTTTCCATTAGCTGTTAAGATTGCTGCAGGGGTTTGTTTTCCCCTTGCCCCTCTGCTGCTTGGGCAGATTTACACTCAGCTGGATTTGCTGCACGCTGAGGAGTTGGCTGGGGCATCTTGTCATATTGTCTCCACGGCCTTCAACTCATCCATAGTGCACACATTCCTTTGGGAGCATGCTTTAGAGTATATAAAGAAGGGTAGGAAACCTTATGAAGGTCGAAACAAGTTCGCGTCGATGCCGGATGAAGTTATAGCCAATGTTGGGGATTTCCAAGGTGATGTGCCTGCTGTGTACCGTTGGGTAGGCAGCAAATTTTATGACCACAGCCTGATTCCTTCCTTGGATAATGAGAGTAAAGTCTGCTGGAGACCATATGGAGTATCCCATCGCGGGTTTATGTACGAGTTAGTGATGTCTGGATTCTCCAACATAGAAGCTCAAGATTACAGTCTTATTGCTGGAGATACTGCATCCCTGACTTATCTTTCTGCCACCAATGCTGGCTGGTTGCCAGTATTGTCTTCTGATGGACTTAGATTCACGGTTTACAGTGCTCATAGAGTGAGGAAGCAATTTGGGTTTGACCAAGAGGTTCCTGCTGTCATGGGGATTGCTGCAGGTGAAATTCCCACTGTTAACCCATTTTTGAGAGATAGAGCTTTTGCTTATTGGAGCAGTACTGCTCCTCGAGTTATTATCCCTAGTGGTGATAGAATTGGTGTCTATACCACGGGTATGAATAATTACTGGAGAGGATTGATGGCTGCCATGGTAGAGTTTAGAAACAGCGGGAGAGGAGATATTTCTCACTTGCTGGAGTCGTATACTTCTCCATTGCCTCATCCCCGTTTATTTGTCGCCACCAACACCATGACTACCTATGCGAATCGCCAAAGTTTGGGCTATGCCGTATGGCATTATGAGGATTCACGGTGGGTGACACATGGCAGTCCTCACCCTCCTTTGTGGTTAAGGGACCATCCACATGTTGCTGCATCCGGAAAAGCACCATCTAGCAGAGGAAAGAGGAACGTTCCTGCTGGTACTCCTGCTGCTAAGAGGAAACAGCCTGAAAGGTCCAATAAAGGGGAAGCTCCGAGCAAAGATTCTCCTGCTCGAGCTTCTAAGAGACAGAAAGCAAGTGCCACGAAGGGCAGTAAAGAGACATTAGTTTTGGAAGTTGCTGCTGCTGCAAGTCCTCCACTGGCTGGGGAAGATGTTTCACAAGGGGTTTCTGCCCCTATAAGTAAGAGACCAGTGAAGAAGACCAGAGCCGGGAAGAAGACTTTTGTCCCTCCGGCATTTCCGAGTGCACCATCATCTATTGCTGCACGTGTCGCCGCGCGCAAGTCATCGCGAGGTGTCGTTTATTCTGAAAAGAGAGTAAGTGTTTTTGTTCTTGCCTCTCTGTTTGTCAATCGATATGCTTTCTTTATGATGTTGATGTGGTCTTTTGTTTTGTGGCAGTCTAAGCAAAGGGCTGACACATCTAGTCGCGTCCCGATTGAGATACCGGTATGCATTTAATTACTGGGCTTTGCTTTTAGCAAAATGGTGCCCTCATGATTTTCCTCTTCTTCTTCCTTTTGTAGGATGATCTGGACAGTTCATCGTCCAGTAGTGATCCCTCTGGAGCTGTTGAAGAAGAGGTTGAAAGAGAAAGTGTTGGAGCTGGCGTAGCAGAAACTGTCTCTGGTACAGGTGATTTTGCAGCAGATATTAGTTCAGCAGATATTGGCTCCATGGATACAGATGCCTTTTTAAGTGCTTCTTCTGGGGAAAAGGATGCGAGAGCAGAGGTTGATACTGAAGATGATGAGGTATCTACAGATGAATTGGAAGCTGCAGAAGCTTCATCTGAAAGCACCCCTGTTGCATCTGCCAGTAAACCCATGTCTGCAGAAGAAGCTATTGAAGAACATGCGACTGTTGGAGTCGTCAGTGGTATTGAGAAAATAGTGGAGACTACACCAGTAGTTGTGACTAGCAGTGGTGGTACTGTACAAGCTGGCCCTTCTGGGAGTAGTAGTCATGCGGATCCCTCTTTACTCGATTCAAGTCCTTCCACCCGCCAATATGTCCGAAGGGCTCGAAGGGGAAGCATTGTGTCTACAGATTCTAAGAGGACTGGTTCAGCCACAGTACGGGTATCAACACCTCCGGTCCTCTCCCTGAATCCGGTGGCATCGCTTCCACACCCATAATTATAACTGCTGCTGTGTCTGCTGCAACAATTATTCGAGAAAGTGAGACTACACCAGCAGCTGTTGGGGAAGTTCTTGGTGGTGAAGAGGTTCCTACACATATTTCTGAGATCCCAGGAGGTAATATATATTTTTTTTGTTGAGAGTATATCAATTCACGATAATTCTGTGATTGATACTGATTTTTGATGCAGGCATAGCCCAAATTGAGCATGCAGAAGTTGCTGCCAGTGAAGACCCTGTCCAGGCAGAAGTCATTCCTGGCAGTGATGTTCCAGTCATAGAAGAAGAGTTGGCTCAAGACCCTGCTGATGATATAGACATGGCAGATGCTCATGATAGCTATGATGAGGTCTTGGCTGGACCAGAAGATGATGTAGCTGGTGCTCAGGCAGCAGATACAGGAGCTACTACTCCTGTTGCAGCTCATGGGAGCCTAACCGGAACAGGTATTTGGTTTCTTACCAATATCTTGCCATTGCTCTTGCTTGATGGCAGAGATTTCTTGAAATATGTAGATATGTCTTGGTCATTTGCTTGCTATGTACAGAATTTATGTATGTACATTTCTTGTTTCTCAATTATAGAATGTTTAGGCATGAGTTAATGCTCACTTATTGCCTATAATCATAGTACCAAGTCTTGATAGGTGTAATAGACATAGGTTGATTCCTACCTGCTGTCTTTTGTTATTGTTGTTTGCTGTATGTGTTTGGCAGACATGGGTTAATGCCCATTTGTTGTTTGCCTTTTGTTAGCTTCAATTCCGTTGTTATGGGAGCATGAGCCCAGTAGAGATAGAATGACTTCCTACCTATTGTCTGCTATTTTCACACATTTTTTGATTAAGTGAGCCTAATAGACGTGGGTTGAGTCCCACTTATTGTCTATCATGTTGCGGCTACACCATTTTTCGATTAAGTGAGCCTAATAGACGTGGGTTGATTCCCACTTGTTGTCTATCATGTTGTGGCTACACCCTTTTATGATTGTGTGAGCCCAGCACCAATAGGTTTTGCGAGTCTTGTCCCATGTTTTGCCTACTGTTTTATGGCTGCATACTTTTGATGGAATGAGTTCGGTGGACATGGGTTGTTTCCCATTTGTCGTCCCTCTTGGTGTATGAATGTGGGTTAATGCCCACTTGTTGTTCTTTTTTTTTTTGTACGGACATGGGTTAATGCCCATTTGTCGTCCTTGTTTATGTATGGACATGGGTTAATGCCCATTTGCTATCCTCTTTTGTGTATGGACACGGGTCAATGCCCATTTGTTGTCCCCCTTTTTTTTTATGGACCTTTTTTTTTTTGGTGGACATGGGTTAATGCTGGTCCCTCTTTTTTTTTTGTTGATTCCCAGTTGTTGTCCGCTTTTTGATGTAGTAAGTGAGCTTAATGGACATGGGTTAATTCCCATTCGTTGTCCTTTATTGTATGTGGACATGAGTTGATTCCCATTTATCGTCTTCTTTTAGCTGTAATAGAAAAGTTCCATGGACATGGGTTGATTCCCATTTGTTGTCCCCACCCGGTGAACCTGGGTTAATGCCCAGTTGTTGTTCACTATCCGAGCCCAGTTGGCTGCGCTCGATGGACATGGGTTAATGCCCATTTGTCGTCCCTTATTTGGTGAACCTGGGTTGATGCCCAGTTGTTGTTCGCCATTAGATCCATTAGGTAAACCGGTGGACATGGGTTAATGCCCATTTGTCGTCCGCCGTTGGGTGAACCTAGGTTAATGCCTAGTTGTTGTTCCCCATTGGGTGAACCTGGGTTAATGCCCAGTTGTTGTTCCCCATTTTGTTTGTTATGTGAGCTGGGTGGACATGGGTTAATTCCCATTTGTTGTCCCCAAAGGATTTAACCATTTCAAATATAATTTCACAACTAGTGCGGCTTTTAATGAAAGAGTATACAGTTAAGCATTTTACTTACTTGTTTACTTTCTTTGCCTTCACTAGTATCGTTGTGCTTTGTTTAACTAATTTCTCTCTTCTTTTCTTCATTTCTTTTTGCAGCTGGAAGCGGCAATGAAGCTGTTGCAGAAGAGGAAAGAATTCACCAGTCTGCAGCAGTGGAGTCTGCCATCAGGGGTCAGCCAGAGTTGGTGCCCGTTGCTAGGCCTGTAATACCAAGAACCTCCGTCCTTGCTGACATGGATGCTTTCTTTAGGGAGTTTGATCGCACATCATTCAGTTCCTGTCATGCCGAGCACTTTTGGACCTTTGATGGCAGGAAGGCTGACTTTGAAATTTTCCGAGTGCCGCAAGGAGGGATTCGGTTCTTGAAGGCCTTGTGGGAAAAGTATGGCAGGTGCTCATTATATTTCAGACGTGGTGTGCATGTGGGAAGCTCTTTGCTGACTCTCCTTTGCTGTGTGCTTGCCCATATGGAGTATACTAGGCTTGAGGACATCACTGAAGTTCATATCCTTGAGTGGAAAGCCGTAGTCCAAGAGGCAATTGAAGGAGGTTTCAGATTTGGCTTCATTCTTGATTACTTGAGGAGGCTAGCTCACGGTATGTTCAGTAGGAGGGTTTTGGTGGAGTTGAGGGAGGCTGAGGCTCGTGTTGCTGCATTAAGAGATGCCCTGAACATAGTTGCGCCAAACCCATGGGATTTAGCAGCTGCCAGGGGAGCTTCTGCAGAATCTGATGGTGGATCAGCTTTCCATGACTTGCTGGCTTGAGCATATCAGCCACTGCACTCCTCTTCTTTTTGTTACTCCCCCCCCCTTTTTTGTAATATGTTAGCCATGTGTAGGCTTTGACAATGGAATTTGGTCCTATTTTGTTTTTGGGTACATATTTTGTTAAGTACATTTGTTTGTGAACAATGGAATTTGACTTTTGTCAACTTGACTTGCTTGAATTGCATCGTACAAAAAGTTGACATATTTTGAAATGCAAAAGAAAGGCATTTTAACTCCTATTACTCTTAGCCTAGCACAAAATGCTTACAAGCCATTTCAAAAGAAGAAAGATACATAATGCAGATCTGCTGGAATGCATGCTACGAGTAATAGTGTTTCAGCCATTTTCCATTAATAGGATCTGCTAAGGCAGTCCCATCAGACTTAGACAGCCTGTAATAACCACTTCCGTGTGCTTCTCGGATGATGTATGGTCCATCCCAATTTGGAGAGAATTTAGATGGAGATGGTAGGTTTCTCCTTACAAATTCCGCGGCTTTTAAGACCATTTGTCCCTCCGCGAAGATTCGGACTCGAAGGGCTTTGCTGTAGACGTTAGCCATTTTTTGGTAGTTCCTTTGGCTTTTTGCCTTGGCTAAGTCCCTTGCCTCATCAAGTCTTTCCAGATCTGCCATACGTGCTTCAGCGCATATGTTAGCATCAACTTCCAATTCACTCCCTTGCATTACCCTTGGGCTAGGCACAACCAATTCAGTAGGAGAGATAGTATCAGTGCCATAGACAAGTGAGAAGGACGTAAAACCTGTTGCTGTCTTTGGTGAACTTCGGTATGCCCAGAGGACATCTGCCAGATGGGCTTTCCAGTCGTTCCCATAATCGAACACCATTTTGCTCAGAATTCGCAGCAACATTCTGTTTGTGGCCTCAGCTTGCCCATTACCTTGAGGGTAATAAGGTGTGGAGCGTCGATGCTTGACCCGGTAATGTTCTAGCACTTCCCGCACATCCTTGTTTATGAAAGGAGTACCATTGTCGGTAATGAGCTTGTACGGTATGCCAAAACGAGTGATTATGTGCTCTCGAATGAAGTTTGCCACTGCAGCACCTGTTGCCTTTCGGAGGGGGATGGCTTCTACCCATTTTGTAAAGTACTCGGTAGCTACAAGAATCCAAATGTAACCACCGGAGGCCGGATTGATAGGGCCGATGAGATCTAACCCCCAAGTATGAAATGGCCAAGGTGTAGCCATGTTTTGGAGACTAGTTGGGTGAGTGTGGATCAAATTGGCTTGGACTTGGCATGTATGGCATGTTTTCACAAAATCTGCCGCATCCTTTTTCATTGTAGGCCAATAGTATCCAAGTGTAAGTAAGCATTGGTAGAGCCTCTTTTTTCCTTGATGCTCCCCACATTCTCCCGCATGAGTTTCTTTCATGACCATTTGGGATTCCGATAGGCTAAGGCATCTAAGTGGCTCTCCATGAAAGCCTTTTCGAAAGAGGATTCCTCCTTCCACAAAATACCTCAAGGCTAGCCTTTTAAGGCGATAAACATCCTTGGGGTTTGATGGCAAAATTCCTTCAAGCAAGTATTCTAAGAAGGGTGTGCGCCAATCAGTAGAAACAAAAGTGGCACATACCTCTTCGTTGCTGTAATGGAATTGGCAAGTTGAGCATTGACTTTGTATCTCTGCCGCTTCTGCACTCATGTTTGGCCAGAAATATCCCAGCCGTTGAAATCTGCGGTAAAGGCTGATAGCCCCTCCGTCTCCACAAGTTTTCTCATGGACTTCAGGCAGCCTTTCTTTTGCTTCTTCAAGACCAATGCAACGCGTCAAAACTCCTCCAGGCAGTCTTCTATAAAGATCTCCAGATATCAAGGTGTAATCCTTGGTTTCCTTTAAATCTGCCGTGACAGTAGGAGAAATGAGCTTGGCTTTGATTGGTGCTCGCCAGTCTTCTTGATCTGAGGATGGCTCTTCGAATTCTTTCCTCAAGGTTTCAGTGATAGGCTCCATCTTTTTGCAGATGGTGACATTCATTTCTTCACCTTCAAAGGTTATTTGAGATCCCAAAGTAGCCAAAGCATCCGCATATCGGTTTTCATTCCTTTGGGCATGTTCTATCTCGAAGGTGCTAAATTTTGCTTCGAATTTCTGTGCCAGAGCTCTATAAGGTGCCAAAGATGGTTCTTTAAGTGAGAATTCTCCTCGGGCTTGACATACCACAAGGTTGGAATCGCCAATAACTCGTAAGTGCTTGATTCCCATTTCATATGCTATCGCTAATCCGGCTAGGTAAGCCTCATATTCAGCTGCATTATTAGAACAAGGAAAATCAAACTTGAAAGACTTTGTTACAGCTTTCCCATCCTCCTTACAAAGAACAATACCATCTCCTACTGATGTAGCAGTTGAAGAGCCGTCAAATTTCAAGGTCCAAACAGAATCTGCCAAACCTGCCAGAAATATTTCATTGACTTCCCCGGGTACTTCATCTGTAATGAATGAGTTATCTTCCCCAGGAAATTGAGCTAATAGGTCAGCAATGGCTTGACTTTTAATAGCAGTTGGTGTTTCGGCAGTAATTTCATACTGTGAAAGCTGCAGAAGCCATTGTGCTAGCCTGCCAGATAGTACAGGCCGTTGTAGCAGACTTCTAATGGGATGAGATTTTGTCATTAACTGGACCTTGTGAGCTAGAAAGTAATGTCGGAGCCTTTGGGAAGCATAAATCAGAGCTAAGCAAGATCGCTCAGCCCCCGAGTATCGGCTTTCGGCATCCTTAAGAGTACGGCTAACATAGTAGATGGGTTGTTCAACCCCATTGTCATTTTCTTGGGCTATCAAAGCCCCAATTGCTCGACTATTTGAAGCCAAGTAGAGTCGAAGAGGTTTTCCAGAAATAGGTGCACAAACAGTAGGGAGTTTAGTCATGACGTCTTGTACCTTTTCAAAGGCTTCTTGACATTCGGTAGACCAATGGAATGAGGCTCCCTTCTTCAAAAGTGGTGCAAAAGCTGAAGTTACAGCTGCAAGGCCTGGAATAAACCTTCTTATGTATGAAAGTTTGCCCAAGAAACTCTTCAGCTCTTTGTGTGTGGTTGGTGGCTTCATAGTGGCTATGGCAGATGCTTTTGCTGGATCAACATCGATACCACGCTGGTGCACTAAGAAACCCAGAAATTTGCCAGCTGAAACTCCGAATGCACATTTGAGAGGATTCATCTTGAGCTTATATAGTCGGCATCTTTCAAATACCTTCTTCAAGATACTAAAATGATCCTCCCTTGTCTTGGATTTCACCACGATATCGTCGACATAATCTTCAATTTCACGATGCATCATATCATGAAATATGGCTGTCATGGTTCTTTGATACGTGGCTCCGGCATTCTTGAGTCCGAATGGCATGACGGTGTAATAGAAGTTTCCAATGGGTGTGCGAAATGCAGTCTTCTCAGCGTCCTTTGGAGACATAAAGATTTGATTATAACCGCTAAAACCATCCATAAAGGAAAACATTGCATGACCAGCAGCTGAATCAATCAGGAGGTCCATGTTGGGCAGCGGGAATTCATCCTTAGGACATGCTTTGTTGAGATTGCGAAAATCCACACAACACCGAATCTGACCATTCTTTTTCTTCACGGGGACTATGTTGGACAGCCACCACGGGTGCTGTATTGGCTTGATAAAACCAGCTGAAAGTAGTTTCTTGACTTCTTGAGTAATTTGAGCTTCGACCTCCGGGTGGAAGGTCCTCATAGATTGTACCACTGGTCTAGTACCCGGTTCAACATTTAAAGAATGTGCAACAAGTTTCGGGTCTATCCCGGGCATTTCATCATATTGCCAAGCAAAGACATCTTGATATTCTTTTAACAATTCTACTAAATGCATTCTTTCTTCAACTGATAATGATGCACTAATAGAAACAGGTCTATGTACATTGGGATCAGAACTTAGATTGATTACCTCAAGTTCTTCTTTTGCAGAAATTTTGGGATCTGCTGTAACCGGTTCTGCTGTATTTGCAGATTCTGGAACATCTGTTGTATTGACTGTGAGACATGAGGGCTGAAAGATTCCCTCTCCTGATCCGGGGGCCTCCTGTTGGGGATGATTGGCCCCCGCGCACCTTCATAAGCGGTAAATAGTGCGCCCGTCCGGTAAACGGACACGCACACACTGTGGCTGGCTCTTGCTGGTACTTGCTTCTGCCTTGTGCCTCTTTTTTCGTTCCAGCAGATCTCTTAAGTCTGCCTCAGGAGCATCCTTTATCTCTTCCCATTTGGGCAGTGGAATTCCAATAGGTTTAGCAAGTGATGCTTCCCCTGCTGGAGTGATTTCATCATATAGAGGCTGCCTCAACAAAGTGGGACTCGGATTGGTCAAAAGGTGTGGAGTTGGCGGCTATTCGGATAGGCTTTCCATTGAGCCTTCCTTTCACACATTGGTGATAGGTGGAGGGAACAAGCTGATGTTTGTGCAGCCAAGGTCTTCCCAATAGTATGTGGTAGGGAACCACGGAATCTACGACGTGAAACCGTGTCAAAGCTACAATGGGACCGACCTTTAGAACAAGTTGAATATGCCCCTTAGTGTATTCACCTACACCACCAAATCCTTTTATCTCCATAGGTGCTCCTTGGATCTTTTTTTGAGAGATTTCTGCTGCTTGGATTGTGCTCAAGGGAATGAGATTGATGCAAGAGCCGGTATCTACCAAAGCACGCCTCACTTGTACCTCATTGATTGTGGCTGAGAGGTAGAGAGGACGTCGGTGATCTGGATACTGAACTTCCATATCTTCATCTGTGAATGTTATTGCATTGGTTGTTTCCAGAAAAGCTCGGCTGGCATGAGTTTCTGCTGTAAAGCAGTGAGCTCCAGAGTCTGCTGCTATGGCCATAATGGCCTCGGTAGCTGCTGTGCGAGCTTCTGGATTTAATCCTAGTTGATTAAAGAGAGATCGAAACCTGGGATTCCTCTGTAAGGTTTTGACGGCTGCAGGTGTCATGGCAGAATTTGCAGCAATGGGCTCGTCCGTGTCCACATCACTAGCATTGCCATGAATGACAACAGAAACTGCACCTTTCTCTTGATGTTTAAGGAAAGGATCAATGTTTACCTTTTGCCGTACCTGAGGGAGTTCCAAAGTTCCGTCATTGGATCTTCTCATGAAATTTTCTTCGGAGAGTCCAGCAATCTGCTGTAGAATGGTGAACATATTGGTGGAAGTAGCAGAATTTTGGATTTTTCTTGTCTTCTTCGGTTGCCTTTTTTGAAATCTCGGGGAGCTTGATAATACCATCCGCTACCCATTTGTCGAGAATAGCCATTATTTCTTCCACAAGTGCAAGGAACCGGAGGTGGTGGCTCCTCAAAAGATTTTTCATTTGATTTCTTGCGTTTGTTGTTTACGGTAGATACCGTGAGAACTTGTGGCTGAGTTTTCTTTTCTTTAGGCTTTTCTACATGGGGCTTAACTGACAGTGCTGTCTTCCGAGCCTTTTGGAGAAGCTGTGCAAATCTTGAGATGTCAAGGTTTTCAAGATGGGCTCCGGAATTCTGGCAGCATGTTATCTATACAAACTCCCACGAGCTCGCCTTCTTCATAATTAGCATAACAGTCCAGAAGATATATCGCGAAAGCGATGTATATAACGGAGCAAGTCTTTCCCCATTTGTTTGCTTTGTAGTGTGGAGGTTGACAAGGGTAATTTTCTCCTCCGCTTAGAAGTATTTTCCGCAAAACAGCTCAACCATATCTTCCCACGCCTTTACTGACCCAGGTGGCAAAGTAGTGTACCATGTATAAGCTCTATCATCAAGGGACTTTGAGAATTCACGGAGGCATAAATCACCATTGCCGGCGTAAGCCCCCATTGAGTCTATGAACTTGCTAATGTGTACAAGAGCACTCCCTTTTCGGCCATCAAAGCGTGAGAAAGTTGGAGCAACATATTTCTCGGGGTAAGGCTGCTTCAATAATTCAATGGGATAGGGAGGTTTCCTCACAAAGAGTCGAGGCTCCTTTGGATTCTTCTCCCTTTCTTGTTTAAGTAAGTTTGCCATATCAGACATTGTCACAAAGGTAGCTTCCTTCTCTTGTGAACCTGAGTCTTGATGAGGCTTTTCTTGGTTTTCTTCCTCATTTTGACGGAGGAGTCTTTGTAGCAGTATCCTTTTCCTTGAGCTGTTTGATGGCTTCTGCCAGCTCACTTTGGTTCTGCTGCAAGCTTCTGTATCAGTTGTAATAGCAAGCTTTGTTGGTGGTACCTCCCGGTTTTGATCACTTGGAGGTGGTTGCGGTTGATCTTGTCCTCGTGCATTGACAGCAGATTCAGCATGGGAATGTTCTGTATGAACTGAAACTTCTCTTTGATTTTTTCTTTGTCGGGTTTTAGGAGGCATGGTTTCTGAGCTCTAGCTTTCTTCTTGGAAGTATTGATCTCGACTCCCCAGTGGAGTCGCCAGAAATGTGAGGGGTGTTTTTGCTATATTGCCACGTGGCGTGCCGAGGGCGATCACTACGTGGACTTGAACTTTAGAGAAGGGGTAGTCGAACCCAAAATTCAACCAAGGGCCATAAATTCAGCCCAAGGGCTAATGGGATACTTCCAAAAAGTATTTTTAAAAGAGCCGAGATAATAAAGCCCAAATAAATATGGAAAAAGGCTAAGAAAGCCTGTAGAAATATTGTAACCGACAAGAAATTTAAAGGAACAGTCATTGGGCCGAGCCACTTGCTGTTCCTTAACTGAATCTAAGCTTGAAACATAATGATTTTAACACAAAAGGTACCAGCTCATATGCTTCCCATGCTTTTAAGAACCCAAATAAAATTAAAACAAGGACAAGAGAACTTATCAAAGCAATGTTGTCAATAAGGAGCCCAGGAATCAGTTGTTGGGCCGAGCCTCTCACTGTTCCTTGGCTGGATCAGGCTTGAAACAGGATGTCTTCAGTCAAAAATGATTAAAACGCATGTTCTGCATATTCCTGTTGACATCTGCTGCAAGACCTCTGATAAATAATGCACTTGTTGAGACTAAAAAGAAAGGGTTGACTTGTTGGGAGAGAGTCAGTCCCAATGAGACATGCATAAGGGTATTAGAGAGAATTGTGTTTAGGGCTTTTTATGGAGCTAAAATCAATGATAAAGAACCATTGTGGTCCCTTATAAGGATATTTCAGGATTTCTGCCCAGACATCTGCCAGGAGAGCTTTTTCTGGGGAGAAAGATGTTAAGTTGTGAATTCCAATCTTTTCAGACGGGAATGTATATTTCTGAGTTTTGATTGGTGTTTCTAAGTTGGGAAAGATCTCAGGAAACCCATTTCAGGGGCCTTTTCTCCTTGGATCTTTGTTGTGGTAATTTCTTGAGTTTTTGGAAGTGTTCTTCCTGTTCTGGTTTTTTGGTGAATCTGTTTGGGGCTGGTTGGATCTGATCCCTGTTGCACTGAATAATGCAATCAGTCCTATTTATGGGAAATGATTAAGGCTTTCTAGAACCGAGATTATGGCTCTCCTTAACCTTGTTTATTTTCCAAATTAACCCCCTATGACATGTTTTGTCAAATAGAGTGTTTGATTAGCAAAGATAATCATAGCTCTTCCCTAATGTCAGGGTAAGGCTTTCTTTCCCTCTGAAATGGTTTTGTCAGAGGTACTCATTGCTTGAGTTAGTGGGTTTTTTTGTATATGGTTGGGTTTATGCATGTCTCTTGTGACTTGGTTTCCATAAACTCGTCACTGTGCCTCCCAGCAGACCTAATGACAACAGTCCATGGTTACCTAAGTCTTGGAACTAACTCCCCTCCACCAAACCACACTCCTCAAGTCAGATCAACATAAGGAGAGTAGCTTCCTCACGGGTCTGGGCCGTGGGAGCTACTCCCTGAGTCCTTTTGGGACTGGAATGGACATGGCCATTAGTTTTCCACCATGCTTTCTCATTTCCAACATGTCTTGGTTGCTGCCAGCAGTCTTTGAGCTGTTGTGCATAAGTCTGCTGCGTGAACAGTACCAGAATTCATGGTTTCCGGTGGAGTGTAGAGCTGGAATGAGCTGGTGGTGTTTGAATAACTTTGAAGAATGGTATTTCAATTGCTCTTGTCACGTTGGAGAAGATGGGAGCTGTTGCTCTTCTCTTTTTTAGTAAAATGGTGCATGGCGTGGGCTCCACAGCAGAT
>OU015767.1:6114460-6205560 GCA_907173295.1 Fagus sylvatica | reverse complement strand
CCGCAAGGAGGGATTCGGTTCTTGAAGGCCTTGTGGGAAAAGTATGGCAGGTGCTCGTTATATTTCAGACGTGGTGTGCATGTGGGAAGCTCTTTGCTGACTCTCCTTTGCTGTGTGCTTGCCCATATGGAGCATACTAGGCTTGAGGACATCACTGAAGTTCACATCCTTGAGTGGAAAGCCGTAGTCCAAGAGGCAATTGAAGGAGGTTTCAGATTTGGCTTCATTCTTGATTACTTGAGGAGGTTAGCTCACGGTATGTTCAGTAGGAGGGTTTTGGCGGAGTTGAGGGAGGCTGAGGCTCGTGTTGCTGCATTAAGAGATGCCCTGAACATAGTTGCGCCAAACCCATGGGATTTAGCATCTGCCAGGGGAGCTTCTGCAGAATTTGATGGTGGATCAGCTCTCCATGACTTGCTGGCTTGAGCATATCAGCCACTGCACTCCTTTTCTTTTTGTTACTCCCCCCCCCTTTTTTGTAATATGTTAGCCATGTGTAGGCTTTGACAATGGAATTTGGTCCCATTTTGTTTTTGGGTACATATTTTGTTAAGTACATTTGTTTGTGAACAATGGAATTTGACTTTTGTCAACTTGACTTGCTTGAATTGCATTGTACAAAAAGTTGACATATTTTGAAATACAAAAGAAAGGCATTTTAACTCCTATTACTCTTAGCCTAGCATAAAATGCTTACAAGCTATTTCAAAAGAAGAAAGATACATAATGCAGATTTGCTGGAATGCATCCTACGAGTAATAGTGTTTCAGCCATTTTCCATTAATAGGATCTGCTAAGGCAGTCCCATCAGACTTAGACAGCCTGTAGTAACCACTTCCGTGTGCTTCTCGGATGATGTATGGTCCATCCCAATTAGGAGAGAATTTAGATGGAGATGGTAGGTTTCTCCTTACAAATTCCGCGGCTTTTAAGACCATTTGTCCCTCCGCGAAGATTCGGACTCGAAGGGCTTTGCTGTAGACGTTAGCCATTTTTTGGTAGTTCCTTTGGCTTTTTGCCTTGGCTAAGTCCCTTGCCTCATCAAGTCCTTCCAGATCTGCCATACGTGCTTCAGCGCATATGTTAGCATCAACTTCCAATTCACTCCCTTGCATTACCCTCGGGCTAGGCACAACCAATTCAGTAGGAGAGATAGTATCAGTGCCATAGACAAGCGAGAAGGGCGTAAAACCTGTTGCTGTCTTTGGTGAACTTCGGTATGCCCAGAGGACATCTGCCAGATGGGCTTTCCAGTCGTTCCCATAATCGAACACCATTTTGCTCAGAATTCGCAGCAACATTCTGTTTGTGGCCTCAGCTTGCCCATTACCTTGAGGGTAGTAAGGTGTGGAACGTCGATGCTTGACCCGGTAATGTTCTAGCACTTCCCGCACATCCTTGTTTATGAAAGGAGTACCATTGTCGGTAATGAGCTTGTACGGTATGCCAAAACGAGTGATTATGTGCTCTCGAATGAAGTTTGCCACTGCAGCACCTGTTGCCTTTCGGAGGGGGATGGCTTCTACCCATTTTGTAAAGTACTCGGTAGCTACAAGAATCCAAATGTAACCACCGGAGGCCGGATTGATAGGGCCGATGAGATCTAGCCCCCAAGTATGAAATGGCCAAGGTGTAGCCATATTTTGGAGACTAGTTGGGTGAGTGTGGATCAAATTGGCTTGGACTTGGCAAGTATGGCATGTTTTCACAAAATCTGCCGCATCCTTTTTCATTGTAGGCCAATAGTATCCAAGTGTAAGTAAGCATTGGTAGAGCCTCTTTTTTCCTTGATGCTCCCCACATTCTCCCGCATGAGTTTCTTTCATGACCATTTGGGATTCCGATAGGCTAAGGCATCTAAGTGGCTCTCCATGAAAGCCTTTTCGAAAGAGGATTCCTCCTTCCACAAAATACCTCAAGGCTAGCCTTTTAAGGCGATAAACATCCTTGGGGTTTGATGGCAAAATTCCTTCAAGCAAGTATTCTAAGAAGGGTGTGCGCCAATCAGTAGAAACAAAAGTGGCACATACCTCTTCGTTGCTGTAATGGAATTGGCAAGTTGGAGCATTGGACTTTGTATCTCTGCCGCTTCTGCACTCATGTTTGGCCAGAAATATCCCAGCCGTTGAAGTCTGCGGTAAAGGCTGATAGCCCCTCCGTCTCCACAAGTTTTCTCATGGACTTCAGGCAGCCTTTCCTTTGCTTCTTCGAGACCTAATGCAACGCGTCAAAACTCCTCCAGGCAGTCTTCTATAAAGATCTCCAGATATCAAGGTGTAATCCTTGATTTCCTTTAAATCTGCCGTGACAGTAGGAGAAATGAGCTTGGCTTTGATTGGTGCTCGCCAGTCTTCTTGATCTGAGGATGGCTCTTCGAATTCTTTCCTCAAGGTTTCAGTGATAGGCTCCATCTTTTTGCAGATGGTGACATTCATTTCTTCACCTTCAAAGGTTATTTGAGATCCCAAAGTAGCCAAAGCATCCGCATATCGGTTTTCATTCCTTTGGGCATGTTCTATCTCGAAGGTGCTGAATTTTGCTTCGAATTTCTGTGCCAGAGCTCTATAAGGTGCCAAAGATGGTTCTTTAAGTGAGAATTCTCCTCGGGCTTGACATACCACAAGGTTGGAATCGCCAATAACTCGTAAGTGCTTGATTCCCATTTCATATGCTATTCGCTAATCCGGCTAGGTAAGCCTCATACTCAGCTGCATTATTGGAACAAGGAAAATCAAACTTGAAAGATTTTGTTACAGCTTCCCCATCCTCCTTACAAAGAACAATACCGGCTCCTACTGATGTAGCAGTTGAAGAGCCATCAAATTTCAAGGTCCAAACAGAATCTGCCAAACCTGCCAGAAATATTTCATTGACTTCCCCGGGTACTTCATCTGTAATGAATCCCCGGGTACTTCATCTGTAATGAATGAGTTGTCTTCCCCAGGAAATTGAGCTAATAGGTCAGCAATGGCTTGACTTTTAATAGCAGTTGGTGTTTCGGCAAGTAATCTCATACTGTGAAAGCTGCAGAAGCCATTGTGCTAGTCTGCCAGATAAGTACAGGCCGTTGTAGCAGACTTCTAATGGGATGAGATTTTGTCATTAACTGGACCTGGTGAGCTAGAAAGTAATGTCGGAGTCTTTGGGAAGCATAAATCAGAGCTAAGCAAGATCGCTCAGCCCCCGAGTATCGGCTTTCGGCATCCTTAAGAGTACGGCTAACATAGTAGATGGGTTGTTCAACCCCATTGTCATTTTCTTGGGCTATCAAAGCCCCAATTGCTCGACTATTTGAAACCAAGTAGAGTCGAAGAGGTTTTCCAGAAATAGGTGCACAAACAGTAGGGAGTTTAGTCATGATGTCTTGTACCTTTTCAAAGGCTTCTTGACATTCGGTAGACCAATGGAATGAGGCTTCCTTCTTCAAAAGTGGTGCAAAAGCTGAAGTTACAGCTGCAAGGCCTGGAATAAACCTTCTTATGTATGAAAGTTTACCCAAGAAACTCTTCAGCTCTTTGTGTGTGGTTGGTGGCTTCATAGTGGCTATGGCAGATGCTTTTGCTGGATCAACATCGATGCCACGCTGGTGCACTAAGAAAGCCAGAAATTTGCCAGCTGAAACTCCGAATGCACATTTGAGAGGATTCATCTTGAGCTTATATAGTCGGCATCTTTCAAATACCTTCTTCAAGATACTAAAATGATCCTCCCTTGTCTTGGATTTCACCACGATATCGTCGACATAATCTTCAATTTCACGATGCATCATATCATGAAACATGGCTGTCATGGTTCTTTGATACGTGGCTCCGGCATTCTTGAGTCCGAATGGCATGACGGTGTAATAGAAGTTTCCAATGGGTGTGCGGAAATGCAGTCTTCTCAGCGTCCTTTGGAGACATAAAGATTTGATTATAACCGCTAAAACCATCCATAAAGGAAAACATTGCATGACCAGCAGCTGAATCAATCAGGAGGTCCATGTTGGGCAGCGGGAATTCATCCTTAGGACATGCTTTGTTGAGATTGCGAAAATCCACACAACACCGAATCTGACCATTCTTTTTCTTCACGGGGACTATGTTGGACAGCCACCACGGGTGCTGTATTGGCTTGATAAAACCAGCTGAAAGTAGTTTCTTGACTTCTTGAGTAATTTGAGCTTCGACCTCCGGGTGGAAGGTCCTCATAGATTGTACCACTGGTCTAGTACCCGGTTCAACATTTAAAGAATGTGCAACAAGTTTTGGGTCTATCCCGGGCATTTCATCATATTGCCAAGCAAAGACATCTTGATATTCTTTTAACAATTCTACTAAATGCATTCTTTCTTCAACTGATAATGATGCACTAATAGAAACAGGTCTATGTACATTGGGATCAGAACTCAGATTAATTACCTCAAGTTCTTCTTTTGCAGAAATTTTGGGATCTGCTGTAACTGGTTCTGTTGTATCTGCAGATTCTGGAACATCTGTTGTATTGACTGTGAGACACGAGGGCTGAAAGATTCCCTCTCCTGATCCGGGGGCCTCCTGTTGGGGATGATTGGCCCCCGCGCACCTTCATAAGCGGTAAATAGTGCGCCCGTCCGGTAAACGGACACGCACACACTGTGGCTGGCTCTTGCTGGTACTTGCTTCTGCCTTGTGCCTCTTTTTTCGTTCCAGCAGATCTCTCAAGTCTGCCTCAGGAGCATCCTTTATCTCTTCCCATTTGGGCAGTGGAATTCCAATAGGTTTAGCAAGTGATGCTTCCCCTGCTGGAGTGATTTCATCATATAGAGCTGCCTCAACAAAGTGGGACTCGGATTGGTCAAAAGGTGTGGAGTTGGCGGCTATTCGGATAGGCTTTCCATTGAGCCTTCCTTTCACACATTGGTGATAGGTGGAGGGAACAAGCTGATGTTTGTGCAGCCAAGGTCTTCCCAATAGTATGTGGTAGGGAACCACGGAATCTACGACGTGAAACCGTGTCAAAGCTACAATGGGACCGACCTTTAGAACAAGTTGAATATGCCCCTTAGTGTATTCACCTACACCACCAAATCCTTTTATCTCCATAGGTGCTCCTTGGATCTTTTTTTGAGAGATTTCTGCTGCTTGGATTGTGCTCAAGGGAATGAGATTAATGCAAAAGCCGGTGTCCACCAAAGCACGCCTCACTTGTACCTCATTGATTGTGGCTGAGAGGTAGAGAGGACGTCGGTGATCTGGATACTGAACTTCCATATCTTCATCTGTGAATGTTATTGCATTGGTTGTTTCCAGAAAAGCTCGGCTGGCATGAGTTTCTGCTGTAAAGCAGTGAGCTCCAGAGTCTGCTGCTATGGCCATAATGGCCTCGGTAGCTGCTGTGCGAGCTTCTGGATTTAATCCTAGTTGATTAAAGAGAGATCGAAACCTGGGATTCCTCTGTAAGGTTTTGACGGCTGCAGGTGTCATGGCAGAATTTGCAGCAATGGGCTCGTCCGTGTCCACATCACTAGCATTGCCATGAATGACAACAGAAACTGCACCTTTCTCTTGATGTTTAAGGAAAGGATCAATGTTTACCTTTTGCCGTACCTGAGGGAGTTCCAAAGTTCCGTCATGGATCTTCTCATGAAATTTTCTTCGGAGAGTCCAGCAATCTGCTGTGGAATGGTGAACATACTGGTGGAAGTAGCAGAATTTTGGATTTTTCTTGTCTTCTTCGGTTGCCTTTTTAGAAATCTCTGGGAGCTTGATAATACCATCCGCTACCCATTTGTCGAGAATAGCCATTATTTCTTCCACAGTGCAAGGAACCGGAGGTGGTGGCTCCTCAAAAGATTTTTCATTTGATTTCTTGCGTTTGTTGTTTACGGTAGATACCGTGAGAACTTGTGGCTGAGTTTTCTTTTCTTTAGGCTTTTCTACATGGGGCTTAACTGACAGTGCTGTCTTCCGAGCCTTTTGGAGAAGCTGTGCAAATCTTGAGATGTCAAGGTTTTCAAGATGGGCTCGGAATTCTGGAAGCATGTTATCTATACAAACTCCCACGAGCTCGCCTTCTTCGTAATTAGCATAACAGTCCAGAGATATATCGCGAAAGCGATGTATATAACGGAGCAAGTCTTTCCCATTTGTTTGCTTTGTAGTGTGGAGGTTGACAAGGGTAATTTTCTCCTCCGCTTAGAAGTATTTTCCGCAAAACAGCTTAACCATATCTTCCCACGCCTTTACTGACCCAGGTGGCAAAGTAGTGTACCATGTATAAGCTCTATCATCAAGGGACTTTGAGAATTCACGGAGGCATAAATCACCATTGCCGGCGTAAGCCCCCATTGAGTCTATGAATTTGCTGATGTGTACAAGAGCACTCCCTTTTCGGCC
The DNA here is from genome assembly GCA_907173295.1 of Fagus sylvatica. Classification (NCBI taxonomy): domain Eukaryota; kingdom Viridiplantae; phylum Streptophyta; class Magnoliopsida; order Fagales; family Fagaceae; genus Fagus; species Fagus sylvatica. Next base: position 6,199,204 of record OU015767.1, on the reverse strand, counting down.
ATCAAAGCGTGAGAAAGTTGGAGCAACATATTTCTCGGGGTAAGGCTGCTTCAATAATTCAATGGGATAGGGAGGTTTCCTCACAAAGAGTCGAGGCTCCTTCGGATTCTTCTCCCTTTCTTGTTTAAGTAAGTTTGCCACGTCAGACATTGTCACAAAGGTAGCTTCCTTCTCTTGTGAACCAGAGTCTTGATGAGGCTTTTCTTGGTTTTCTTCCTCATTTTGACGAGGAGTCTTTGTAGCAGTATCCTTTTCCTTGAGCTGTTTGATGGCTTCTGCCAGCTCACTTTGGTTCTGCTGCAAGCTCTGTATCAGTTGTAATAGCAAGCTTGTTGGTGGTACCTCCCGGTTTTGATCACTTGGAGGTGGTTGCGGTTGATCTTGTCCTCGTGCATTGACAGCAGATTCAGCATGGGAATGTTCTGTATGAACTGAAACTTCTCTTTGATTTTTCCTTTGTCGGGTTTTAGGAGGCATGGTTTCTGAGCTCTAGCTTTTTTCTTGGAAGTATTGATCTCGACTCCCCAGTGGAGTCGCCAGAAATGTGAGGGGTGTTTTTGCTATATTGCCACGCGGCGTGCCGAGGGCGATCACTACGTGGACTTGAACTTTAGAGAAGGGGTAGTCGAACCCAAAATTCAACCAAGGGCCATAAATTCAGCCCAAGGGCTAATGGGATACTTCCAAAAAGTGTTTTAAAAGAGCTAAGATAATAAAGCCCAAATAACTATGGAAAAGGACTAAGAAAGCCTGTAGAAATATTGTAACCGACAAGAGATTTAAAGGACAGTCATTGGGCCGAGCCACTTGCTGTTCCTTAACTGAATCTAAGCTTGAAACATAATGATTTTAACACAAAAGGTACCAGCTCATATGCTTCCCATGCTTTAAGAACCCAAATAAAATTAAAACAAGGACAAGAGAACTTATCAAAGCAATGTTTTCAATAAGGAGCCCAGGAATCAGTTGTTGGGCCAAGCCTCTCACTGTTCCTTGGCTGGATCAGGCTTGAAACAGGATGTCCTCAGTCAAAAATGATTAAAACGCATGTTCTGCATATTCCTGTTGACATCTGCTGCAAGACCTCTGATAAGTAATGCACTTGTTGAGACTAAAAAGAAAGTTGACTTGTTGGGAGAGAGTCAGTCCCAATGAGACATGCATAAGGGTATTAGAGAAATGTGTTTAGGCTTTTTATGGAGCTAAAATCAATGATAAAGAACCATTGTGGTCCTTATAAGGATATTTCAGGATTTCTGCCCAGACATCTGCCAGGAGAGCTTTTTCTGGGGAGAAAGAAGTTAAGTTGTAAATCCCAATCTTTTCAAACGGGATTATATTTCTGAGTTTTTGATTGGTGTTTCTAAGTTGGAAAAGATCTCAGGAAACCCATTTCAGGGGCCTTTTCTCCTTGGATCTTTGTTGTGGTAATTTCTTGAGTTTTTGGAAGTGTTCTTCCTGTTCTGGTTTTTTGGTGAATCTGTTTGGGGCTGGTTGGATCTGATCCCTGTTGCACTGATAATGCAATCCGTCCTATTTATGGGAAATGATTAAGGCTTTCTAGAACCGAGATTATGGCTCTCCTTAACCTTGTTTATTTTCCAAATTAACCCCCTATGACATGTTTTGTCAAATAGAGTGTTTGATTAGCAAAGATAATCATAGCTCTACCCTAATGTCAGGGTAAGGCTTTCTTTCCCTCTGAAATGGTTTTGTCAGAGGTACTCATTGCTTGAGTTAGTGGGTTTTTTTGTATATGGTTGGGTTTATGCATGTCTCTTGTGACTTGGTTTCCATAAACTCGTCACTGTGCCTCCCAGCAGACCTAATGACAACAGTCCATGGTTACCTAAGTCTTGGAACTAACTCCCCTCCACCAAACCACACTCCTCAAGTCAGATCAACATAAGGAGAGTAGCTTCCTCACGGGTCTGGGCCGTGGGAGCTACTCCCTGAGTCCTTTTGGGACTGGAATGGACATGGCCATTAGTTTTCCACCATGCTTTCTCATTTCCAACATGTCTTGGTTGCTGCCAGCAGTCTTTGAGCTGTTGTGCATAAGTCTGCTGCGTGAACAGTACCAGAATTCATGGTTTCCGGTGGAGTGTAGAGCTGGAATGAGCTGGATGGTGTTTGAATAACTTGAAAGATGGCATTTCAATTGCTCTTGTCACGTTGGAAAAGATGGGAGCTGTTGCTCTTCTCTTTTTTAGTAAAATGGTGCATGGCGTGGGCTCCACAGCAGATACACAGCCACATCCTTTGTCAGTTTTTGCTTCAGACTTCGTGGGACCCACGGTTTGGCTGTATTCAGTCATTTGAACTTTGGGGCTGACTACCATTTGGGTTCCAGCTGTTTCCCTCCATTCATTTAATAGTGTTTGGGCCAAATAATTGTATAATAAGCACACCTTGGGTTATGGGCTTTATATGGGTTTTCTTTGGGCTGGTGAATAGTGCCGAGATTCCCTCATAATGGGCCCAGGTGGCTCATTGGGTGCTATATATGGCACTTTAATGGGTTGGGGCCACATATATATATTTTTTGGGTTGTGGGCTGCTTTAACATAGTGTCAAGGCACTTTTAAAATGAGCCCAAGTAAATTGACATTGTTTGGGCTATTTAAATGAGTTGGGCTTATTGGGTTAATTTATTAAGCCCAAATATTTTATTAGGGGCCCAAACAATTGTTTAGTCAAAAAATGGGCATGTACAATTGGTAAGAATCAAATTTAGCTATGTAAAGAAGTCTACGACTATCTTTGGGTAGGGTTTATACATCTACTTACAAACAAACGTGGATGTATATCAATACAAAATCTTATGGGATAATCATTACTTGCTTTTATCGACCGTCACTAAAATATAGGTTAAACTATTGTTTTTGTCCTTAAACTTTGCATGATGTTCGTTTTTCGTTCCTGAATTTTGAAAATTCATTTTTCGTTCATAAACTTTAAAAAAAGTTCATTTTTACATATGAATTTGTCCCTAAACTTTTTTTTTTTTTTTTTTAATGATGAAATTCGTGTGTAAAAACGAACTTTTTCGAAGTTCATGAATAAAAAACAAACTTTTCAAAGTATAAGAATAAAAAACGAACTTCATGTAAAGTTTAGAGATGAAAACGATAATTTGCCCTAGAAAATATTGATAATAGTTATTTCAAGGTTAAATTTGTACACGTCAGTTAAAAAAAAAAAACTAACTAACGACATCATGACTCTAGGATCAACGTGACACATTGGTAATCATTTTTGTATAGATTTGACTTTCATGCATGAAAATTCCTCCAACCAACTACGTAACAATTAAATAGATTATCCATGTGTACATTTGGTCAAATGACTATCGTAGAGTTTAATTTGCTTTTGTTATATGGTTGGTGTCTTTCTCTTTCCCACTTTGTTCTCTTTTAGGATTTATATTTTATTTGGTGAGATTAGTGTTGTTGAAAAATAGATCAGATTGATTTTTTTTATTTTGGTTTATGGTTATTTTGTGAGATTGTTGCTGTTGAAACCCAAATTAGATTGATTGTTTTTTTGGTTATTCGAGGATATTTGGTGGTAAATTCAATGTATGGTTTGAATACAAGTGAGGCAAATAATGATCTACTCTATTGCGTGTGGTCTATGTTGTAGTGTTTTGTATTTATCAAGTGTAGGATGAGCATCTCCAAGAGACTCTCTACATTCTCACCTACATGTAGAGAGTTTCTTGCTTTTACCTAATCACTTTCTCAAAACACTACTACATTCTCTCTACTCTTTCTCTACTTTTATTAAAATAATATTTTTACTCTTTTATTTCAACTTTTTTTTTCTCTCTCCTCATATCTTCCTTTTTGTCTCATCTGATCATCTTTCTCAACAAAACTCTTTTCTTCTCTCCTCCACCATTCTTCTTTTGTGTCGCCCATTGACCCATAGGCCACGCCTCACCGTACCCTCCTCATTGTCACTTCCTCAATCCACCAAACCCACACCCATCTTCCAAAATCAACCCAAAATCATCCAAACTCAAACACCCATTCAGACAACCCACCACTAGTGGAGATCCAACCAGCACCAAAAACATCATATCAAAATTCAGCCTTCGTCCTCTTTCACTCCATCAAATCGCTTCTCTAATCTCCATAATCGTCATCTTTTGTTCCTTCCATCAATGTCTCTCTCGTGCTCGTCCCTTCATTTATGTTTAGATCAATGTCTCCCACTTCGTTTTTTTTTTTTTTTTTTTTTTTTTTTTTTGTTCTTATTGGTAGTTTTGTGTGTTGATTATCAGTTTGGTTTGCTTTAATTTTGGATCATTTTGTACTTGATGCTGTAATTGTTGGGCGAAGGGGTAGATGAAGGTGGCTATGGGTTTGTGAAATCAGATGTGAGAAAGAGAGGGAGAAGAAGTTAAATGAATAAAGAAGTAGGAGTGAAATGATTTTTTAATGGGGTAGAGAGCTACAGTGGCTCTCTTGGTGTAGTCATTGTAGCATTTAGGAGTGATAGAGAGACTGTAGCTAATTTGTTGGGAATAAATATCCTCTATCTCATTTTTTTTGTTACACATTATACTCCACTAATTACAATATACCACATGTCAGATTGTGTTTGATTTGTTTCCATTTTAAATCTTAGTTATTTTATAAGGAAAAAAAATAAACACGTGGTGCATTGTAATTGGTGGAGTATAAAGTGGAATATAAAAGTGGGATAGAAGATTTGTATTCATATGTTGGAGCAATATTTTTTGGTTTAGCTTTCCACAAAATAGAGAAAAGTGTGTATAGCTAAATTGCTGGAGATGCGCTTCGATTTGATGAAAAACATTCTTTGATATTTGCTATTAAAAAATTCAACAACTTATCCTCCCTTTTTATCCCCTTCCTCCATTTAAATGTATTCTCAAATTTATTCTTGCAACATCAAATCTTAAGAATTGTTGGATTATGGAATGTGTAGGAGGTCAAAATAGCTCCTCCAATTTATTTCTAGGGTCGAAACCGCATGTTTGGGCTTTGGCGTGGTTGGGAAAAAAGGGGGAAAGGTATACAAATAATTGGGCCTAACTTAATGGGTTAGGCCTAAATATACAATGGATTGGGCTTTTGGGCCCTAATATAATATGACACCACACAATAACCCCCCAGTCTTCGCTTGTCGAATGTAGAGAGGGAAGTGGAGACTAGATCTAATTGGATGCGAGGTGAGGCCTTGCAAGTTGAGCTTAGGTCCTTGGGACCAAAAGTGGCCCTTGAGGCCGAGCTTGGGTCCTAGAGGCCGAGATCGGGTCCTGGAGACCGAATGAGGCATTGGAGGCCGAGATTGGGTCTTGGAGACCGAATGAGGCACTAGAGACAGAGATCGAGTCCTAGAGACCGAACAAGGCCTTTAAGGCCCAAAAAACACGACATGTGAGTTAATTTTGTTGGCTTCTCACTTTTATATAGGGGAAATAAGCAATTTTTCATAAATCATACACAAGTTTTTGTTTGTGGCCGTTGGAGCCATTCATTTTGAGGCTGTTGGAGCCATATTCAATACGCTTTTGGTTACTCATTTAGCGTTTCGCTTGTTTCATATTCGTACTTATTTCACGCTCGTTCTTTAGTTTCAATTTTGTTAGCTAAGCAACTGTTCATAGCCTATGCTTGGGTAGAACCACACCTATCACTTGCCAGTCATCCTGGTCCTCAGCACTTGGTAACCTCAAAGGTTGACCGATGCTTGAGTCAAGATAGATTTTGAACTTTCACCTGCCAGTCATCCTGGTCCTCAGCACTTGGTAACCTCAGAGGTTGATCAAAGCCCAAGTCAAGCTAGATTTTCTATACTTGCTAGTTATTCTGGTCCTTAGCACTTGGTAACCTCAGAGGTTGACCGAAGCCTAAGTCAAGTTAGATTTAGAGTTTCCGCTTTCCAGTCATCTTGGACCTTAGCACTTAGTAACCTTAGAGGTTGAACCAAAGCCTGAGTCAAGCTAGATTCAGAGTTTTCGCCTGCCAGTCATCCTGGACCTCAGCACTTAGTAACCTCAAAGGTTGAACCGAAGCCTGAGTCAAGCTAGATTCGAAGTTTTCGTTTGCCAGTCATCCTGGACCTCAGCACTTGGTAACCTTAGAGGTTGAACCGAAGCCTGAGTCAAGCTAGATTTGGAGCTTTCGCTTGCCAGTTATCCTGGACCTCAGCACTTGGTAACCTCAGAGGTTGAACCGAAGCCTGAGTCAAGCTAGATTTGGAGTTTTGGCTTGCCAGTCATCCTGGACCTCAGCACTTGGTAACCTTAAAGGTTGAACCGAAGCCTGAGTCAAGCTAGATTTAGAGCCTTCGCTTGCCAGTCATCCTGGACCTCAGCACTTGGTAACCTCAGAGGTTGAACCGACGCTTGAGTTAAGCTAAATTTGGAGCTTTCGTTTGCTAATCATCCTGGACCTCAGCACTTGGTATCTTCAAAGGTTGAATCGAAGCCTGAGTCAAGTTAGATTTGGAGCTTTTGCTTGCCAGTCATCCTGGACCTCAGAACTTGGTAACCTCAGAGGTTGAACCGAAGCCTGAGTCAAGCTAGATTTGGAGTTTTTGCTTGCCAGTCATCCTAGATCTTAGCACTTGGTAACCTCAGAGGTTGAACCGAAGCTTGAGTCAAGCTAGATTTGGAGGTTTTACTTCCGAGTCATCCTAAACCTCAGCACTTGGTAACCTCAGAGGTTGAACCGAAGCTTGACTCAAGCTAGATTTGGAGCTTTTGCTTGCTAGTCATCTTGGACCTCAGCACTTGGTAACCTCAGAGGTTGAACCGAAGCCTAAGTCAAGCTAGATTTGGAGGTTTCACTTCCCAGTCATCCTGGACCTCAACACTTGTTAACCTCAGAGGTTGAACTGAAACTTGAGTCAAGCTAGGGTTTCTAGTACATTATTTTTGGAGATTTCATATCAAGGATATTATTATTGAATTTAGTTAGTACACACTTGTAAGACAAAACTTTATGGGTGCGCGACCATTGTCACGTCTAGAGCTCATACTTTGGGTTCGGGGCGTGACACAACCATTCGGCTTCTATACTTGCCAGTCATTCTGGTCCTTAGCACTAGGTAACCTCAGAGGTTGACAAAAGCCTAAGTCAAGTTTTTTCAAGCTTTAAATCATTTCAAGCTTTAAATCCTTCAAGTTCTGAGTGCGTTCGCAACTGTGTTGGCCCTACGAAGCATTTTCAAGAAAATAGGACAACCCCAATGAAAGATGTAGTTAGATAGACAAATGAATCACTGCATTCATCAATAAAGTGATGCGTTGACTAACACATAGTCGTTGATTCCAAGCAAGTTTCCAGGCAAGTACATGTGCATTCTAGGAGGCATGTTAAGTCATGTGATATGGTCCATGTTCCATATATAAACTATTATGCTATATACACAAAAAATGCGTCAAAGCCTACAAAGTAGGACTCCAAAGAAGTAGCAAATATCATGACAGGACAAATCAAAACATTGATCTGAACAAATGTCTTAATGTTCAGGAGATCCAAATTTATACTTTGCAAGTAGAGTCTGATAGTCGTAATATCAATTTAAAACCTCTAGGTTATCGCAATTAATGGAAAGAGCATATTAATGCTACAACACAACTTGTTAACAATTTCTAGCCCCATATTAAAATATGTTATAAGTATCGAGACTTCGGTGGAAAAGATTAGACTTAATCGTTCTACCATAAAGGGCACGCGTCTAAAGACAAAGTCAAGTCTAGAATGTGCATAAATAATTCGAGTAGAATTTATCATTTTCTACATGTAATCTCATGGATACGACGTGCTAAATAAACACTTTCCATGGAATGCATGTTAATGCAAACACACATAATAATAGCTATTTGCAAAAAATATTTGCATGGGGAGTTTTGCATAAACAGCATGTCTGTGTGTAATGAGCATGTAAGTGTTAACATATTTAAGCAAATATAACTACACGTTATAAAAATCATATGTATTCTCATAATTTATTACGTCATAATAATGATCATGTTTATATAAAAATAATTGGGTGGTTAATCATTGAGAATTAACCACCTCCCACCGCAAACAAAAAAAAAAATGAAAATAATTTCATTTTAATTTTCAAAGCCTTAGCAAGATTGTTGTTTAAATTCTACAATATTTATATTTCAACACAAAATATAAATATTAAGACTATGCTCTCATAAGCGTGAACGTAAAATAGTTGTGTAGATCATGCATTTAGAATGACATTATATGAAATAATCATAACAAATCATTAATTAAGGAAGTTATATAAAAAGTAAGTTAAGAAAACTTAGCTTCGAGGCGAGGCCATAAAAGCCTTGAGGATTAATTTGGACCGCAGAGGAGCCCATTCTACCTACCCAAAATTTTCCTTTTTATTTTATTTTATTTTTATTTTTTTGCTGACATGGCGCGCTGACTAGGTGATAAGGGCTGACGCGACGGCACAGCAAGGCGACACGTGGCACGGGCGTGTGCTAGGAGTGTGGCCGCGTGTGCCTTGCACATGCTGCTGCGTGCTGGCTTGTGGAGAAAGTGGCCAGAGCCTCGCCGGCACGTGGAGGCGTGTGCAGCCTCCGATGGTGGCAGTTCCACCGCCAAACGGTAGATCGGCCAGTGAGGAGTCCGAAAGGGCTGCTGGTCTGCTGTTTTGGAGCCTGGCAGCTCGTGTTCTGGGCTTCGAATAGTGTGGCGGCACTAGAGCGCGTGAAAAGCGTCGCTAGTTTCTTCTTTAGCGCGTGGGAGCGCGTTACTTCTCCGATGGAGTTTTTTCCACCGAACAATGATAGATCGGAAGACGATCTATCTGTTGGTGGTGGTCTTGGTCCAAGCGGATTCCTGGAACGCCAATTTCGAAGAAAGTGGTGGCTCGGCCGCGCATGGTGGCATGTGGGGAGCCTAGCTGAGCATACCAGAGGCGCGTGAGAGCGCATAGAGGGTCCAATGATGACAATCTTTTAGGTTTTTGTAGATCAAGCGACGATCTATCCAATGGTCGAGGTGGTTACTCAATGGGATGCTTGGAAGCTCGAGTTCCGAGGCTCACCGTGCTTGGCGGAACTCGGAAGCTCGGAAATAGCCCCCGTTCATGCCAAAACTCCGGGAAATGCAGTCCCCACAGACGGCGCCAATTGTAGTAGGTCAAAATAGCTCCTCCAATTTATTTCTAGGGTCGGAACTGCATGTTCAAGCTTTGGCGTGGTTGGGGAAAAGGGGGGAAAGGTATACAAATAATTGGGCCTAACTTAAATGGGTCAGGCCTAAATATACAATGGATTGGGCTTTTGGGCCCTAATATAATATGACACCACACAGAATGTATATGTGTCTAATTTCTTGAATTATATGCATTTTTTTGCGTATTAGTAATACAAAGGAAAATTGTTTAGTATTGTAATCATGCGTTTATGTTTGGGCTTGTACTTGATTATACTTTTTTGTAGATACAACTATTATTGTATCTTTGCTTTAATTGTTAGTGGGGGAGCTAGAATTTTGGTCCACAGAAAGGGGGCAAGATATAGGATAATGGTGATCCCTATTATGTCATCCTAATAAGATTGTTCATATTATATATATATATATATATGGGTTCAAGTTACACCCAGACCTGGTGTAACTTCAAAAGAGTTACACCCTTTTTAGACCATTGATTTCTATAAGATCTAATGGTTAAAAAATAACATTTATTTATTGACCTCCACATCAGCTATACTCATTTATAGATATCTTTTTTTTTAGTTTCTCTCATTGTTAAATGTTCCAAGAAAAAAGAAATTGCTATAATCCTAAATGAGATTTGACCTTAACTTTTCTCTCTCCCTCCCATATTTTCGGTTCTTCTTCTTCCAATTTGATCCAATATTTTATTCGGTACTTTCTATCCTCTTAGATAAATAAATAAAAATGGATTAAAAAAAAAACTCAATTGATTCGGAAGACTTAAAGAAGTTCCTTGGATTGGTGATGATATTGGCAAAAGGTTAAAAAAGAACAGATTACATTGTATCCAACATCTTCTAATAAGCTTCACATCAGGTCGCCTAGCCTTTACCACTAGTGGAGATAGTGGTCCGCTATTGTCCATTATAGATTACTTCTTCTCTTGATTGAGTTTTAACAAGACAAGTGTTTGATTTCAGGAAATTGATTTACATTTATATTTACAAAATTGCATGGTTAGGCTTAATAGTCTATGTGAATTTATATACTATAATACTAGTTATTATCTACAATCACGTTTCAGTAAAAAAAAAAAATCTAAATCACGGACTTCCAATTACAGAGCAAAGTTAACAGGTGTGAAAAAATAAAAATAAAAAAAGGAAGAAGAAGAAGAAGAACGGAAGCAACAATAAGGGAGAGAGAGAGAGAGAGAGTTAAGGTCTAATATGATTTATAGCATTTTCGTTTTTCTTTGAGCATTTAATAAAAGAGAGAGAGTAAAAAAATGTTATAAATGAGATTAGGTAATGTGGAGGTTAATAAATGAGTAATGTTTTTTTTAACCATTAGATCTCTTGGAGATCAATGGTCTAAAATGGGTGTAACTCTTTTGAAGTTACACCAGGTATAACTTGAACCCATCTATATATATATATATATATTGATAATCAGATTGTTCATTGTTCATTGTTCACATTATATATGAGTTGAAGATGCATCTTTAAAAGAATAGATTATTAAGTTGAGGGACTAATTTTGGGTCCCTGGGGTTTAGGTAAGTTGCTTGTCATTAATGGTATGATGCATATCATTTGGGATAATATTTAATGTTACCCCAAATGACATACTAGTCATCCCTATTATGTAATCCTAGTAATATTGATCACATTATATATGATTTTAAGATGCATCTTTAAAAGAATAGATTATTAAGTTTAGAGTCTACGCAAGTAAGGGTTGCTATGGTCCCGTGCGAGTGAGTTTAGGTAAGATATATTTCATTTGAGATAATATATATGTCATTTTAACATTTTTAAATAACACGCATCTTACTCCACAGATTATCCCCCATAGGACCAAAAAATTTCCCCACAAATAGTTGTATAATAAATAACTCTAAGAATGTTTCTTCATGTCACATTAATAAAAATGTCATACGCAAGGATTTAATGGCCTTGTGGAACATGTAGTATGGGAACAAAAGTTATTATCGTAAAGATATGTGTAGGGTAGACCTCCACGACTGGTCACCCCTTTACTTTTTAGGACAAAACTTAAGTATAATTTATTAAGTTTCTTAATTAAATTTAACCATGTGGTTGTAGTAGCCAATGAGCCATATAGTTTGTAAAATACAGAAACCACCCCTAAGTTTTGAGCTAACGAAAAACTAACAAGACTTTTAAAAAATATTTTGTTTGCCCCCTAAGTGTAAATAGTTTTGGATAAAAGTACACAAACGGTGTTAAGTGCAGTTTGTGCTTGGAGGGCAAACTGAATATTTTTAAAAGTCTTAGTAGTTTCTGTCATAAGCTTAAATCTCAGAGGTGGTTTTTGTATTTTACCCTTTAATTTAATTACCTTTGAGAGACAATAATACCATTTGAATGAATTTAATTAAGCAACCTAAAATATAGTAGTACCTAAGGAAATATACCTACTTTTTTGCACTTAGAGTTATTTTATTAAACTGTTGGGTTGGTGTCATGTTAAGCGTCATGTATAGTTAACTTCAGGAACTACTGAAGCTGCTAAGAGACACATTTCGCCCCTCCCCCCCCCCCCCCCCCCCCCCCCCCCCCCCCCCCCCCCCCCCCCCCCCCCCCCCCCCCCCCCCCCCCACAAACCACAAATGTCCAAGTTTTTCCAATGAAAACTCATGAGCTTGGACTATGACCTAAAGATTGAGTTGATGCTGTTGACATGTCATGGGTGATGAGAAATCTCCAGTCATGGCTTCTTTGAGCTTTGGCCTTGTACCCATGCTTTTGGTCTTATTTGCTAAGAGAGGAAAGTGGCGGAGAGGAGGTGAATGCTTTATGAGATGGCAACTTGACTTCTTAGTGGAACATGCTATCCTTTTTGTTTTTTGTTTAGTTATCGCATGCCCAACCAATGTTTTGTCTTTTAGTGAGGTGGGCCTTCTTCGGTTGAATACCAAATGAACCCATAAACATTGTTTTTGCCAATAAATTTTGGATCGTCAAGAAATATGTGTGCTTCATAGTCTTATTGCCCAAATAATCCAATTGAGTTAAAGATGGACATTTTTCCTCCAAAATGCATTTTGCGTAATTATGGGCCTTTATTGAGGAAGCCCATTCCATGTTGAGAGAAATGCAGGTTATGGGCCTTGATCCATTGAAGAGAAAAGATAACAACTCAAGGAAAACGCTAGCCACATTTGCATTTATATCCCAAAAATATTATTCAAGTTACAATTAGGGCTTCCTGCAATTGTTAATAAAAACCCAGTTCGACCCAATAAATGTCTAATGTGGTACTCAGCAAACACTCCCCCACTTAAATAATTAATGTGTTACCACTGATATAATTTGTAACAACTCAAGGAAAGTACTAGTCACATATGCGCTTATACGTCCAAAGGATTAGTTAAGTTATAATTGGGACTCCTTAAAATTGTTAATAAAGCCTAATTCGACTCAATAAATACTTGATATGGGACTTAACAAACACACACACTTATCATAATTTGGGACATCACAAAAAATATGATTATTGAGCCTAATTTGCGATGTAAAAGTGTATGACATATTCTATGAAGCGAAGAAATGTGGGTCTTGAGCCCGATTTGTGATGTAATAAGAAATAAGCCATGAGCCCAATTCATTAGGTGTGAGAAACATGGGCAAAATTCCCATGCCTTGTAGATAGAGTCTTAACTTGAGCTTAGGACTTGTTTTAACCCAAATTCTCTTACATATTGTTAACATAGCCTCCAAGCGGGAATTGGGGAACGGATAAAGAGTTCTTATGTGGTCATTAACCAAAAAAGATACCTCAACAAGATATAAAAAACATTTCCTAAAAGTTGTTCATGATGATCTTATGGATAGGATTAATATGTATTGGATAATGGCTAATCTAATTTGTGATTGCCTTTGTTGGATATAAATATTCTATCCCACTTTACGTGTTCTATTCTGTACTCCACCAATCGTAACTCATCACACATTTATTTATTTATTTTTAGTTTCCTTATAAAACAACTAAAGTTTAAAATGGAAACAAATCAGAGATGTATGGTATTATAATTGATAAAGTATAAAGTGGAATACAAAAAGTGGGATAGAAAATATTTATTCGTCTTTGTGTGACATAAGTGAAGGTAAACACGTTAATCAGGGCGGATCTAGGAATTCAATTTAGGGTGGGCACTTTTAATTTAGATTTCAAACTTTAATAAACATAAAAAATAAATAAAAAATGTCAAAAACCGATATACTTTGTTTATATAAACAAAAAGTAACAAACAATAAGTTCATTATAACCTTCTACAATTGATTTCGACATACTTTCATATTTTGAAACCATTGTATGATTACTTCATTATCAATGCTATGAAAAATGTATTTCTCTATATATTTAGTCAATTTGTCATTCATCCGATTTTCTTTTGAAGTATTTCTCCATTACTATTTCTAAAATATTAAAAGAAAAAGCAATGTTCATAAAATAAACTAACACATCATAAAATATAAAATTGACATTTTTTAAGTTTTTCCTTTTGTTTTTCTACACTAATAAAACTAACAAACACTCAAATAGTAACAAAACAAAAACCTACTAACTTACTAAATATAAAACACAATCAATCATATTAAAAAAAAAAAAAAAAAAAAAATCAGTCACAGTAACACAAATACATTGATTGTTGTTGTTGTTGTGATTTTATTTTTGGGCTAATTTTTGTTGATATTATTTGTTTTTTTTTATTTTTTTTAATGTTATTTAGATCTTCTTTTTTGTGTCATTTGGGATTTTTTTTTTTTTTTATAGTAATTTACCTAGAATTTTTTTTTGAGGATAGCATTTTATCAATCTATTTTTTTTTTTTTTTTTTTTTTTTTTTTTTATATATATTAAATATATCTATTAAATAATTTTTTTTTTTGGGCAATGGTAGTCATTACATCCGCCCATGACGTTAATCATATTTATAGAGAAGGGAATCAAGCAGCTAATTTAAGGACTTCATTAGGATTATCTTCATTGATACAAAATTATGGAATTTTAATTTTCGTACTGATTTGTATTTGATCTTATAAGTGATATTATAACATATTATTAGACTCTATTCTAATTATTTTCCTTATTATTATTATTATTATTATTATATATAAAACACACATTGCAATAGAGAATTTAATGGAGGAAATATTATTTTGTGACCAAGAGTAATACAACTTGTTTTTAGAAAAAAAAAAAAAAAGTAATAAAATTTGTTACTTTTGAGCAGTAGCTTATCGTGGAGAACTAATGGTACACAATATCTTATTTTACTATATATCTTATCTTACTCTCTATATATATCTATATATATATGTGAGAGAGAGAGGTGGTAGCCAACTATGCTTTTTGAATTTTTTTTTTTTGAGCTATTACGTGATCTAAGGAATAACTATTACAGTCATTTTGATAAGGAATAACTATTCCTTATTTTGAAGAATAGTCACTCCTAAGGAATAGTTATTCCCTGTAATGAAAGCGTAACCAAACAACCGAATAGTTATTCTTTAGGAATAGATATTACATTAGAGGACCTATTACAGTGTACCAAATGTGCCATTAGGAAATAGTTTACCTCCAACCTAATTTGTATGAATCCTCCTCCAATCCACTACGTGACAATGAAATAGACTATCCATGTGTATTTTTAGTTATATGGCTTTTTTAATGAGTCATGTTTGGAATACATGTGGGGGTCCGGCTCACCTCTAATTAAAAAATCTCCCATTCCCTCCCATTTTTATCTAGATGAAGGACACGTGTCTAATATAAAATCAAATGGCTGAAAATAATCCACATTAAATGCTATTATTTCTCAGTAAACCACAACTTTTTCCAACAAAACCCATCGCCCACAAATGGATGCTGTCCACTGCTAAGTCCTCCGCCACCTTCTTCGTCAGCCACCACCTCCACCTGGGGTTCCACCCAGACCACCACCACCACTACTACTGCTATTGCTACACTTTTGGGTTTGGTCACTTGATCCATTATTGTTCTTTTCCATCTAAAGTTTATAACTTTAATGAAATTCTGAAGCAAACTCAAATATCACGAAACAGAAAAAGATTTCCCAAGTTTTTGTTTTCTATGCTTGTATTGCTAATTGTTAGACTTGTGATATCACTAACTTTCAAGAACCAGAGCCCGAAAAAATTGCCTAAAATCTCGCAGGTTGTGGAATTTGAGGAACAAACCCAAAAGCCTTGCCAGGTTTCTAGCAAAAATTGGACAATAGCGTGACAGTTGGAACACCCTTCTTCTAAAACCCCATCAACATGATAATTCTCACTGCTGCAACCATGGCTGGAGTTGCAGTGATTAGTGGCACCGAAATGCCCCTTTTAGCTTTGAAATTATTGTTCACTCTCTTGTATTCAGCAGCCATAGGGATGTTGCTTTTAATGGTGGTGGTGGTCTTGACAAAACCCCAGGTGGAGGTGGTGGTTGACGAAGAAAGTGGTGGAGGGCTTGGCAGTGGACAGCATCTATTTGGGCGATGGGTTTTGTTGGAAAAATTGTGGTTTACTGAGAAAAAATAGTGTTTAACGTGGATTATTTTCAACCGTTTGATTTTATAGTTGACACGTGTCCTTCATCCAAATAAAAATGAGAGGGAATGAGAAATTTTTTTAATTGGAGGTGAGCCGGACCCTACATGTGGATAGTTTATTTAATTGAAACATAGTTGATTGAAAGAGAATTCTTCCAAACTGGGTTGGAGGTAAACTCTATCCATATTTATAACATTATTTTTATTTTATTTTATTTTTCCGTAGTAGACATCAAGTACTAAGAACTGAGATAATGGTTGTTATTATTAGTGATAAGGTTGATTTATTATAATGTATGATTCTATACTATAATCGTCTTTAACTGAAACTTTAATAACATGTATTTGTGCAAATTGTATTTTCCAAATGAAAAATCTAAATTTTCAATAATAAAAAAGAGCACCACGTGCGACCAACACTAGTTATAATAGAAATTGCTTCGAGTAGACGTCGAACTTCTCTGATGACGACAGTTGAGGCTCCTGCAGTCACAAAGTAATTGTAAAATTTCTTTTTGAATAGAGAGATTAAGTTTATTTGGATAATCTTATTTTGTAGCTTAGTTTATTATCTGACTACATATAGTTTTATAAAAGCTTATATATTTTTTAGTTACACCTATATTTTTATTTTTTCAATGGAAATAAACTCATCCAAATGTGAGAGAGAGAGAGAGAGAGAGAGAGAGTTTGCAAAAACCTAAAATGAAATTTGAAAACTTTTGTAAAATCCGGTTTTTCAAATAAATCAAGGTATGCATTTTTTATATTCAAACTAAGGAGAATGAATAATCATATTGTTCTCTTATTCTCTAGGTCCAGATATCTTTGGCAAAATAAAAAAAGTTAGCTAGTCTAGCAATTCAAACTAAAATACGTATAGTTCTTAAAAGTAATCCCAATATTTCAACTGTGGAATTGCTAATTGTAGGAATATCACCTTTAGTTAGGGACATTATGGTCACAACTCACAAGAAAGTTTGGATCAAGGCAATAACTTATAAAAATTGAATAACTTGGTATAAACACAGACATTGTTTGGCTACAAAACTGGCTTGTAACCAGTTTAGTACAATCCATTACGTGATAACTAATAAAACTATCTACATGTACTTTTAATCACATGACTCATTAAATAAGTTATGTGACTTGTTCAAACAATACATATAGATATTCTTATTAGTTGTCACGTAGTGGATTATAACAAACTGGTTACAAATCAGTTTGAACCGAAACTCTATCTATATGAACATGCTATGAAATATTTTATGGTTCTGAGATTAAATTATAAATGTAATTTCTCACAATGATATTAATTCCTGTACTAATGACATTCATTTGGGTTTAGTTAGTTGTTTACTTAAAAAATGGGTAGTCTATGAATTCAAGGCTAGTCACTGGTTAAGACTTTTATTTATATATTCAAAAACAATAAAAGGACATTATAATGGCTTTTATGAATCTAGGTATGTAATTTTCAGGTTTTTTGGAAATTAAAACCAAAATAAGAACCCCCATAGCCCATTTCGAAATTCGTCCCTAGTATCAAGAGATTCAATATTTATTATTATTGCATGCAGAAACCAATATAATTAAGAACTAGCTACATTTACGAAGATTGTAAATAAGAATACCTGTGATAGGTCCGTGCCTAATACTTTATTAACGAGAGATGCAATTGGACCTCTTAGGCGTATTCCACTTTTGGCCTCACGAATCGCATTGCGCATGGAATTGAGCAAACGGCCATAAGTTAAGCCAGGTTCATTTTGCACAGCATTGATGAAGCTATAAGTCAAGGCACCTGTTGAAGCATTACCTGCAAAAGCCTGCACATGGAAGCTAGTTGGATACTAAACAAATAATATCACGGAATCAATGGAAATATATAAGTCGTGTTTGCATTCAATTATGTTATAGTGGTGTTTGGCTTCACAATTAGAAGTAGTCACTCACTGTTGTGTCTGAAGAGGTCTGGTGATCATCACAAGCACTGAAAGAGAGCGCTAGCCCACCACTGGTGCCTTTATAAACACCTGACATCCAGCTTTGATCTTCCCATATGTAGTATCCTTCCCTGCTCCAACACAAGAATGGACTTCTGTTTTCAATGTGATCATATACATGTAGCAATTTATTTCCGAATCCGACATTTCATGTTTTACATTAAATATTATAATAAATCTAATTGTACAGATTATCAAGTCATTAAATGTCATGACAATCTCTACACTGTAGATCTAAGAAATAAAGTCTTAACCCTGTTGATGCTAAAACTTGTATCGCACCTATTCATCCTGCACACAAAAGGCAAATCAAGTACGGTTCCACTATAGCAAGCATCGATAATGGCATGAAGTTTGGCCCCATGGGGTATTGGCCTAACGATTGTGGCATTGACTACATCATCAATTATCATCCCCTCAGAATGATAGTCGACAGGGCATAGTGTTTCATCGTACCCATCAATCTCATCCATGTTTTTGTCACGCACCCTTGAGCCATGGCCGGAGAAGTGGAAGACCAATGAATCACCTGACTGAACCCCTTGGACTAGCCATCTCAAGGCCATTAAGATATTAGATTTTGTTGGGATCCTAAGTGGGTCTGTCTCGTCCTCTGTCGGTTTTTCAAAAAAGTTAGCATGAAAGAAACGAAATTAATAGCATATATATATATGGGTAATTCTACAGTACCCATGTGGGTACCGTACCTCTAATAGATAAAATCTCACATTAATGGTACCAATGTCACATATTATGGTACCTATCTCACATATGATGGTACCTATAATTTTTATTTATTATTTAAATTAATATATATAAAAAATCAGATAGTACCAATATCACATTGGATAGTACCAACATCACATATGATAGTACTTATATCACATTTGATGGTACCAATTGAGTGGGTACCATACCCACAAAAAGAGTGTGGGTACTGTAGAATGACCCATATATATATATATATATATTTTGCTTCTCTGTTAGTTTTCATTTTGGGAAATTTAAATATCCAAGAGTTTTTTTGATTATATTGAATAAATTCATTTGATCCACTAATCAATACCTGTGAGGATGAGTATGGAATCGTTAGGAAAACCCAACTTTTCAACCAAAAAGTATCTCATGCACTTAACATCATTCACACTTCCCTTGATCTTGTTACTATGCCCATAATAACTCACTCCACATAGCAAGGCTCGCTTCCTCCCATATGCATTAGGAGGCATCAATGTTGGTGTTGGCCGTGGTGGCTGAGGATAATAACTATAAACAGGTGGTGCATTCGATGCTGGATAGCTGTTTACCGATGCAGCCATCATCGTATTGACAAAGCTTTTAAACCGATTCGCTGCATTGTAAATCGAGTCCTGAGCTTGAACCCAAGGTTCATTTGGTCGAACCCGGGTGATGCCTTGGCATACAGCACATTGAATGGTTTCAGCTTCTGGGGGCACAAGTAGTTGCACTCCACATCGATTGCACCTTTCTCTTCTACCAGCCATTGCTTAATATTCTGTATACCACACACCTAATGGTGCTAAACCCAATTCCTTGCGATTTTAAAGTAAGCCAGAGCAGCAAGTGGAATCATCTTTTGTGGGATATGGCAATATTCGGGCACTTAAGGGTATGGTGGAGAATCAGATTCGTTCTTCAATTAACGGTTGAAGTTTCTCTTACGTGATTCGGTTCAAGATCAGCTAGATTTGACTAACTTGCAAACAAATGTGTCCTGGGATACTTTCTTTCTAATCAATGTCCATTAGTTTCTACTTTCTAATAAGATGACAAAGGTACATGTTCGAATATTAATATTAGTTTGGTTATTGTCTTCTTGAAGACCATGCCCATTATTGCTAATTGTACAACATTCCAATTTTCATGTTGATCACCCGGAAGTGTGCCTATAAGATATGGGCATCTACTTGTATATATACATAGAATTATAATTCTTGTTTAAGTAAAGTACAATTTAATTAAGGTTACTTACTTGTTATTTCAATACATTAAGTTTAAAACTTATCATTTTAGTTCTATAACTTTCATAATATAGTCATTTTTGTACTTCCATCCACTTCTATTAAAAACTTTTCCTTAACTATTTTAAAACGACATTGTTTGGATTTTTTTGAATATTTATATTTAAAAAAATAAGTTTTAAATTTTTTTATTATAAAAAATAAAATCTCAATTTTTTAAAAGAGAAGAAAAAAGTATGATTTCTCTCTCTTCCTCTCTCATTTCAATTCTCTATTTCTCTTCTTCTCTCATCTCAAGGTTAGATCTCCTCTTTCCTCCACTATCCACTGTCCACTCCAACTCTCTCTCCAATATCCCGAACCGAGCCTCCAAAGGTGGAGAACTGAAGTTGACTGAGTGGGTTTCTGAATCTCTCTCTACCTTCATCGAAGCTATAGATTGAAGCTCCAGAGATGGGTTGTGCGGGTACTACCAATTTGAATTTTGTTGGAGTATTGATGTTGTTGGGTTCTGTGTCTACGGGTGCGGGGTTGTGCAGAAGAGGAGTTTGAGCTGTGGTTTTATGTGTGTGGATTTTGGGGATGAAAATGGTAGTGGGTGAACAGAGATGAGTTGTACAGACAAGGGAAAAGTGTTCGGATTTCAAAGAACCTTGGCCCAGGTTGACCTCAATGTTGTGGATCATTGTTCCAATACATATAGCTGTAAGCGGCATAAAAACCCCAATTTGTAAATTTATGTCAAGATAAAGCATCTGGTTCATCATGCTATCACGCAAACTACTTTCTTTTGAAGCTTGTGAGCTTGAGCCTTGTCTCTTTGAAGATTGTGGGCTTGTAAACTTGAGACTTGAAGCTTGTGGGCATGTTTAATTGAGCCTTGAAGCTTTTGGGTTTGTAGATTTGTCTTTTGAAGTTAGCGGGCTTGTTGACATGCCTTGAAGCTTGTGGGCTTTAAACTTATTTCTTTGAAACTTGTGGGCTTGTAGACTTGTCTTCTGAGGCTTGTGGGCATGAATACATGTCCTTTTTAGGTTTGTGGGCTTCAGCCTTGATGACTATGGGCTTGTGAGCTTGAGCCTTGATGATTTTGGGCTTGTGCCTTGTGTTTTAATGATCTTTAACTCTAAACACTTGTTGGGCTTTAAGTTTTCTATTTTATGGAACCTAGTTTTGGGCTTGGGTTCATTGATAGCAAATAGGGTTCAAACAAAAGCTTATTGATGTGCACACAATAGTGCGTATTTTATATTCTTAATTTATATTTTGTTGGGCTTATTTTATATTTTATTTAGTCTTATTTTATTTATTTTTATGTTTTGTAGATGTTACAAAAGTGGTGCAAAAATGATGAGAAGTTGTAGAATTTGAGCTAAAGAAACCAAGGATTAAAAAGTGAAAGGAATGAAGCTTTGGCAGAAAATACATATATTAATATATATGATTGTGCCGTGCAAATGAAAAGAAAAAAAAGAAAGCTACAGGCATGTTTTAATAAGGACAAAATGGGAATTTAAAGAAAAAGGATACTCTTTTCATTTTCCTTCTAGAAGACCAGGGCGCATGAAAAAAAGGGGGTTTTTTTTGGCTTCTTTCTTGGGGAGGCGGCACTACATCATGAACTTAAAAAAAAAAAAAAAAAAAAAAAAAAAGGAACACTATCATGCATTTTATAATCATTACTCTATTTTCCGGGTTGAGAATACTATTTAGTTGACTCTTAATTAAGTTATTGTTGACATCTCATTTTACAACAATTAATTTTATTTTTTTACACTTTAGTGCATAAAGAGTAAAATGGTAATTTCACAAGCTTGAAAATTTAAAGTTAGTCCATAAATTTAAAATCATATTATAAGTGATCAAAATTGAATTAAGAATGAAAGTACATTTTTCGGATTGGAAATTGGATTAAAAACCAAGATTTTATTAAGGAAATAAATTTGATTAGTTGAAATGATATTTACCATAAGCTCATATGCATAGGATTACTTGTTAATTAATTTGATTAGTCCTCTAAAGGATTCAATTAATAAATAATTTCTATTGGTTTAGAACACCTTCAAATGGTAAATATTCATGCACAAGATATTCATCAAAAGATAATTTTTAAATTGATTTAATTTTAACTAATGGGATAATTATTTTGACCAATAATTATCATATTAATTATTAATAAATTGATTAAAATTAAGAAATCTCGAATTCAGCCAAATAAGGATTTTTAAATCCATTAGAAGTTGACCAAAGTGAAAAACCCAGAATTATCCAAAGCCCAATTCGGATATGGATTCCAATTTGTACATTGATTAGTATTTCGACCATAACTTTTTACTCAGTTATCTGATTGAGTTGATTCAAATTGGGTTGGAAAGCTAACATGATGGGCTACAAATAAGCATTTATGACCATGTCCAAATTCGAACGTTTAGAGGGTCAAAACGGGCCCGCAATTAGGGCTTAAAAATTAGTCAGAATTTCGGGATTTTCATGAAGTATATCCAATTTCCAAAACCCTAATGCACTCCCATGAGATCCAAAATGTGGGTAGGTTCATTTTAGGGCTTCCATATAAATAGAAAATATTCTCATTGTAATGGGAGGTGGGAAAAATTAGTAAAAGCAATCCTAAGCAAAATTGAAGAGATTTTTTTGCAAAGGGTTAGACTTTGGAATAAATATTCAAGTCCAGAGATTACAAAAGCCATTTTTTGTAATCTCTATTTCCAATATTTCAATTCCATTTTAATCTCCTTTAATAAAATTTAACATTTTTTCTCAAGAAACAATTTTTAGAATCGGTCGTATTCTCAATCAAGTGGCCGCATCCCACCATAATCAAATTCGATTCGGGACACTCATTCAAGAGGTTGCATCCCAAAAGGTACAATTCTTTCTTTTTTAATTTAATGCAACAACTTTAATGGTATAAAATGCATGATTAGGTTTTAATTTTAATTGCTTGATTAATTTTCATTGCACAATTGCTATATTGCATTGTTTTCGGTTTCTGTCTTGTGAATGATGCAAATCCGATTTTTCTAACATGTTGTACTAAAATTACAGTAACTTTAAATTTTCTTTTTTCATGTGAGATGCATGCTTAAATGATTTTAATTGCTTGATGATTAATCATTGTTTAATTTTTTATTGCATGTACTATTGTGATGCTATGAATCAAATGCGAGTATGGTTTGTTTGAGGTTGTGAACTTAGACTAATGGATCCTTAGAGACTGACCTAGGTCAGGTTGGATGGGTGCCTAACACCTTCCCATTCAATCCCCTAGCCCCTGAATCCTAATCTTAGGGGAAGCATGTATATACTAACAAACCGAACCTAATTATCTAGAAGGTGAGTTTGTAGGGAACCCATTATCTAGGGCATAGTATCTACCAACTTGTGACATAGGAATGTCGCGTTAGTCCTAGCAATACATTTTGTTTGATAAACCATTTTTCTAACAAGGATCAAAGTCGATACTACGCTATGGGGTGGTAGCTTCACTAGGGATACACGAGTCTAGGAAGACTGTGATTAATGGATAGAACTACTGTGGCTTCCGAGCTTCACACACATTAAGAACCCAAGAAATAATGATGCATGAACATGTTATTAGAGCTTTAAAAGACAAACACAAAGACATAAAAATGGCTTGGCCAAGCCCTTTCTATTTTTTAAGCTAAGCCCTCAATAGTCCTCGATGGAGTCACCACTATGAGAACCACAACCCTTGCTATAGGTCAAATGGGCCTCAAATTGTGACCTACCATTGATGGACCAACCCTCTAGCTAAAAGGTTGATTTTCATGTCAATGCAGTCACCACCAATTTTAATTAGACAAAGTAAGAAACTCCTTCAAAATGTATTTCCTCTTTTTATTCAAATGAATTTGTATGATTTACAAAAGAACATTCAAAATGGAAAATTACATTGAAATTGCATCCTAGATACAATCTAGAAAAGAATACATTTGAAGATTTTCTAGTTACAATCAAGTAAAAGAAAATTACATCAAGTGAAGACCTAATTCTAGGCTCGAGGGCTTGGTTATAAAATGGGAAGATGTTAGGCAACGGATTTTACCCGACTTAAGTTGGTCTTCTAGATTAAGCTTGGCCAAGCACAACATATCATGTCAATGCATCAAAACCATGTTTACATGAAAATCAATTTTAGGTTTCAAGTTGTTATTATGCTCATTTCATGTTAATTATCTTATGTTAAAGTCTCATCCTATCCTAAACATGTTAAGATATGATAAAAACTAATCTAACAAATCGAACATAATGATAACAACCATAATTGAAGAGATTAAGGTTAAGGTTTATACCAACTGAAAAATACTTGTTTGGATCTCATCACGCCCTTCCAAGGATCACTTGATGATGCTACTCCTCCTCTCTTGTGTGGAAATGATGGTAGTGCACAAGGTGGTCCAAAGTGGCAACGTTAAAAAGAAGTTAGTAATGACAAACAAGAAGTAATTATTTTCAATAAAAATGATATTTAAAAGATTGTAAAGAGATTTGCAAAATAAAAAATAAAAAAGGACAGCTTGTATGGCCTCAAATGGCTACTTGTCTAACTGCAATGAGTGCTTGAAGGTGCTGCTTGTGCGGAAACAATGGTGGTCCAAGAGGCGGCTTCAAGGTAGTTGTAAGGAGGCTCCAAGTCGAGAATTGAACAAGGCTTTGAGAGAGCTTTGTTACTCTTTTTATATAGAGGGAGCTATATGAAATCCTATTTGCTAAGAAAATACCTTCAAAATGATTTGGATGCCTTCTCAGGAGGAAGGCTTTGGACCCTCTGACAATTTTGGAGACCTAGTAGAGGTATGAGAGTCAATTGAAGCCAAATTTTGGCTTTTGAATTTCAAATTGGATGGGCATCAATTGGGGGATCCCAATTACTTCCAAGAAGCTCCCTTCATCAAGTTGTTGACTGGATTACAACTGTTAAGGAGTTGAAAGGGGTTTTGAAGGCAATTTAAATGAGCCAAAATGAGGCTCCAAGGTTAGAGTGTTGGCCTGGAGTGTGATGCCCCGCACCACTTAATAGTTTAATTAATTATATTGGTTCGAAACTAATAAAGGATTATAAGTTTAATACATTTATGTGGTAAGTATATTTAATTTGGATTATCACTACACTACGTTATTATGTACACATTAGTAATGAAAATGGATATAAATTAATTATAACCAAACTATAATAAGGCATCAAGTTAGTTAATAGATTACTAGAGGGGCAAAATGGTCATTTCATACCTAGTTTTGAAGTCCAATAGAAACTAACCATTTGGAAAAGCTTTACACTTACCCTCCCATGCATGAGGACACATGGCAAGCACTAATAATACATCCCCTCTCGTATATTGGCCGGCCATGCATTGCACTCCTCATTTCATTTCATTGTTCTGCTGGCCGAAAACCCCTTGGAGGAAAAACCTCCATAGTTGCTCTCCTTCAAGCTTCACTCCATCAAGAAAAGGATAGCTCTTGTTAGGGCTTATATTCCCAACCTTTAGAAGGTAAAGTCCTCAAATTCTCTAGGGTTCCATGGAGTTTAATTGGGGGTTTAAACTGAATTTCATGCATGTGATAGATTAGGCGAAATCTTAGCTTTCATGTATGTTTTGAAATGGGTATAGTTGAAAGTGTTGGTTGATCTTCATGATTCTTGCACTTTGAGGTTATGGGTTTGTAGAAATATGATTTTGGGTTAAGGAAAATGAAAGATTGTGGACATGCATGTGGGATTTGAAGTGGTAGTTGCTGGAATTTTAGATTGAGCATGAGATTTGGTGATTCCATGTTGTTTCTTACAATTGATGATGGAATTGTTGATATATGTGGATTTATATGGCTTGTATGTTCTGTGTGTGATGGATTACATTGATGTTTGACTTGATTTGGTACTGCATGTGTTGGATTTAGGAGGATTGTTGGCTAATGGTTGATGGGTTTTAAGTTTCTAGAGGAAAATGCAACCTGTCTCTGCTTCTTGTAGTGAACAGAACGTTGCACGAAATCCTGGGAGTTTTCTAAAATAGGAATGAGGAAACAGTCTTCTCTAGAGTAATCTATCATACGTCTAGATTATATATATGAAATTTCATAGAAAAATATTGAGTTTTGATAATTATTTGTTATTTTACAAGAAAACTGTACAAATCTGTCAAATTGACAGATTCTGTGTTTGTCGGTTTGAAATTGCATAATAAATCCAATAATTGGAATTTAAGTGATTGGCATATGTTTCTGGAACCCTAGGATGCATATGTTATTTATGGAATTAACCCCATACCATTTCAGTAAATAATATATTGTGGGTACAAATTTTAAGTCACCTTAAAAACTTTGCTGACAGAATTGAGTTTACTGTCTTAAGTGATTTGTAATAAATTATGAATTTATGATTTGTTCTCGAAAATGTTATGAAGTGTGAAGGATACATTTTTTGTGGACTCTGTAATTTTTTATAATATTTTAAGGTGTTTTGATAACTCAAATATAATTTATAAGTTAGTTGTACTGTGCTGAAATGGACTGGTTGACAGAATCGAGATTACTTGCTTGTGATAATTTTAATGAATTGTAGAAAATTCAAATTGAGTTGAAAATTTAGGACCACATGCCACACATATATAGGTATTCCCGTATAAAATTTCATGAGTTTATGACACCGTTTGGTTGGTCATATGAGGCTTAAAATTGGGATGTATAGCAGGGGATACGTTGACAGTAACTTGTAAATCAGAAAACTTTGGAGAATTGTTTTCCTGATATGGGTTGATTGATTTAAGTTGGCTTTTCTTGTATGCATAGTAGTTAGTATGTATATTATATGAGTGAATTTTGTATGTCTTGTTTCTACCCTTTAGTACACAAAAGAAATGTTTCAATCCAGGAAACTATTGTTGCTATAGTAGACTATTGTGTGGTGATTTAGAATTCCACTTTGGTTGAATTTAATGTTTTGAACATGTTGTTTGGGGTTGTGAAAGGGGTTAGGACAGCTTTAAGCTAAGAATTGGAAAAATTAGTAATTAGTATTTCCCTTGGTTTAGGAGAATCCGAAGACAATAGGTGAGACTGCAGGCTTGCTTGAGACTCTGGTTTGGGTTCTGCTACGGTGTACAGGTAAGGGAATGTGCCATGAAAATTTAATAGTCTATGTTTTAATAATATATCTATATATGTTTTATCAATGCTTTCAGTAAACTCAGTTTGATACTTGTTTATAAAGAAAACGTGCATTGATTTAGAAACAGTTTTGAGTTAGTACAGTTAAGACAGATTTTAGAAACAAGTTGTGGATATGCTATGAATTTGGGCTTAGTAAGACAAGAGAGAGATTGAAAAATAAACAAGCATGATATGTTTTATGAACACCTAAAACGGTTTTCAGTGTGAGGGTCTTGTGACAACAGGAAGGCCTCGAGGGGTTTTATTTCCTATAGACTGGCAACAAGTAAGGCCACGAGGGGTTGTATTCCCTGTAGACTAGTAGCAGGAAGGTCACGAGAGGTTTCATACCCTGTAGACTGGCAAGCAGGAAGGTCACAAGGGGTTTTCATACCCTATAAACTAGCAAGCAGGAAGGCCACGAGGGGATAGTTTCCCTGTAGACATAGCATATGTAAAGTCACAAGGGGCCAAGTCTTAAAGATATAGTACAGTTACATGTTCCATATAGTTTTTGCTATATTGTGCAATGGTCTGAGATAATTTTTCTCTTCAGAATAGTTTAAGGGAACATGTTTTATTTACATATAAAGGAATCATGCTATATGTTTAGATTTCAATAGTTATATTATGTCTTACAAGTTATCAGATATTATGTTCATCGGTATGAAACATATATGTTCAAGAAACTTATGAAATCATTTTAGCATGAACTGTTTATACGCAAGTCATATCCACAAAAATTATTCTGTTTATCATGCATTCATGCATACTGTTAAATCTTTATGTTACGCCTCCCTTACTGAGCAAAATGGGTTGCTCAGATTGCAGGAACATCCTATAGTGCAGCCAAGAGTCTCAGCATGGAGGAGCAAATATATTTGTATTTAGAACTAATCTTAGATGTTTTGAGTTTTTATGTATATAAAGCAGAAGTGATGTATATGTTTAAAGAGTCTTCCGCTGTATTAGAGTTATTATGTCCACATACTGATATATTTTGTATAAACAGTTATAGATGCTCTGACTACTATCACTTCCTTTAAGTGAACTATTATATTCAGTTATTTTGCAAAGGAGTACGTTATTATATTATGGGAGTTCCTAACCCAAGGAGAAGTTAAAGAATCAAGATGAGAGAAGAGAGAAAAGAAGAAAAAAAATTTTATACTCCTTTTAGTTGGTTCGTGTTAATATCAGGCACAGGCTTGGTATTAACATGCTGGTCCGACTCCGAATCATATTACGGATTTGGGTAGTGGCATGGAGAGTCTATGTGTCGGTCGGCACTCTAAAGTGGGTATGTGTGTCGGCCCGAGTGTCGAATGGCACTTTGTGAGTATGCTTCAGTATTTTGGTCGTAACTTTCTCTTTTGAAATCGAATTGAGGTAAAATTTGTGGCTTTGGAAAGCCAGCATAAAATGAAACAACTTCATGAGAAATAGGATTTTACCGATTCGCACGATTCGAGCCCACAATGGCCATTCAAGATGAGCCATAAAATTTATTTTGCAATTCGTTGACACTTTTCTTTTCTGAATTTTGGTGTACGTTTTGTAACAATTATTTTGAAGTTTTGGCATCTGTGAGGGCTAGTTTTCAAGCCCTTTATCATCCCTTGTTTCCTCTTATTTCCTTGAATAAAATTTCAAACAATTAAAATCTATTTTCTTTAGTTTTTCAATTAAATTAAAGGGATTCCCTCTCCAATTCAAATCAAATCATCCCATGTGATGTGTGCATGATGTATTTAGATTTAAACCAATTAGATTATCACACCTATTTTACTATTAATAAATTCCATAAGGAACCAATCATAATTCAAGGGTCATAATTAAATGGGTTCAATTTTAATCTCATACTTGCACTTTTAGCGTTAAACATTGATTTACTGATAACTGTCAATCCAATTGTTCGATTTGAGCGTGTAACATATCGTTTTGATCATTTATATATAAATATTTGTTTGATGACCTTTAATTGTCAATCGGACATTCAAAATTATTCTTGATTTAAAACCCTAATCAGAAAGTTGTCTACTTCCCATTTTAGAATTTTAAGTCTTGAAATCCTTGTTTGTGATAAGGTTAGGATGTAGGCAGCAAACTAGGGTGTCCTATAATGTGGTTAGGAAAAGAAAGATGGGATTAGGGAGGAGAGTAAGTGCTATTAAGAAAAAACATACCTCCTTCCTAGAACTTGTTTGGTATTTTTATCCAAATAAAAAAACACTTGTTTTGTGATCAGTTTGATTGGTCCCTTCGGTTGAAATTCTACCGCAACTCATTGTGTGAATTGAATAGCTAGTGTTTAGTTTAATCTTGACAAGGTCACCTTCAGAAGAGATGAATGGTAAGTGGGATTTTGTGAGCTCATTTTCACAGGTGATTTTCAGAAAATCTGTTATAATAGTTTTACTCTCACAAATGTTTTTCTAACCACCTAAATAAAACCTAAAGGGTATAAATGGACATTAAGGAAATAAATAGATGTTTGTGAATAGGTGTAGATGCTTTGAAATGGGGTGAATATTCTGGGAAACTAGTTGGCCAGGATCAATTACCATATGGAAATGAAGTGATTTTATGGTTCTTGTTTAGGTACTGTCATCACCCTATTTTGGTCCCTAGGAAGTTTTCTGGTTTTTGAAAAAAAAATTGAGGCGACCCAAAAATCTCAAGTCTATAATGATTAATCAGCTAAGACTTAAGACATTAGAGAAGGCCAATTCTTAAGCCCGGATGAATCATGTGAAAGAAGATTTCGAATAAATTTGTGAGAAGAAAAGCCAGACAGCAAGCCGAAGAGACCCTACAGTGATAGTAGGTTCAATTACTACCCTGCTAATCATCTGGAACCCAGTACAGGGAAGCACTAGCACCTCGAGAACAAAGGCCACCTCCATGGCCTTAACCCGATCAAAATCCGGTGCGTCAAGCGTGACTATTCAACTTCCAAAACCTTTCCAATACAAGGATGGCAGCAAGGTCCTATGGATCTATAACCTACAAGTCATAACTGTTCGCGTGGATAAGAAGAAAGTAAAGGAAGCCAAGAACCTGTCCTCAGGTCTAGCAGCAATCACACAAAGCGGTAGATGTTATACTTCAGAAGAGTTGTAGAAAAGGAGAAAGGAGATGAGAAATGTTGTAGAGGACCCAGCAAGAAGGAAGGTAGTAAATGAAGAAGCTGAGAACTATTTGAGGATAATCACTTTCTGAGGATGTGAGAACCACGACCCGAGGGTCAAATAGGCCTCAAAGTGTGACCCAACTGACGAATGATCATCCCTCTAGAGTGAAGGTGATGTTATAGTAGAGTCGCTACTTATTTTTACAAGGAAGAAAAACAAGAAAATTCTTTGAGAAAAATACATCTATTTTATTCAATTTGATCGTATGATTACAAATGAATGTCCAAAATAGAAAATTACATAGTAAAGTTTGTCTCCTAAATACAATCTAAGAAAATTACATTTGAATGCTTCCTAATTACAGTCTTGTAAAATAGAAAATTACATTCATAAATACACTAATTACAAGAAAGTGTAAGCACCTCATTTTGCCCGATTAACATCTGTCTTCTAGAATAAAGCTTGGCCAAAAACAAATATTTCAATGTACAAAGACATGGTTCACCATAGAATTTATTTTAAAGGTTCAAGTTTTTTTATTAAATTATCTACATGCGAAAAGGCATGTTGTCATCATCATCATGTGATTTACAAAAATGTAAACATAAATAGGCAAACAGATAAAGGAATTCAGTAAAGAATGTTTACTTGCATGCACTTGGAAGAAGATGCTATTGATTGCTTTGAAATCACCAGAGTTATGTTCAACTTTGGCTGCAATCAAGAAGTTGGTTAATAGAAGACACAAAGAATAATCAATAATGGAAAACCTTGAAAAGCAATAAAGAGCAAAGATCAAAGGAGCTATTGTGTGGCTGCAACTGTGTGGAGCTTGTGTACTGTCTCAGCTGCAAACGAGAATTCCAATGATGCTTCCGTGATGATCTTCAAGGTACAAGTGAACAGAGCTTCGCTGTAGAGTATCCAAAGAGGATTTTTGTTGGAGATTTTCTCTGACTTTTAATGGTGGATTCTTTAGAGGTGTTTTATGCTTTATAAATCATACGCAGAATGATATGAAATTCTCTCTAAAGCTCAAACTTTTGGGACCCCAGTAACTGACCTCTTCTTTTCTTTTTATAGCCAAAAAAACGATATGATATCTTTTGTTAATTTAGTATTTTTTATTTTCAAATAATCCCTATTCCTTATCCTCTACCAGCTGTGAACTGACTTGGATGTTTGAGAATTCAAAATTTAAGTTTAGGGATAATTTGGAATAAAAAAACGTGCTCCAAATTCTAAGTGCCAGATTGGTGGTTCAATGTACCGACCAGTAATTCAAAATGTGCTTGAAGTACCGGATTGCAGATTAAAGTGCCTGATTTGAGCTTGAAGTGCCAGTTGTCACTTAAAATCCCAATCAAAGTGCCAGCTAGTACTTTGAGTTTAAAAAATCATTTTCACCTTATTTTTTTGTATTTATCTGTTTGTTCAATTTTGTCCAACTATTTTATGATAAACACTAGATATAATAGTGATCTTCTTAATCCTTTAAAATATTTGAATTGATTTATTTCAATTAATCCCTATATATTTAATTAATTAATCACACCATTTATCCAATTTAAACTGATTTTATCTAACGTAGTAGAGTCCATAATTTTTTATCATTGCAGGCCAATGGGACGCTTACACCTCATTAATTAAAATCAATCTAATTAATGGACCAATAATAATTAGTTTGGATTAATCCTACGTACCCGGAATCATTAAATCATTATGCACTCTATTCGTTAAATCTTCAATTGATCATAATATTTGCACTTACGGTCTGATTTGGGCTTGTGACATGTTGTTTTGATTATTTTGGCGTGGAGATTTGTTTAATCAATTCAATTTGTCAATCGAATGGTCAAAATTGTCTTAGAGAAGTTGTATGCTTCCTTCTTCGGATTTATTATTGGAAAAGAACCCTAATTTGTATTTTTAGGTTATGTAGGTTGCAAAACGAGGTGTCTACAGAGGATAATTAAGAGTAGTGAGTATAACATGGTCAAACAAATGAACAAGACGCCAACTCACATCTCCATCCTATCCCTATTGCTTGGCCCTGAGACCCATCAAAAGGCCTTCTAAAAGTCCTAAATAAGGCCCATGTACCTAAAGATATCACTGGTCCATCTTTCGAAAACATGGTGACAACTGTTATGTCCATCAATCACACTACAAGAAAATAGGTCTATGGCAACAAAACTTTTCATTGCACAAAAGTCTCAATTTCGTCGCTTGATGTACCAGGCGTTGAAATAGTATTTAGCGACGAATTTATTTTCGTCACCTAAAGATCATTTGTCGACGAAACATGGTTCGTCGCCCAATAAACTATAGGCAACGAAACTTATTTTTGTTGCCAAATAATCTTTACGCAAAGAAATTTATATCCTCGCAATTGAATTTTAGGCGACGAAACATTTCGTTGCCAATTGTTTTTTGTTTTTTCTTTCAACTTGTTAGGCGACAAAAATTTGCATCGCTAATTGCCAAATGATATATATATATATATATTAAATTAGGTTTTTGCATTTTTAATATTTTATACTTACTCATTACAACTTGTTATTAAGAAATCAATTCATTCTCAACAATATATCCATAAACAAACCATCCATAAATTCCAAAAGTAAATAATAGATAAGTTTGAAATTATCATAAATACAATCAGTAGAACATTAATACAAATGAAAAAGATGTCATCTAAAAATACCAAAAAAAGAAAAATGACTTCACAGGAGAAAATATGTATTCATTCCCCCAAACTCATTTGCACAAAATATTAAAAAAAAAAAAAGAAAAAATTAAGACCGAAGAGTAAAGAAATATGAGAATTTTTTTTAAATATACGTAAAACTAATGACACAAGTTTTGTAAATTCAAATGTGTTACTTTGGACCCGACGATTGTATTTATGTAGGTCCATGGGTTGTTCCATGGTCATTTTATATTTTTACCCTTTAGGAACTCATTCTAAGCTTAATTGTTATTAAACATACATTTGTACATATCTCTCTAATCGTGAGCCCTATCAAAGTATTATAAGTTTCTATGTTTTACTTTTGACTCGAGGGTCAAGTTCGTGTCGATCCATAGGCTGTTCCGTGGACTTTTTACCCTTTAGGAACTCATTCTAAGTTTAATTGTTATTAAACATACATTTGTACATATCTCTCTAACCGTGAGCCCTATCAAAGTATTATAAGTTTCTACGTTTTAGTTTAGACCTTGAGGGTCAAGTTCATGTTAATCCACGGACCGTTCCATGGACTTTTTATTTTTTATTTTTGTCCTTTTACGGGACATTTCTAAGCTTAAGTGTTATGAAGTGCAGATTTGTGCATAACACTCTAACTATGAGTCATATCATCATTTTGTAAATTCTTATGTGTTACTTTGGACCAGAGGGTTGTATTCGTGTTAGTCCATGAGCCATTTCGTGGTTTTTTTTTTTTTTTTTTTTTTTTTTTAACATTTTTGCCCCTTGGCGGGACATTTCTATGCTTAAGTGTTATGAAACATACATTTGCACATAAATATCTAATTGTGAGTCCTATAAACGTTTTGTAAGTTACTACGTGTTACTTTGGACATGAGTGTCTTGTTCATATTGGTCCATGGGATATTCTGTGGCCTATTTACATGTTTTTCCCCTTGGTGGGACATTTTTATGCTTAAGTTTTATGAAACGCACTATTGCACATAACTCTTTAGCCATGGTCATTTTACATTTTATTTTTCATGGTGGGATATTTCCAGTCATGAAAGATTACAATTAATACATGAACCCCAAGTTGCTAGATTACAACTTAGCTAAATAATAATAATAAATTCTAGGTTGTTTTGCATGAGAGAGACTGTTTTAATGTCAATATAAAATGGCTTACCACCAAATGTATTTTTCTTCTTGATCCTTAAAAATAAAAATTAAAAACCATAGAAAATTTTATACATCTTAAATCATCCATAAAATTGTCAAATGAAAAAGAAACCAACAAAAATATAATATATACTCACAGAGAAATAGTGGCCCCACTCCTTGTCCACGTAGTGTCTATCTTTGAAAAACTTAAGAAACATAAAAACTCATTGGCTATATACCCAACGATTAGAGAATGAATATATCGTATTATCAATCTATAAGTTCTTATGTGTTACTTTGGTCACGAATATCATATTCATGTAGGTCCACAGGTCATTTTGTGACCGTTTTATGTGTTTGCCCTTTGGTCGCTCATTTGTAAGCTTAAGTGTTATCAACGGACATTTATAGATTCATATGTTTTACTTTGGACCCGAGGGCCATGTTTGTGTCGGTCCACATGTCATTTCGTGTCATTTCTAAGCTTATTTTTTTCCTTTACGGGACATTTTCTAAACTTAAGTGATATGAAACACACATTTGCACATAACATAAGTCCTATCATCATTCCATAAGTTCCTACATGTTACTTTGGACCCGAGGGTCGAGGTCATGTAGGTCCATGGGCCGTTCCATGGCTATAATACAACCAACTCAATAATCATGTTTCCAAATACATAAAAAGCAATCAATACTCCCAATATCAACTTAAACCACCTTATAACACCATGCATGCTACTACAAAACCAAATTTATCAAATATCATTTCCAAGATAAGAATTACACAAGAAGTTCCCTCAATTTTACTTTGGACTAGAGGGTATGTGCTTTTAATTTTACATGAGAGGGGACCAAAAACAAGTTCCATGAAGTTAACAAAGAAGTAAATTAGTTATTCATCATTTAGTCGGAAAAATTAAATGACTCCATACAAACTCCATATGCAACGCTAATTGAAATCTCTTAATAAACAAACTCCAACTAAAATGTATCAATCCCAGTAACCCAAATGCAAAACCCAACAGAAATCACTAAACTAAACAAATTAAGCAGATCCCTATGTAACAAAAACAACAAATTACCTCAAATCATTCACATAGATATAAGCATATGTATATATTCGGAGTAACCCACATAGAAATTCACACAGAAAACCCCCCAAAAATAGGATTCGGAATCAGACCCGCATGAAAATACCAAGTCACTATATAAGAGTAGCATGTGTCTTAGAATTTTCAGCTCAAGTTAACATTTCTATAATTTATTAAAATATTCACAAATCAGTGAACAAAATTCTATCAAAACACATCAATATTTGATACTAATTTACAGAGACCCTTCATTATGTTTCTTAAACATACCATAAACATTTCAGTTCTAAATGAATTTCCTATAATTTTCTGAAATTCATAAAAGTCATCAACAACGAATTCGCAAGACAAGTTCTAGAATTTTGTAAACAAATTCACTAAAAATCATATATTCATCTGATGACTATAAACATTGTTCCAAATTAATCTCAAGGGTGTTAGCTTTCATTATACACAAAATTGGTCTCAAAATTCCCCTTGTGAAAGTTATGGCAAATTTTACAACACAAGGTGTACAAAACTGTCCAATAGACAGATTTGATAAGTTCTCTTGTAAATTCCGAAATAAATATCAAACGATAGTATTTTATTATGAAATTTAACACACATATACTAGACACATGATAAAAGAATCCAGAACAAACCATTCATATCAAAATGTCACCAAGTGGGCTGGGCCAATGGACTACCGAGTCGGGCCATGGGTCATGAGTTTTTTTGTGATACTTACAATGGGTAATTGCATGTATTTTCTCCATATATAATCAAAATGTAAACACAAATTACAATGATATCTTTGGGCGACGAAAACAGGTTTTTCGTTGCAAAATTGTAAAAACATATTACTTTGGGCATCGAAAAACAATTTTTCATCACCAAATTGTAAATACAAATTACAATGGGTGACGAAAAATGAATTTTTGTCACCTAAAAAAAAAAAAAAAAAGCGGTACACTAAAATTTTTGGGCGCCTAATTCTAAAATGAAATATTTTAGGCGACAGAAAACGATTTTTGTCGCCATATTGGCTACATCCATTAAATTGGGTGATGAAAATTGATTTGTGTCACCAAAAACTAAAGAAAAAGGCAACAGTTTTTGGGTGCCACATTGACTACATCTATTACATTGGGCGATAAAAATTGATTTTGGTAGCCAAATTGTAAATACAAATTACATTGGGCTATGAAAATTGATTATCGTCGCCTAAATCTTAAAAATAAGGCTCACATTGGGCTACGAAATAAATTTTCGTCGCCAAATTGTAAATACAAATTACATTGAGTGATGAAAATTGAGTTTTGTCGCCGAATTGTAAATACATATTACATTGGGTGACGAATTTATTTTCATCGCCTAAATCTGTAAATGTGATATTTTAGACAACGAAATATTTTGTCACCAATAACCCGCCATTATTTTGGCACGGCCAACAAATGTGGCGCCGTTTTGTTTTAACCTTTAGGCGACGAAAAAAGTTATTCGTTGCCCAATGCAATATGTGTTTTCCAATGTAGCGACAAAGTTTTTATTTTGTAGCCTAAGAAAAAAAAAAAAAAAAATCATTGCTAAATTTCGTCACCAAATAAGCATATTGTTGTAGTGATCAGCTGTCCTTTTCAGATGATGAGTTGCCTCCATAGGGGAGAGGCCATGTGAAGGCTCTGCACATTACAGTAAAGCTGAAGCAAATGATCATCGCCAAGGTACTGATTGACAACGGCTCTGTCCGGAATAGCGATGACCACACTAGACAAATTGGGCATTGAGCGCTCTAGTGTAAGGCCGAACAATATGATTATTCGGGCTTTAGATGGAACCCGTTGAGAAGTTTATGGGGAGATTGACTTGGCAGTAGAATTTGGGCCACAAGTAAACCCATCAATTTCCAAGTGCTGAGCGTCCGATTTATGTAACTTTATTTCTAACATTTTTTTTTTTTTTTCACACCCTAACTTATAGTTCAATAATATTACATGTTCTCCTCTATTTAAAAAAAAAAAAAAAATCCCTTCTTCCGTTGTTGTAACTATTAAATTATTAAAAAATAAAAAAACATGCTGAGCAGCAGGCGGCAGCTGCCTATTAATTTTTTAAAATTTATACATTTGATTTATTAAAAAAGATAGGTTACAGTCACAACTTGTTTTGATTGCCACTTCCTCACTCTGCACACAAACAAAAAATAAAAAAATGGTGAAAGTGTAGAGTGAGCATTGAAAGTACAGTCAGTATTTAGTGAGATTATTAGATATTTATCTAACCCAATCTGTTACAAGTTGTAAGTTTGTTAGTATTGCAGTTATAAAGTTTGTTATATTGAATTAAGCACGTGATGCTCGTCTCAATTGTAAACACTTCCTATAAATAGTTGAGCTTCTCTTATTACTGTAAGTAAGCCATTAAGCAATATTCAAATACAATACAATCAGTTTTTAAGGCTTCTCATTTCCTTTCTTCCGTAGTTCTCTCTCTCTGCCCTCTGCATTTCTTTAAATTCGTCGTAGAAAGTCTACACTTATTCCAACTATACATTTATATAATCACACATATATACCATGTTGGAAAGCCAATAGCAGTCTATACTCGTACAAATCATTGACACTTTGCCACGATGCATCCACCATCCTCCCAACACAGGATTTACAGCATAAATTTCGTCTTGTTAACATCAAACTTTTCAGACGATGATAGCAGTGCATCCTGCACTCCACCATAAAATTCAAATGCATGATTATGAAACAATGCTTTAGGACTAATGAAATGATAAGGACTTATACTTGGATCAGTTTGCAGTAATAATTATTGTAGAATGACAAGTAAAAGATAAGTTGTCTTCTTTGCATTACCCAATGCACGTGATAGAATACATGAATGTATATCCCCTGCATGATATATTAAACATTGGAATTTTTTTTTTTTTTTAAATAATCTTGGGTCTCCATCATAGTGTTCCGTTGATAGGCGCACCTTGACTATACTAAGGAATATTTAACACCCTACTAGTCACGTGTATCACGATTGGCACAACACTTTACATTGGGTAGGTGGCCCTGAAGGGATTTGAACTAATGATTATTAGGAAGCATACTCAAGACCGGACCCGTTATGAGCTATCCCTCAGAGTTATTTTAATTTTTATAACTTTGGGTGTCCAAGCCAGCGTTCCATAGATACGAACACCTTGATTAATTTCAGGGGGACACGCAACATTTTACTAACACATGTATCACGATAGGCGTAAAACTTTGCCTTGGGTAGGTGACCCTAAGAATTATTAAACATTGGAATTGGTAAGATTTGAGTCTCTAAGATTTTGTAGGTGAGATATTTAAACTTTGAAATATATATATATATATATATATAATGTAAATTAAATTAAAATATAGGAACAAATATTAAGATTTTTAAAGTGTTTATATATATATATATATACATGCCTATACTATATAACATGCAACTAATAAGGAAATTACCGCTCAACAAAAAAATAAAAATAAAATAGTACTTCTCCCATCTCATTTTTTTTTTTTTTTTTCTTTACTATAAATAATTAAACTTTTTAAAGGAATATTATTTAATAATTTGTCTTTCAGAGGAAAATGTCAAAAATTTCAAAGTTAGCTTTATATATAAACTTTCAAGAATTAAACCCCAAATAAAATAAACGACATGGGTATATTTGTAATTGAGAAAATTAAATGATTCATGTCTTTTAAAGTTGATATGCATTTAGGGAATTTTATTTCTTTAATCTAACAGTGTTATACAAACTATCACATTACTTACAATTTTAGATGGAGTGACAGAAAATTTTTAAATTTATAATATTTAATGTGAATCATGAATGAATCTATTTTAAATTGAGAGAATCTTTTTCCTCAAAGGTGAAAAGACACATAATGAGGGTTTGGTTAGTGTAAGTGGGAAGCCAACCTGTATTTGTCTATGATGAAAAGCTTTCGGTATGAACTTGCAACTGAGGCATGATTTATTGTTAAACTGTTCGGTATTTGCCATCTCATGCATATTATTCACTAGGCCTCCATATGTTACATCGGGAACTTTAAATATCGTTTCAATCATAACGAAAGTCATTGCACCAGCCATTCTGTTTCCGGTGAAAGCCTGCACATGTTAATAGTAATAGAATTGGTGAAAATAATCTTTGGGACAGACAAATTTCACTTTGAATGTTGATCTAAACTCAATCAAATTAGTACAAAAGGGCTAAATAAAATAATTTGTTACAACACATTTTATGAGACCTAAATCTCATTTAGGTGGTCCAGAGTCTTGTAAGTAACTCAGCGATT
The DNA here is from genome assembly GCA_907173295.1 of Fagus sylvatica. NCBI lineage: Eukaryota > Viridiplantae > Streptophyta > Magnoliopsida > Fagales > Fagaceae > Fagus > Fagus sylvatica. The sequence goes on along the minus strand of OU015767.1, from coordinate 6,159,866 downwards.
TGTTTATTACAAATTACAAAAATAAAGGTAGGTATTTTAATATAAAATTGAAAGTGATCTACCATATCAAACATAAAAGTAGAGAAAGTCTATTAGGATAAAGAATCTCCATAAGTTTTTCATAACAATCTTGTTTTGTCTCGTAATCGTAATGAGCTGCAGTGTAATCTTTGTTTTATTTTATTTTGAATGGAATTGTGATGAGGTGACATGCAACTTATTGTAAAAATGTATCCGTAAAACCACTAATAAAAGTAATTTTGGAATTTCTCTTACAGTGGTATCGGCCGCCATTTGATCATCGTTACAAGCACTGAGACAAATTGCCAATCCACCGCTTGTACTTTTTCTAGCTTTTGATGGAGCGCTGTTATCCTCCCAAATGTTGTCTGAAATCCTCAAGCAATAAATTAAGAAATACAATTGTATAGAACAAAACAATGTCATGAGGCTTTGCCTACCCCCATTATTTATAAACTAGTCCTCCGAATTCCAAATTCTATTTGAATTAAGCGACTGACTAATTCCTTTTGTTCTATCACTTTTTCAAAAAAAAAAAAAAAGATTCAATCTAGACTGATTGAAAAATCCATCCATCTAGGCGGCCTACCTGCACAAAATCACATAGTGTAATTCTACAATATCCATGTGGGTATGATATCTTTAATAGATAAAATCTCACATTGATAATACCATAGTCACAGATGATGGTACCTATCTTACATATGATGGTACTTATCATCACATTCCCTTGGTACCCTAAATTTTTATTTATTATTTAAATTTAATATATATAAAAAATCAGATATAGTACCAACATCACATATAATAGTACTTATATCACATTTGATGGTACCAATGTCACAGATGATGGTACTTACCTTCACATATGATGGTACCTACCATCACATTGCTTGGTACCCTAAATTTTTATTTATTATTTAAATTATATATATATATATATATAATATATATAACAAAACATATAATACCAACATCATATATGATGGTACTTATATTACATTTGATGGTACCAATTAAGAGAGTATCATATCTACACAAAAAAGTATTGGTATTGTAGAATGACCCCAATTACATATTCAAGGTAAAAAAAAAAAAATTTGGTCACTCAGATTTAGGTCAAGTTTTATAATACTCCTTCAGATTTTAAAAGGTATTTTATTTTTAGTACTGAAAAATTTAACAAAGTGACTAATAGGTATGCCACGTGACTTGCCATGTTTTTACCCTACTGATTTGAAATAACAAAACCCCAATGCCACACCCCCTCAATTAGCAAAATCCCCAAATCATATAACTTACCAACTCCTAAAACCACAAATGTAATTAAGAATTATAACAGAAAATAAATAGAATGACTGATTTAATTTATTTTAATTTTTCTGAAGATTAGAAAAAGCTATTTAAAATTTGGGGACTAAGGTATAACTTGATCTAAAGTTTAAGGACAAAACGATATTTTTGCTTTCAATAACAGTATAATACACAAACATGCAACAATATGATGATTTTGTAATCTCGACCCATTTTAATCTCCCATCCATATATTAAAGTAAACAAAAAGAGAAAAATCTTCCTACTACGGAGCTGACCAACTCAGAGGCACCTGATCCAAAGACCACCTGATTTGAGTGTTCTGTGGGTCGACAACGGTTCCTGGATTTCAACACTAGATTGTGTCAAATCGAGTGACGGGCTTTCCATCCCAAAACCTGATTTCAATCAATCCGATCAAACCCCTGCTATGCCACCCATCGTTGCTTGGTCTTTGAGCTTGTCGATGATGGTGCCATGGAGGATCAATAAATCTCTGTCAAATTCGACGAGATCTCGCCAAATCTTGTGAGATTTTTTACGAGATCTCCATTAGATCTGGAGAGATCTCGTTGGATTTGATAAAGATCTTTTGATCTCCTCCCCAAAGGCACCATCAACATCTAGAATTGTCCATCCGATCGATAATCCGATGACCCGGACTTGTCGAATCCGACAAAATCTTTGGGTTGATCACGGTTCCCATAACCATTAATATGACATTCTACCCCTAAACCCTATCCGATCGGACCCGTTTACATGCATACTCAAAATTAATTAAAGAACAAAAAAATAAAAAAAATCCTCTTTATTGGCAACTTGGTTGGAGGAAACTTTTAAGAACACCTTTTAGTGACAAATAACTACTTAAAACTCATGCCAAGAGCCTTGTAGCTCAATAATATTAATCGGTCTCCTTTACTAAAGAACTAGGGTCCAAATCCTCATTGCAATAACTGTTTAATTATCAAACAAAAAGAAAAAAGAAGAAGAAGAAGACACTTTCTATAACTCATTATATTGTTTTACACCATATTATGGGGTTTGGCAGGGCACACATACAAGTATGGGTCTAAGGATACCACTATGTAACGTTTTAATTAAAACTCAATTGTCACATCATTAAAAAAGTGTCATATTTTTCGTTCTGTTAACCACGTACCCAATAAATGTAGAATTATCAAAAAAAAAAGAAAAAAAAAGACACTTTCTAAAACTCAATATATTGTTTTGCACCATATTGTGGGGTTGGGTAGGGCACACATTCGGGTATGGGTCTAAGGCTACCACTGTGTAATGTTTCAATAAAAACTCAACTGTCACATCATTAACAAAGTGTCATATTTATCGTTTTATTAACCATTTACTCAATAAACCTAACAGAATTAAACAAATGGACCAATAGCGCTTGTTCTTTTAATATTAGGGACTAAAAGCAGTAGTTTGATTTTACCAGAGATTAAAAGCATTGAACAGGTTTACTATAAGGACCAACAAAATAATTTGACTTAAAAGAATTCTCTTTCAAAATTCATTATATTGGTTTGATAATTTAATCTTTTCCTTATTTCTTTTTTCTAAAATTTTATAAATAATCTTTCTTTTTATATGCACATATGCATTTTATGTGCTCCACTCCTGGTTGATATATTATTTGAATTAAATTGAAATGGAAACTATACCCTATCAGATTTTGGGTTCTTTTAGTGAAAATGCATGTGCTATAAGCTATGTAATAGAATTTCAATTTTAATATGAACATTAAAGAGAGGCCTGCTAAAATACAAAACTAAAATATTTGATATTAAAATGAAATAGACATATTTACATGCGACCATGGTTTTAAAAACCGGATGGGTCAATGAACCGAAAAAGGGTATGGTTCCCGATTCTTTGGTTCGATTGGGGTCGGACCAGTGGTCAAACTACTGACGTCATAAATAATTTTTAATTTATCTAAATTGATAAAAATAAATACATAAAAATAATATAACTAATAATATTTTGGTAAAAAATATATAACAAATTTTAAAATATTTATATGAGTTTTCACATCTTATATTTAGAAGAAAAAAATGTAACTAAACATATTAAAATTACAAAATAATCATATTTAAATCATAGAAGAACGTTTTATGTTTATTTGATAATATCATAAGTCTCAAGGGTATTTTCATTGGATTTATGGTAAGAACTTTCTTTATTTGACTTATTTGAAGATTTAAAAACTATGTATGGGTTTGAAATTTGAAAGCTCTAATCTAATTTTAATTCTTTCAAATTTTAATAAGCTAATTATTTTTGTATTTTGATGAAGCTATAAATAGTATTTACTATGTTGAAACTATTAAATACATTTGTTAGTTTTCTTAGTCTCAATACATTTGTGTGTTTTTATTTATTTAATATTATTAAAGATAAGGATGTAATTCCATAAAAAGGAAAACGGAAAAAGAAAACAAAATAAGGATGTAAGCACAAATATATTGGGATATAAGCAAGAATGATTAATTTATAAGCAAAGTCATTTTTAATATTATTTTATTTTTTCCATTTGTGACTTCTTGTTTTGTGAAAAATACTTCTTAAAAGTATCACATTAGAATGCTATACTCTCTCTTCTATAAATACTACACTCCACTAAAAGTTTTAAACTTGAATGTATGAGCTAATTATTTTTGTGGGCCTACTATCCATAAGTTTAACTTTGGACTACATTTTGTGTGATTCTAATATTATTTAGTTTAATATTGGGTTAATATTGGACTACCTTTCACGTAGGTCTAACACATAATTAATTAAAAATAAAAAGGTCAACTCAGTTTTACTAGTTGAACCAGTCTAGTTCCTAATTGAATAAATGATTTTTTTTTTAAATTTTTTTTTTTGATTTTTAACAAGACTCGAACGGGACTAGGATTTGGTTCACGGTCTAACCGATTCAACCGGTTGGTCCAGTTCTTAAAACCATGCATATGACATCTTAAATTCTTAATGCTCTATGAGTTATTTAATTATATGATTTCAAAGTACTAGAGAAGTGAAATATAAATCACATTACGCACCTATCTCGGTTGTACACGTACTCCAGATCAAGAATAGTTCCACTATGACAAGCATCGACGATTGCATGAAGTGTGACACCTTTCTCCAGTGGCCAAACAATGGTTGAATTTATTTCGTTATCGAGAATCATGCCTTCTTGCATAAAATCAACTGGACAAATAGTTTCATCAAACCCATCACGCTCATCGTTATTGAAATCAGGTTGTCGTAAGCCATGTCCAGAGAAGTAGAACACCAATGTGTCTCCAGATTTCGAACCATCCACGAGCCATTTCAAGTAAAATTGTATGTTCTTCTTCGTTGGAGTATATTTTTCAGGCTCAACTTCTGCATTAATATTTTTTTTTGTTGAAAAAATGGCAAATTATGGGTTCTAAGTGTGGGTGCATGTCAAGTAAATATATGTTGGGGAAAAAAAATCAACTAGTTATCAAGGGAGATACAACTTGGCATCATGAACAAAAGAAATTAAGGCAGCAAAGAAGGCTTACATAGAAGCTAGGAGATGATTAACTCTAGAAATAAAAAATAACTAACAAATGTTTTATTTTTAATCTTTTGGCAAATGGTGGAGTAATCTAAACTCACACAATCCAACTCTTTTACGAAAATGATATAGATCCTATGAAAATGAATGGTTTGGTGCTCAATTCTCCAAGTATGATATGCCAAATAATGTAGAAGTGCATGGATTTTTATTGTGAAGACAATGTGTAGACGTATGCCTAGTCCTATATCCAACAATTACCAAATCGATTTGGGTTCTATAAATATAATAGGAATTTCAAATTAGAATTAGTCCTTTTAAAATTAATATTGTGATGCCGCAAATTGATATGAATTAGATGTGTGGATGGATATCTGACAAGTCTCACATCGAGCATATATTAGATGAACTTAGGCTTAATTTCTAATTGTAACTTGACTAGTCCTTTTAAGTTATAAGTGCAGATATGGTTACCGTTTTTCTTGGGTTGTGGGTTGTTACAAATTTGCTCTAGAGGGTCATGCAATACTTTCTTAAATAAATTAACCTTTTACAAATTAAAAATATATATATATATATATATATTACAACGGAGGGAGGGGACAAACAATTTCATTTTTACTATTGACAATGGCTTCGGATGAATTTATTTTCATCTTAAAAGCGAATGTACGGTTTAAAAAATAAATAAAATTTAGGTTTAATTATCATTTTTGCTCTCTACCTATTTTCTTTGTGTTAAAATGGTTTTCAACCTTTCAAAAGTATCAATTTGGACCTTTCATCATTGTGTCAAAATGATCATTGTCGTTTAAGTGATGGATGGAAAATATTGACATGGCTAACAGTTTTATTAAAAATAAGTAAAAAATGTTGACGTGGCATGCTAACTCAAATAAAAAATAAAATGAAAACACTTCTCCCCTCTTTGGTTTTCTTTTTTCCAAAATCTTTTCCAAGGCATTACTTTTCAAACTTTTCTTATTTTAATTTTATATATTTTCCTAAGTCAACTTTTCTTATTTTAATTTTATGGGTAAAATACATAAACCACCCCCAAGGTTTAAGCTAATGGCATAAACTATCAAGACTTTTTGAAAATATCCAATTTTCTCCCTTTAGTACAAACAACAATTAAAATCGTTTGTGTACTCTTCCCAAAATTGTTTTAGGGGGTAAACTATATATTTTTGAAAAGTCTTGGTAGTTTTTGTCAGTAGCTCAAACCTCATGGGTGATTTCTGTATTTTATCTTAATTTTATATGTATAAATTACACCTCACTAGGAAGTCTCGTCAGCTCTCTTTCTCTTTGTAAGTTTTAGTATTTCCTGCCTTCAACTTGTTTTGATCGATTATAAATGGGGAATATTTTATTTATCTAAAAGTTTTGAATGGGCTTAATGTTATGTTTGGTTCTTTTAATCAATTATGCCGGTTCGTTATATAAACTATATATTTTGAAATGGGTAAAACTTAGGTACAATTCCTTAGGTTATATATATTAAGTTTCTCAATTGAATTCAAATACATGATTGCATTAACCAATGAAATACAAACAATGTTATTTTTCCCAAAAATATTTAAATTCAATGCAGTTTTATGTTTAAATTCAATTAGGAAGCCTAATGTACTTCATCCACCTAAGTTTTACCCTTCTAAAATAGAGTTTGATTCAATTTTGTTCTCTCTACTCATAAATTTGTGAACTTTTTGTCTTGAAATCAAAATTTGATGAATTGGATGCCTATTATTGTTACTATTCTAACACATATTGTTTCTAGTACAAACAATTAAGAATAAGATTTTGATTTTTGTCACATTTGCGTATATCAGCAATGACCAGAAGAAAGAAAACAAGATGGGAGAAAAGTAGAAGTCTTTTTTTTTTGTTGTTGCATAAATCAACGTTTTTCATCTATCACTTAACTACAAAGACAATTTTGACACAACGAAGAAAGGTTGAGGACCATTTTAACATAAAGGTAATAGATTGAGAACCGAAAGGATAAGTAAACCTGTTTTTTAAAATACAATTGTATTTATATAAGATAAACAAAATAGATTAATGAAAGTAAACAAAGGGAAAACTTGATGGGGGCAGCTTGAGTTTTTTATGGGGGTCAGGGAGCAATTGCCCCCTTTCGATTCAGCTACAGAAAATACTAGTAAGCATAAAGCTTTGTATAGTATGGTTTGTTCCAAATTTCAAATAGAGGATGCAAACTCTAGTAAAATAAAATTATGTAAATATGTCAATATAAACAAAACAACGGAAGTTCATGTTCCATAAAGATATGTTGTATCTTTGTGTCTAAGACATGTACTAAATCAGGAGTAATTACCTGTGAGGACGCGAATGCAGGCTTCGTGATAACCATATTTTTGAATCAACAACTCTCTCATGCTTTTCACATCATTAATGGTTCCCTTGAGCCTGTATTTCCACCTGTTATAAGTAACCCCACAAAGAAGTGCACGCTTCCTTGGATGTGCCTCACAAAAACCTGTAACATCCTCAACATTCAATGAAGAAACCTGTTTGTTGCTTCCACTGCCTGAATTCTTATGGAACCTCTGACCAAAATTCCTAAAAAATTGAAGAAAACGTGATTCCGACAACCGGCAACACTGTCTATGGTTGTGACTTGACTGTCCGTGTTCGCCTATTGGACATTTGCAGCCTGAGCAACGATTTGTTGTCTCATGTTTATTCGGGGAACATTGTTTCTTGCACTGCCTGCATGGAACCGTTTCTTCCATCTTTGCTTGTAAAATTTCCAGACCAAAACGCTCTATATATATAAATTATGGACACTCAACTATTGAGCATTCATTGAATTTGCATCAAATCAACGCTTAGAATAACTCATTTTCGGCGGGGATAGAGTACTGGAGCAACTTTTGCCTTTTGTTTATTAAGATAATTGTTGTCAATTATTTGGCACCCTTCAAAATGCTACAACATTAACTTTAAAGAAAGTTATTCAAAGCCATACTACCCTGTAAAAATGGCGGCACTGAATTCTCACCGTCTCCTTTGAAGAATGTAATCCTTGTGTATGCTTGTTTTATAGACCATTCGTTCAAATTGAAAGGGGAGAAGAAAAATATTTATCCAATCGGTTAAAAAGATTACCTTTACCAGGGCTACACTTGCTTAAAGTTTGGGCCAAGGAAAGGACTTGAAAAAGTATATGGATTCTTAGGAATACTTAGAAACACAAAAGAATTCAATGCTTAAAGAATGAATTGAAAGAAAGCTAATACTTGCAAGATTGGTTTTCCGAGGGGCAAAGCACCAAAGCCAGGAGTTTTTCCTTTTTCCTTGATCAAAATAAAATTTTGGGAAAATTACTATTTAAACGGTAAAACTAAAAAATTGTTTTTTTTTTTTTAAATCAAATCCTAGAATTTATAAGTTATAAATTAAACTCACTAATTTATGAGAGATTTCAAATTAAACCCCATTATTTTAAAAGTTAAAAAATATATTATGAAATTTTAGATTTGTTTCAATTTAAATCCTAATCTCTATGAATCAGATTGAGAGAGAGAGAGATAGGAGAGAGAGAGAGAGAGAGAGAGAGAGAGAGAGAGAGAGAGAGAGAGAGAGAGAGAGAGAATTGAAAATAATCTAAAAAAAATTAAGGTGATTGTTATTTCCACACCAACTTTTGGTGCAGAAATAACAAAAGTGGGTGTGGAAATATAATTTCCCAAAATTAATGGTTTAATTTGTAATTCATGAAATTATAAGGTTTAATTTAAAACTCTTTAAATTATAGAGTTTAATTTATAAGTTATGAAATTATAATTAATTTGAAATCCTTCCCAAATGTGAAATGTCATTTTGCTTGAAATGTACCATAGCTCAAGAAAATCTATATCATCAAAAGTGCAATCCTTAGCGTCCAATTGAATTCATATATGTCTCTCTTTTACTTTATTCTATCACTTTGTAAAGCAAGAATAAAAGCTAACCTTTATTCGGTGGCCGAAGATGGACTAGCTGCTTTTCCTTTCATTTTGAACCCTCTTTTGATTCCCATTTGCCCATTTGCTTAACCAAAAGCTCCATATAAAATAATTAGAAAAATGTATAACAGATCCCATCTGGTTGTTTAATTTTCCCCTCTTTATAATATTCGTTAGTACACATTATATTTTCAACATTTCGTTAGATTACGTGAATTAAGCATCACTTTTTATTATAAAATATGTATGAAATTACATTTTCACTTTACAACTTGTAAATGGAATTTTATTGAGTATCTTATATATTTTCTTATTTATGGAGTGAGAATGAATGTTTGTATATTGAATTGTGTATAAAAACTATAGAAACGCTGTAATTACAAGAATATGAAGTCCAAGATACAGGTATGCTACATTCTACTACATGGATGGTATAATGAGCTCTTGGGCCTATTGGGCTTGTGTCATAACCCCATTTTGACACTAAGGAATTTTAGGATACTCAGCACATAAAACAAGGCAACCTGACCAATCCGAAAACCGGTTGGAATCACCTGAACATGTTGAAATCCGTTAATCCACGGCCGCGTTTCGAGGATGGAGGGATTTTACCAAGTTTGGCCAAGTTTGACCAAATTTGACCGGAACCGCGGTCGAGCTTCGTCAAAAATTGGTCAATCGATTTTCCGCCCTTTTAAGGGCACATGAAGACCTTTAGATCGGTAGTTGACAGACCAAAAACGAACTTAAAACGAGGAAGTTATGGTCGAAACCGCGAAACCTGCCTGATACTTTGCTAAGTATTTTTTACAAAAGAAGGCTCACTTGGAAGCAATCTTTTCGCACAGATTCTTCCTAGTTCGCACCAAAGTGGTCCAAAAAGAAAATTGATGCAGGACAATAATGGGGAAATAGGATAAATGGGAAAAAGGGATAGAAACAAACAGAACAAACCCTAGGAATCACCACCTAGAATCTTCCTACAAAACTCTAGGCATCACCACCTTAGGGGTGTCTGGCATCACCACCAAACGAAAAAAAGAGACGCATCTCAAATCATGGAAATTTTCATTAATCATCAAGTCCCTTGAAAATGAGTACAAGTTTTTCTTAAATAGGCTACTAAGCCTTAATATAAGAAACCCTAATTCTAATCGGCTCGACCCAATTATTGGAGTTAAAATACTAATAAACTTGATTAGATACTAAGACCTAAAATAAACATACAATCAACTTTGAAATTAAAGATAAAAATAAAATAAATATTCTGCTCCCGCATCATACTCCTTAGGTTGGAGAAAACTCGACCTCGAGTTTTATAATGTTGAAGGAGCAAAAGTCTGACACGGAACACTTGCTTCAACTCTGGAAGAACAGTTGTGAGGACGGAGAACAAAGGAGCCTTGGATTCCATCACATCATTAAACTTGTCAGGAATTATAAATTCATTGTGTGGAATTGGTGAGGAAAATGAAACCACCTTGTCTTCCTCAAGTATAGTAAAGTCTTCAACTAACTTGAAAGTAGCATCCATAGCTTGGCCAACCTTGGTAGCACAAAATGTGTCTGAAGCAACACCTATAGAACACACTACTTCTTGGAGATAAGGTTGAAGCTTTACAACACAATTAGTGATCACTTTCTCCCCCAATTTCTACGAAATAGGTGAAACAGCCTCATTTTCCTTTCTTACACTAGCTAATAGCGAACTAAGAAGATCCAAGGAAATGTTGTCACTTTCATCTATGACCATTGTCATAATTGTTTCCATGGCTGAAAATACATCATGTGGATGGTTGGCACTAATGGTTTTGAAGAAAGTTTGAAGCATCTCAACAACCAATGCATCACACTCAAGATCCAGCATCAGTAAGCATGACTTGACCTTTGCAACAGTACTAAGAATTGAAATCACCTTCATATAACAGTGACTAGACACATGAGATAAATTTTCAAATACTATTACAGTTAGCTGAAATACTTCCTTTATTTTCTCATTATCATATGGGGCATCTGGTGCTGTTATCCTTGTAATCTCAGTAATGCAAGATAGAACTGAAACTTTCACATCCATTTCAACATGACTCAAAAGTTCATCAATGATTAGTGCGTTCATTGAGGGTAAAAGTGCATTGTGCATTGATTTGGATGGTGCTTGTTGCACATTTACTAACAAAGTCTCAACTCTATCAAGAAGAGTGAAGAGCTCATTAATGGAGGAAGATTAAGGAGATCATTCCCAGCATCCTTAAGGTTGTACATAAGGGTTGTCTCAAAGGAAGTCATTTTCAACTCAATAAAATAGTGTTTCAACTTTCAACAGAGATTTGAAAAAGAACTTGGACTTTGCAAGGATGGGGTTTGGGTTTTTTTGTATTTCTAGGGACAGGTCCCGTTTGCTAGGTTAGGTCGGGTCAGGTGACCCACATGGTTTGGTTGTGTCTCTTGGGTGGGTCGACTAAGGGTATACAAAAAAAATGAGAGGGTTACGACTAAAAGAATGGGATTCAAAACAAACCTGAATCGGGTTACATAGAGACCAGGTTGAGGGTGTGGCGGCGTCGTAACAAGCTAAGATTTCTGACGAAGTAGCAGCGACGCAGCATGGTGCCAGTGAAGGTGAGCGGTGGCTGGAAATCTGAGAGAGCTACAACTACTATGGTTCTGCGATGGGGCTAGGGCCATGGAACTCACGATGGCACGCGAGGACTGAGGCCAGCAAGTTACCGGAGGAAGAGGGTGGTGCTGGTAGGATTCTTTGTTTGTTGGTCATTTTGCTGCATGGTAGTTTGGGTTCTGTTCTTGGTTGTGATGGTTAGCTTCATGGAAGTTGTTTATGCTTTTTGTGGCTTTTTTTTATGGGTTTTGGTGGTACTCTGTAGTGTGGGTGGTTTTGTCTGGTGGTTTGATGAGTGTGGCTTTAGTGGGTTATTAATGGTTGGTTCATGGTGGGTTTTGTTTGGGTGTTTGGTTTGTGATGATGGCGGGTTATGGGTTATGGTATTTTTGATGATGGTGGCTTGACAGGTGTTGGGTTGTTGGTGAGAATAGGGTATGATGGGTTTGTTGAATGTTGGGATTCAGTAACAGCGCGTGGGGATCGAAGTTTGCTCTAATACCAAGTTGATGCAGGACAACAATGAGGAAATAGAATAAATGGGAAAAGGGATAGAAACAAACAGAACAAACCCTAGGAATCACCACCTAGAATCTTCCTGCAAAACCCTAGGCATCACCACCTTAGAGGTGTCTGACATCACCACCAAACGAAAAAGAGAGACGCATCTCAAATCATAGAAATTTTCATTAATCATCAAGTCTCTTGAAAATGAGTACAAGCTTTGCTTAAATAAGCTACTAAGCCTTAATATAAGAAACCCTAATTCTAATGGGCTCAGCCTAATTATTGGAGTTAAAATACTAATAAACTTGATTAGATACTAAGACCTAAAATAAACATACAATCAACTTTGAAATTAAAGATGAAAATAAAAAAAATATTCTGCTCCCGCATCAAAAAAACCTTTTCAAAGAAGGTGAGATTATCTACAACTTGGCTATCCCAAGCTGACCAGAATCTTCATTGGAAAACGGTTCGCCGAAAAGGAATTCACTCCAGCTGCCCTTGTTCCGAAGACCGCAATTCCATGATCCAAACTCAAATCACTGAAAGCTCTATGCCATTGGAATGTACACATTGCAAGCTATCTGGAAATACCAAGATCTCCTAAATCCAACATCGGGAGCTAGATTAATCGAACGCGGGGAAAACGGCAAAAAAAAAAAGCTTAAATGCTGGAAATTCACCTACAACGACTATTTGGCACACCATATTTGCGCATAGAATCTTGCGAATCCACACCAAGGTGATCCAGAAAATAAGCTCCTTTTCAAAGACAGTGAGATTATCTACACCCTAGTTGTCTCGATTCACGGAGAGCATCTCCGAGCTGACCAAAATCTTCTCCGAAAAATTGGGAAAAACAATACATGTAATAGAAATAAACTCAAGTGCCTTACTTCCTGGAGCTATAGTAACAATACTTGTAACAGAAATCAGCTCGCACAAAATCAGTTTTGTTGGAAAGAAGACGATGCAAGCTTTCCATAGAAACCAAATTTGACCAAATCCGAGCACGGGAAGATCTTTGAATTACAGTCCAAAAAATAAGTCGATCGAAATGGACAAAACAGTTGGAAAATTGGAGAAAATTCAAGCAGGAAGCAACCAGAAAAGGTCCAAAACCACTCACGCAACATGTTGCGTGAAGTACATTTATAAATGGGCCCTGATTTCGAGGCAAAAAGGGGTAGAGAGAATTAAATGCTTGGTGAGGTAATGCTGGTGTAAACTCTGGTCAGTCTCGATTTGCATGAAAACGCCGTCAGAATAGACAAAATGAGAGTGAAATCGGGTCCGTCTTGCCCTAATCCGAGCCCAACTCCAAATCCACCATTGAAGACTCTTCTAGATTCTAACCTTTCCGAATCTAGGACCCATTTGATCCAAGTCCACCATTTTGACGTCGGAGCTCTACCCAAATTCTAAAAAGCCAATTCCGACTTCCGACCACGACACGGAAGTGCTGCTCAAAACCTAAGAAGCTAAACTCTGTCCACTAGGCGGAAGCACCGCCCAAATTTCCATACCCCCACTAGGTAAACTCTAAAACCCTAGTTTGCATGCTTCAAATTCACCATCTCTCATCCATTTGTTCTTGTGATTATAGTGATGTGCATAACCCTAAAATCAAATGTTTGAATGTAATGTAAACCCTAGAATCACATGTCTAGTTAGTGTTCTTGAATGTTCTTGAATATTACTTTGCATGTTCTTTATGTTTGTGCATGTAAATCCTAGAATCATATGTCTAGGTTAGTGTTCATGAATGTTCTTGAATATGATTTTGCATGCTCTTTATGTTTGTGCATGTAAAACCCTAGAATCACATGTATAGGTTTGCACTCTTTGATTATGTCTTTCCATGCTTTTCATGTTTGTTACGTTCAAAATCCTAGAATCACATGTCTTGGTTCATTCGCATGTCTTTGAACATTTTAAATTTCCTTTTGTGTTTTCTTTGCGATTATGGCATACATAAAACCCTAGAATCACATGTCTAGGTTCATGTACATATTCTTGGACATTTAAATATACCCTATATGATCTTTATGATTACAACATTATTTGTAAACCCAAAATCACATGTTTGCTATAATCCATGATTAAATCTCAAAACTTCTATGCCATTGGTTTGCCCATATGCTTTATTGAATAAAATTGTGGGATCATTTATTTATGCAAAATACTTAAAGGAAAATTTCCATGCAAGCTTTAAAAACACGAAAATATGATACCATAAACAATACAACAAACTACATATTGATACCTTAATACCAAGGCCAAGCCTTGTTTTGGGACACTATGACACAAGATTCTCTACTTGTTTAGATGTTAGTCATTGACGCATGTAGGGGATTCCGCGCGTTGTGTTATTTATGGATGTAGACACCCCATTTTGTACTTACCAAAATCTGGAATCCCCGGTCTCGATGACGATACTATTTTTTCTATTACAATGCAACTTCGAACAATGAGCCCGAGAAGGAGGTTTGGAAAGGCCCACAAGCTCAAAACCAAAGCCCAAAAGCCCAAACCTAAACCTAAAGAGCGTATGCATTTTCCAAAAGGCGTATGCATCTTCAAAAATGCGTACTCCACTCTAATTCCCTCCAGAGCTTTTGGTTAGATAGACCACTTAAAAAATTGGTTATTCTTCTTGAGTTCTTGAACCAAGAAGGCGAGCCTCTTTCTTGAGAGGTCAAACATACCATTCTCTTTCCAAACTCTTTTCTCAAATCAAAACAACGAAGTTGTGATAAACAAACAACTGAGAAACCGGTTAAGAAAAGGCTTCCTACGACTAGGTAGGCAAGAGGTGGAGAAATGGATCTTCTTGATAGTCCATTCTCACCACCTTGAATCTTTCTTTTCATTTTCAGTTGAATGTTAATTTAAAATTGTTTGTTTTGTTTAGTTTTAATTCAAAATTCTACTTCCCGCATTATTTTAGGGTTTCTGGACAGAGGAGCATACGCCACTCTCAGTGAGCGTACGCTGTTCTAGAGGTGGCGTACACCACTTCAACCAAAAACCCTAATTCCTTTTTCTTTTGTATATTCGCTCACCCTATTTGCGTGTTTATGATTGTCACGCCCTGAACCCAAAGCATGAGTTCGACACGTGACAACGACCGCACACCTATAAGGCAACCTTACAAGTGTGCTAGGCCTTACTAACAGATTCTAAAAAGAATAATATCTTTAATAAAAAATCTCCAAATTAACATAATGACCAGTAAGTTCAAATGAATTAAATCCATGCATTGCTATTTCAAATCTAATAAGCAAAAGTCTATCAAATAAAGTCCCTAATCAACAAATAAGAAATACTAATATTATTCATGCCTAGAAGTCCTTCTCACACAACTCCCCCACAACGTTTGAGCTATCTAATCCTCAGAATCTGAAATGGGAAAGAAAGGGGGTAAGCTGGGAAGTCCAGTAAATAACCAATATCCTTATCCAATCAGATCAAACACACATTTGTTAAAAACAGATATACATAGGTACTACGAAATTCTCAACAATGGTTTTGATAAAACATTTGATTTGGTTCACAAAATAAAATATATTATTTTATTTGCAAATAGCAAATTAAACATATTCAAAAATAAATACAAATACAGATATAGATTCAAATACAGATTCAGATTTGAATACAGATATAGATATAAATACATATACTAAACAGTCTTAGTGACGACGGCCACATTATCCTTGTGACAAGGCCCAAAAACCACACATAGGTCAGTGGCAAACCCCAGAATGAAACTAGTTTCGATACCAACATATATCCCCATTGGTGGGGCCCAAAATATAGTCAGACTGAGAGGTTTCAAATATCAAAACACATTTAAAATACATTTGAATTCCAAAACATAGTGATTTTCAAACCTTATTCAAATTATAGTACAGAAACAAATCAGTTTAACAAATAAGTTGTATAAAGATTCTTGTAACATATAATCACATGCTTGATCCGAATTTTTGAAGGAAACAATACTTTACAAATACAATGATTTTTCTGATATTTCGAAACAAAATTGATTTTGGCATAATAGAATAATAAAACTATAATAATAAGTTGCAAATAGGAATATTTAATATATAAAATTGAGAAAATACTAGTTAAGGATAAAGGTTACTGGATAAGGATCCTCTCCATTTGAAATAAAATGGAGAGTCTCCATTTCATGGTCCAGATTAAATATCACAGATCTAATAGTGTTCAGACTGCCACGTCATTTAAAATTTTAAATGATAAGGCAGTCTATATATCGTTAGATTTGTGAAATAAAATCTTAACCATGAAATGGACAAATGGAGAGATTTCCAAATGGAGAGGATCCTTATCCAAGGTTACTTACCTCTAGCAAAAACAGATGTAATATTCCTCTCCTTTTAAAATTCACAAGTCCAACCTAAAACAATTTTACAATAATCCAATTGTATCAATCCATAGAAAATATTATTTACTTGGGGACTCATGGTCAACTTAAAAACCTTATGATGATAGCCGAACATTAAATTGTCTCAAAGTGTTCAACTGAGTCTACTAGTGACTCCTTCACTAGAATTAAAATTATATCTGATTCCTAAAATTACTCCATATAATTAATGAAGTCTAAATAATCTAAGTAATATTTCTTAAACTTAAACTATTTTTGGTCTCTAAATTAATGGGCAATCACTGTGACTTCTATACAAATAGATGTAATATGGTAGAGACACAGGCAGCAGGTATTATAAACAATATATCAACCTTGAAACCATCCCCACGTGAACCTTTACCAACTCTAATGCTTTAGCTTGTCAATAGATATGTCTAAGTCAACTTAGCCTTTCTTTTTGCTCCCTAGTCTATATAGGAATTTCATTTATCCAAGATATTAGGCCACCTGACAAGTATAGTACCTAGAACTAAAGCAATAGAACTAAATCAAGTTATGTGTACCAATTTCACACCAACGTATATGATCTTTTATGCTACTGGGACAAAAATTGTTCAACCAATGGCCGGTAATCATCAAAAATCAAATCGGTTTACTTTATTTGTTGGCCAGATTTCTTCACAAACCTTATATTCAATGAAATAGAATAAGGTTATATGCTCTTACCTCAAGAATTCTCCAATTTATCTTTTCTTGAAATCCTTCAAAATCTTGCCGTCAAAGAGTGTCTGTAGGTATTAAAATAAAGTTTATAACTCTATTTATACCCTAATATTGCTAGGGTTACAACCCATTTATTTTTATTTCTAGAAACTTCTAAAATTAATGAATTATTTCTATTTTACCCCACAATTAAAGTTACTAGATTACCCACTTAAACAAAACTCTTTTTCTTTTCTCATGTGGGTTACGGGTATTACAATGATATTTCTTGTTGTGATTTACAATAAAACTCATAGAGTTGAACCTTCAAGCTCTACTAGGGTTTCACAAGGAGTTGACGAAGTAAACTCGAGGATTGAGTAGAGTATTATCCTCCCATTGTTTATTATTCATTATACATTCAAAAGACCCCATGAAGAGTCCTCCATCCAAACACCTATCCAAGATTCCCATATATAGTGTAAGGGTGATAGAAGGGACTCTAGGGTCGTATAAAAATCATTCATGCATTCATTATACATTCAAAAGACCCCATGAAGAGTCCTCCATTCAAACACCTATCCAAGATTCCCATAAATAGTGTAAGGGTGATAGAAGGGACTCTAGGGTCGTATAAAAATCATTCATGCATTCTCCTAACTTAGGTCCAATAATGGGTCTCCATTCAAATGCCTATCTGAAACTCTTGAGTTTTGTGTAAAGGCAATAGAATAAACTCTAGGATCATGTCAATAATGCATATTTCATTTCCTAAATCCAATGATAAACCTCAATCCTCATGGGGACATCAAGTTTCTAACCCTAACAAAGAATCAATGAGAAAGGTTTTAGGATGGTGAACAAATCGTTCCATGTTTACAATGACATTTTGATACCATGCTTCCAATGCACCATTCTATGTTGACATTCTATTTTTTCATGTCATGCAGCTTCATGTTTTAAAATTAAGTTTTAATAATATGCTCCCCATAACATGCTCCGCATAACATGATCTCCATAATACATGCCTAACATATTCCATGTTATAATCTTCCTTTGGTTGTATGTCGCTCCATTTATCATTTTGTATAGCATTTCCTGCTTGAGTGATTTATTGCTTCGATATAATTGTCTTTGCATGGTTAAGGATTCATAAAAATGAAGGTAATATCAGTTAAAGATCCAATAAGTAATACAAACGAAGGCCAATAGAAAGGTTGAGTGATCTTGGGTGCCTAACAACTTCCCAAGACTGTACCTAAGCATCCGAACCTGCTCCGTGGCTAGTACCTTCATGCAATGGATGTCTAAATGGGTTCCCAAACCCAAAAAACCGGGTGGCGACTCCTTATCCTCCACCCTAGTCCTTGAGGCTAGTTGGCGTACTCCCAAGCCCACATGCTAGGTTGGGCTCACACCGAGCAAACCCGATCCACCACCTCACAAGTGGTTCATTTACCTCCCATTCAAAAGGGAGAAAAACCCGAGAGACACCCCAAGGAGGGCCTCGGGAAATAAAGGGATCCGAGGGGCGCTCACAGTGGCAGAATCGCAGCCACCCCACAGAGGCGATTTTCGTTGGCGTCCACAATGGAATCGTGATTAAAAAGATAATAAAAAAATTACAACAAAAAAAAAAAACAGCAACAATGTTATTACCCTCAGGTGTACCTACATTGAACCAAAAGAATTCCTAGCATATGCAATCGTGGATAGAGAACTCAGACGCATTCGAGTAATGTACAACCGAGGGGAATAACCCCAAAGATAAAAAGGTTAATCTAAGCCTCCATACGACAGACCACTTTGCCCTTGTAATCCAAGGGTAAATGAGGTCTCGATCATGGCCAAACAAACCAAACTTTGTTCTGGTAAGCAATGTTAGGGTTTCAAATGCACCCTGCCATGGTTTCACTAGAAACCCTAAAAGAGAAAAGATAATCAAATGGGAACAAAAAATAACAAAATAGACTACGTCGAAATGCATCCATCACCAGTTGATGCATGCCCGACAACGTCGGGACATTTGTACCTAACTAAAACCAACATTTTGCTTGATTAAACAAATCATGAACACTTGGAAAGAGGTAACCATCTTCGGATGGATGTTGTGGGATGCCTAATACCTTCCCCATGCATAATCAAATCCCCGAATCCATTTCTAGTTCAAGACCTGGTTTTTAGCATGTCTTAATCAAGATAATTAAAACCAATTAGACATAGGTGAACAGTTACACCTTCAATTTCCTGATGATTGGTGGTGACTCCAAATCTTGTGTTTTCTCCTCCCCATTACCATATCTATGGATATGTCGGAGCGCACACACACATACAGACATGCACGTATTTTTACAATATGTGGTATGTGTTTACTTTGAATCAAGACTAAGCATTTCATAGTGTTTGTGGGTATCACTTCTAGTAAACCCTCACGAGACTATAACTTGTCCACTAGGGACACCTAGGGGGTTAAAGGCTTATTGCATATGCTAAATGCAATCAAGAGTACCAGCGAAAATGGATTAGTTAGTTTTTTTTAATTTATGTTTTGTTGTTTTTTAGTTCACTAGGAACTACCAAAATTCAGGTTGGGGGGAGTGATAAGTCACAAAATATGACTTATTTACTTAGGTTTTAAAGAGACTTTAAAGGAATTGTTTTGCATTGTGTGTTGAATTACACATAAATTGATATACTTTGTCATTTCATTGCATTGCATGAGATTTCATCCATTTGTGTGTATTATATTAATCTCATAGATGTTAAGTTGGATTGTGTTAATTGTAGGTACAAGCTGGAAGAAGAAAAGAGAAGTAAAAAGAAGATTAGAGGAGCCAAATACAATCCAGTAACCTAGATCACAATCCATCAACCTAGATCACGTTCCAGCAGCCTACTAATTCAGGCATAAACACTAGAATTGATTTTAATGAGAATCCAGGCGCCTAGATCAAATCCGGGCGCATAGATTCACTCAAAAACAGTTCTGCAAAAGGCTCAAAAGACTCGAAAATTTTAGGGTTTTGAGTGCAAATTAGAGAGATTAAAATAGAGCCTCAAGAGGCTACTCATTAGTGTTTTTGGATACAAACAGACTTAGACTCTCTCTTTTTCTCCAAGTTTTAGGTTTTCATTCCCATGGCCGCCTAAGCTTCTTGCTAGGGCTAGAAACCGTGTTTCCTTTGTAATGGTATGAATTCTATTGTGAATCCTTTTGGTTTTAATGTCTACATAAATTTGATTGTTTATTACTAATTTCTATAGATGTATATTTTATTCCAGACTTTTTATAAGATCAATCATGTTTTTCTTATTATTAAGGGGAACCATTCATGGATTCAATTATGAATCATGTTTTATACTTGAAATGTTTTTTCTAAACATTACACTAGCCATTTATCTTCTCCGGTTATAAAGTGTTCCTCAGTTCTTTTAGTTCAACCAAGTAAAAAAGATCTTTAAAGTTAGAACAATTGAATGTATGTTGTTTTTAGAACAAGGCTTTTACCTGGATCACAATATAGGTTATATTAGTATAAAGAAACACCTTGAAACCCTCCGAAACCCTAATGCCTTTTCCTTCATTGAACTTCTTTAAATCATTCTATTTTACTGCTATAAACACTTTTACACATTGTCCTTTGAAAACACAAACTTCCAAAGGATCGACAACCCTTTTCTCTGTACTGCGAAATACTGCTTATTATTGAGCGACAGCAATCTACCTTAGCACGGTGCTCCAAAAGGGTGTGGATGGTCATCTGCACAATACGTTTCGCATCCCAACGACAAGCTAGAGGAAAGATCGGCTCAGCCTTGAGTCGCAACAAGTTGGGACGAGAAGTAGGAAAATGCTCGAACACCCAAAAGATAATAAATTTCTAGAAGTCGTGGAAACTGATAGTATCTCGGTGAGAAAAGCAGCATAGACCCCACAAGTATAAGCCATAGGTAAGAGCACCCAAGTCACACTCTCGAATCATGGCAATGTCTTTGAACAACCCAAGAATCGAGGTAGGAACAATTGTCTGATCATCCCCTAAGAAACAAGAGATGATGAAGTACGCCATCCAACAGCAAAGTCTAAGGTCTGTAGGAGGCTCTTGCAACTCCAGTCGCATCTTCAGATACTTAACCTTAAATGTCACATTTGTAGTTGCACTAAAGGCCCCCTCCTCATGTGATATGGGCTCCCTAGGGGGGATCCTACCTCCAAAGCAAATGCCCAAAATAGCACTCCAATCAAATGGTAGCACTCCCATCTCACAAGTGCTCAAGTGAAATGTCCCCGTATGATGGAAATACCTCACAAGACGATGGCTAAGGGACATGTTGGGAATGCTTTGGAAAGGACCAAAGCCTAGGCTTTCCAGGAAAGTAGGATACTCTGGTCTCCCAAAGCCAGAAGGACTAGGATCTTGCAACAAAGAAAGAAAAGCATCAGTAACAAAATCATCAAGTTCAAGAATCATATGAGAACCAACATACCTCGCATCGACGAACAAAAGTTGAAGGATGCTACGCTAGGTCTCTCAACAGCCATGTCTCGAGTAAAACAGTGTTGATCTCTCTGGGTCGAATACCACCCTCAAGAAGGTACATCCTCCCCGGTACCACTATGTCTGGATCTAGCTCAGGAGCTGTGTGAATCTAACGAGAGGCCCTATGCCTCTTAGCAACCGCAGCTTGGAGTGGTGCCACTCGATCTCCCCCAACAGGGACCTCAGCAAACCCTCCCTCAAAAGCAACAGCACCCCCTGAAGGCTATGCAGCCTCCCTGATGGTTATGCGTGCCCCTGGAATCAGTACAACATCACCTCCTGCGTCAAATGACGCTGCAACTTATCAACCGCCTAATGGCTAACACACTCTGGCGGCGCCTCCATGGCGTCATACTCGTCATCAGTATTTGGGGGAATCGTGGTGGCATACACCACAGCCTTACCCTTTCCCAGGTGAGAAGAGCGGCACCTACCACCATCATCTCTTCATAGCAGACATCTTACAAGACAAAACCAGGAAACAAGAGGTCAGGTACACACACTTGACCAACCTAACACACACTTGGATGTCATCGTCGTTGCATGATTTCAAAATTTTGCAAAAATTGGGACAATTGACCTCACCAGTGCGAAGGCCCACATTTGTTAAAATTCTTTTCCAAATTACCTACACGCATCTACATGTGAACATGATATCAAAAAAAAATTCCCAATAACATGCATCTACATGTCAGCATGCATTCACAAAAATACGAAAAAATTGCCTCACATTATCTGCATGCACTCACATTATCCACATGGCAGCATATAAATATAAAAGTTTCGCCCCTCAACATGCATTTACAAAAATACAAAAAGAAAAAATAATAATAATAAATAATTGCCTCACATTATCTGTATGCACCCACATTATCTGCAAGACAACTAAAAAATCAAAAAATTCCGGCCCACATCATCTACCTACATCCACATCATTCAGCATGCATTTTCCAAAAAATAATAATAATAATCATCCCATAACATTTTGCATATATTCTACACATATCAGCACGCATCATGAGCATTTAAAAAATGCGAATACTCACAAATAAACATGCGTGCAAATTTTTTTTATCTTTCTCTACATGCTCATATACACACTAGCATACGCCCATGCACATGCTTGTGTGCATATTTGCATTTGCACGCTTATGTGCTATTAAGTGTGCAGAAAAAGACAAATAGTGCAGATAAGACGAAAAGTGTGCAGATGTGGCAAATCATGTGAGGCATAAGCAAAAAAAATACAAAGAGGAGATTACACTACAAATGCACCAATCAAAAAGGAAATAAACAAGAAAAAGAGATAGCATTACCTGGTTGAAGCGTAGGCGCAATCTGATGGGCAAACGGAGCACTAGAATGCGATGAACTAGCAAAAGAGGAGAAGAAAAACCAGAGAGAACGGAGAAGAGAAGTCGTAAAAAATGGCAAAATGAAGAAGAAGATTGGAGATCGTCCTTAAAAGGCCGGTCAAAACAGCCCATGAAACACCGTGTTGCGTGACCGGCTTTGATTCAGTTTAGTCCTAGTTTCTATGAAACATTTCGCCTCCAGCACTGTTACCGTTTGATCTTGATCCTCGAGATAGACCGAGATGCTATCTTTGAAGGTACAACGTGTTCCGACCGTGAGCACGTGAATCGAGAAAGTCTTTGAAGACACCTCGCACCCAACAGGGGGCACACAAACCGAAAAAAATTTCGACTAGGACAAAACGGAGCAATTCTATTCTTTGTTCGACGCTTCATATTCCAATAAACATCAAATAAAGAAGGGACAATTGTCATAATCCCATTTTGACCCTCGAGATTTTTTCGAGTTTACGGCACACAAAATAAGACAACCCAAAACTGTCTAAAATCACCCAAATATGCTAAAAACCGCCAATCCATGATCGCGTCTCGAGGATGGATTGATTTTACCAGGTTTTATCAAATTTGGCCAAGTTTGACCAAGAACCGTGACTGAGCTACGTCAAGAATTGGTTGATCGATTTTTCATCATTTGAAGCGGCACATGAAGACCTTCAGATCGGTAATTCACGGACCCAAAATAGATTTGAAGCAGCAAAGAAGTATTTGTTACAAAAGAAGGCCCACTTGGAAGCGATCTTTGCACACAGATTCTTCCTGGTACGCACCAAGGTGGTCCAAAAAGCAAACATCTTTTTGAACTAGGAAAAATTAACTACAACTTGGTTGTCTCAGTTCGCCAAGGGCATCTTTCGAGTTGCTGAGAATCTTTGTCGGAAAATGGTCCGTCGACTTGGAAATCACTCATGCTACCCATGTTTCCAAAGACCGCAATTTGATGATCCAAAACCAGATCACCGTAAGCTTTGTGCTGTTGGCAAGTAGACATCGCAAGCTTTCCGAATATACCAAGATTTCCTAAATCCTGACATCGGGAGCTAGGTCAACCGGAAGTGGGCAAAACTGCAAACACAAGCTCAAATGCTAGAAATTCACCTACAACGGCTATTCCGGTGCACCATCATTGCGCACATAATCTTGCGAATCCACACCATGGTGATCCAAAAAGTAAGCACTTTTTCAAAGAAGGCGAGATTATCTACAACTTGGTTATCCTGGTTCACGGAAGAGCATCTCCAAACTAACCGGATTCTTCACTGTAAAATTGGGAAAAACAGTACTTGTAACAGAAATCAACTAAAGTGTCTTACTTCCTAGAGCTGTAGTTTCCTACACAGAACTCTCAATCACGCAAAATTAGTCATGTTGGAAAGAAAATGATGCAAGCTTTCCATAGACACAATATTTTACCAAATCCGAGCACGGAAAGATTCAAATGCAGTCCAAAAAAGGCTAATCGAAATGGCCAAAATGGCCATAAAATTGGAGAAGATTCAGGTAGGAAGCAACATGAAAAGAGCCAAAACTACTCACACAACATCATGCAGCGTGACGCATCACCATGATGCATGAAGTACGTCTATAAATGGGCCGAATTCGAGGCATAGGTGGGAAGAGAGAATTAAATGCTTGGTGAGGTAGTGTTGGTGTAAGCTCTAGTCAGTCTTGATTTGCATGAAAATGTCGTCTGAATAGAGAAAACGAGAGTGAAATCGGGTCTGTCTCTCCCTAATCCAGGCCTGGCCCTAAAGGCACCATTGAAAACTCTCCCTGATTCCAACCATTCTGAATCCGGGACCCGTTTAGTCTAAGCCCTCCATTTTGACGCTGAAGCGCCACCCAAATTCCGGAAAACCGATTCCGACTTCTAACCACGATGAGCTACTCAAAACCCGAGAGGCTAAACTCCATCCATTACGCAGAATCGCCGCCCAAATTTCCATAACCGCACTAGGTAAACTCTAAAACTCTAATTTGCATGCTTCAAATTCACCATCTCTCATCCATTTGTGCTTGTGATTATAGTGTTGTGCGTAAACCCTAAAATGACATGTTTGAATTTAATGTAAACCCTAGAATCACATGTCTAGTATAGTATTCTTGAATGTTCATAAATGTGATCTTGCATGTTCTTTAGGATTGTGCATGTAAACCCTAGAATTGCATGTCTAGGTTTGCATTCTTGAACATTTTGATTATGTCTTTGCATGATCTTTATGATTATTGCATATAAAACTCTAGAATCACATGTCTATGTTCATTTACATATTCCTCGACACTTTCAATATGCCTTTATATGTTCCTTGTGATTATAGCATCATATGTACACCCAAAATCGCATGTTTGGTATATTTGCTATATCTTTGTTATATGTAAACCCAAAATCGCATTTTAGTCCATTCACATGTTCTTGAATATGTTTATATATGCAAACAAACCCTAATTCCATGATTAGATTCCAATATTCCTATGCCATTTGGTTTGCCCATGTGTTAAAATGATTATCTTAATCCTTGATTTAATCCAAATGTTGACATGCCATTGGTTTGCCTATATGTTTGAATGTTTGTTTAAATCCATCATTTAATTAAAGTGCCCATATGCCATTGATGTGCCCATAAACCTTGAATGCTTTATTGAATAAATTGTGCAATCATTTATATATGCAAAATACTTAAATGAATTTCTATGCAAGCTTTAAAAACACAAAAACATGGTACCATTAACAACACAATGAACTACAGATTGGTCCACCCTAATACCAAGGCCGAGCTTTGCTTTAGGGCACCATGACATGAGATTCTCTACATGTTTAAATGCTAGTCATTGACACATGTAGGGGATTCCACATGTTGTGTCATTTATGGAATCATGACTAAAAAATAAATAAAAAATGCAACAATGTTATTACCCTTGGGTGTACCAACATCAAACCTAGAGAATTTCTAGCATGTGCAATCATGGATAGGGAACTCGGACGTGTTCGAGTAACGTACAACCAAGGGGAATAACCCCAAATATAAAAATATTAATCCAAGACACCATACGACGGACCACTTTACCATTGCAACCCAAGGGTAAATGAGGTCATGATCATGGCCAAACAAACCAAACTTTGTTCTGGTGAACAATGTTAGGGTTTCAAGTGCATCCTACCATTTTTGCATCAAAAACCCTAAAAGAGACAAGATAATCAAAGGAGAACAAAGGATAACAAAACCGACCAGTTCGAAATGTATGAATCACCAATTGATGCATGCCCGACAACGTCAGGACATTTGTGCCTAACTAAAACCAATGTTTTGCTTGATCAAACAAATCGTCAACACTTGGAGGGAGGTAACCATCTTCAGACGGATGTGGTGGGGTGCCTAACACCCTTCCCCACGCATAATCAAATCCCTGAATCCATTTCTGGTTCAAGACCTGGTTTTTAGCATGTATTAATCTAGCTAATTAAAACCAATTAGACATACGTGACCAATGACACCTTCAATTTCCTGATGGTTGGTGGCAACTCCAAATCTCGTGTTTTCTTCTCCCCATTGCCATATCTACGGATATGCCGGAGCGCACACACACACACACACATGCATGTATTTTTACAATATGTTCACATCACACACACGATAAATAAGCGAGATTCCGTCGATCCTAATGAAGGTCGGTCGGATCATCGTGACGATTTTTCGGCGTCAACAAAAGCCATATTCCCAAGTGAACTCATAAGCTACAAGTTGGGCCTCGCATCATTCAACAATTTCATCTGAACGAGTATTGATCTTGTACACCCATTATTTGCCTTTTTGTATTTGTCGATACATAGGTAAACCATACCCCAAATCCTTATCATAATAAGTGCCTCAAACTCTTCCTTTAGAGATTGTTGCCATAATGTGTCAAATGAAGGTGTGTGCTGAGAGTTCTTACTTGGTGAGAGCAACAGGGATCAAGAGTCGTGATGTAAGTAGGGTCCTCAATTGGGACAGACAAAGGAAACTTGTCGGATGAAGGAGCAGTTGTTTTTGTGCCAATAGAGTCAAATGGCAGAGACCCAGGGCGTTACCGGGTTTGATAAATCAAGATAAGGAGTAGAGCATTTGGTCTGCTTAACTATGACATTATGGGAGATCTTAAGTTGTTTGGAAATCATATCATAACATATGTACTCCTTTTATTCAATGCCATAGCCAATAAAAAAAGACACCTATGAGTGTCGCCAAAGTTTAGTGCATTCATGGGGTTGAAAATGAGTAGAGAAGGCACAACCAAAAACCTTGAGGCGATTGCAGTGAGGGGTGTGCCAAACAAGCGTTCATGAGGTGTATGATAATGCAAAAAGGGTGAGGGGCATCTATTAATGGTGTAGATTGCAGTGAGAGTGGCTTCGCCCTAAAAAAATACAAGATTCGAAGAAAACAATATAAGCGCTCTAATAATATCTAAAATGTGAAAAAAAAAAAAAAAAATTGTTGTAGACACCCCACTTTGTACCTACTAATATCTAGAATCCCCGATCCCAAAGACGAATAATACCTCATTCTATCAAAAGCAATTTTGTGTGGTAACCCAATACAAAACCTTAAACAAGTTGAAAGCTCCAAAGCCCACCTCCTGACCTAACATGCATACGCATACTTCACATAGGCGTATGCCTATGTCCCACATGTGTATGCCTAAGTTTCGCCCCATACCCCTCGCACCTTAAATAGGCGTATGCCTATGTCCCACATGTGTATGCCTAAGTTTCACGACCCATACCACTCGCGCCTTAAATAGGCATATGCCTATTTATAATAGGCGTACGCCACTTTGAGACAAACACCCAAAATCATTCAATTTTCCATATGTGTCTCACTAACCATATTAAGAGGCTAACTTTGATCAGCTAGGGTTACAGGAATCCAGCCATAGCAACCCCACTCCATTTTCCTATATAAACAACCCTTATTTCACCATTTCAACAGAAACTCCCGAAAATCTTAGGGCAAACTCTAGAAAAATAGTTTGAGAAATAGTGATAGAAAAGGTCCCTTGAGCATTTGGCTACATTCTTAGGTTATTCAACCAAGACAACAAGCCTCCTTCTCAAGAGTCTAATAATATCACTTCTCTTGTTTCAAAACAAACCTTTATTTCCTTACAACCAAAGTTGTGATAAAAATTAACCGAGGGACCAATTAAGAAATTTGTTCAATTTCGAGGTTGATTTTAACATGAGAAATTGACCTTTTTCATGATCCATTCTCTCTAACTTAATTGTTTGATTTCATATTATTTATCTTTTCTTTTTTATGTTACATTGTTTCTATTTGTTTATATATAAATGCTTGTATAAATTATTCAATTTTTTTTTTTTTGTTTAAATAATTCTTTTCCCGCTCAATTCCTTTTCTTATTTTCAATTCTGGGAAATAGGCATACACCCCTTTAAGAGGAGTGTACACTCCAATCCAATAGGCTTACGCCTATGCCTTCAAAATAAATATTTTATTTTATTTATTTCTTACTTACTTTTAATTATTAACATGCCATTAGACATCTATGAAGCTTATAATGAGTTCTATCTCTCAAACTCTAGAAACCCTTTAGGTTTCATAAAGAGTTGATGAAATGAACTCGATGATTAAGCCGAGTTATTTTATTAATCATCCATTGTATATCAATAGACCCAATGATACGTCCCATCATTCAAGCATCCGAAATTCTTGAATTTTGTGAAAGGGTTGGTGAAATAGGTTCTAGGGTTATATGTTTAAGCATGGTTGTCAAAAGATAGTAATGGACAAAATAGAAGCACATGCCTAATTAAAAGGGTACGTATATTTACCATTCGGTAATGTACATTTTCAAATGCTAGAAAAGGTCGTCCCATCTTCTCTCACTATCCATCATCTTGTAAATAATCATTTTACGTATTCATTCTCCTCACATGTTCGTGGAATCACATCACATTGTATATCTTTTCGTATGTTTAATTATTTATTGCATGCATTTTAAGGGTTTATCTAATAAAGATCATTGAAAAATAATCCAAGTGATATAAATGAATGCCAAGCGAAAGGTTGGGCGGTTTTGGGTGCCTAACCTTCCCAAAACTGTAACTTAGCTCTGAACTCAAATCCAAGGCTAGTACCATTGTATTTGGGGTTCAATTTGGTTCCTAAACCTAAACCAACTAGCGACTCCTAGTCCCTAAAGCTAGTGGCATATTCCCAAACCTATGTACATGATAGGCTCACACAGGGCAAACTTGATTCACACAGGGCAAACTATTCCTTCTTCATAGTGGTGCCATACATTTTGTAGACACCCTGATTTGTACCAATCAATACTTATGGTCTCCAGTCTCAGTGATGATTATTCAAGACTCTCATAAGACAATGTGTGTTAAAACCCACTAAGAATCTTCCAGAATTTCGAGTTAGAAAGCTGTCGCTTGACCTAAGGGATGTACACCTCCTTTCATTAGGGGTATGTCCGTAGTAAAGAGGCGCACATCTCTAGAAAGAGATGTGTACACCAATGCTGCCGGCCAGAAACCCTTATCGTGGAAACTAAGCTGTTTTCTGCGGGAACAACTTAGTTTACCCTTTTTGCAAGCAAACCTAGCCCATTTTTCCACTATAAATGGAGCCCCATATCTCACAACAAAGAGACATCAAAGAATCCTCAAAAACACGCTGAAAAGACGGGGAACTCTTAAGAATAAAGAGAAAATACCAAGTAGTGTTGATATAGTAGAATTTAGGAGTAGAGCTTGAAATTAGAGAAGCTCTAGGCAATTAGAAAGTTTAAAGGTAGTAGTTCTAAGAGAGGTGAAGCTCTGCTTAGTTAGAAAGAAGAGGTTAGTGACGAAGAGTTCTTGAGCGAGTAGTTATTCTCTAGTTCAAGAACTAGATGACTAACACCTTTCTCACGAAACTCCAATCATCAACTTAGGCATCAGAGCCTCTTTCCTTTGGTGATCAACACACAACTCTATCAGAGAGATCAGTCTGAAAGACCGATGATAATCTGCTAGCTAGCTACAAGCTTCCTAGAGGCTAAGTATGGATATTCTCAATATTCCATATCAACCTCCATGACTGTTGCATAATTATGATGCGTGTTAGGTTTAATTTGCATGTCTAAATCTTTATTCCATATTTATTATATTTTGCATGTCTAGTTATGATCCGATGAATTATGCCATGTCTATTTGCTTGTTAGAACACGTTTCGCAATTTGCCATGTGCCTATTGCTGAATTCATAATATATGCTTGTTGTGGGGACGATTCCCTAAAATTTGGTGATAAGTTAGGATTCAGGTGAGAATTCTCTTTTTGCTTCATATCAATATTGTGCCCTAATTACCATGCTTTTGGCTGCTCTTTGATTGTGATAGTTTTAGGTTTAATTGTTTTATGTATGTTTAGAGATTTGTTTTATAAACTCCTTCAAGAATATCAAGTAATATAGAGGAAAGCCAGCCATTAGGCTGGGCGTTCTTGGGTGCCTAACACCTTCCCAAGACGTACCTTAGCTCTGGACCTAGCTTAAGACTAGTCATTTTGTGCATAAAGTCATATTTATGGTTCTGGACCTATAAACCAGGTGGTAACTCCTTGTTCCTCTGCTTTGAACCCTAAAAAGGTTCAACAGCACGAACAACCCCCTGAGGTAACCATGTGGTATCTCACACATTTCCAAAAGTATGAGGGGCCTCCAACGGACCTCGAGAATCGTGGGCGCTCACATTAGTTTAGCTTGATCAGTCTATTGTGATTTGCCAGGCTATGTATCATGGGAAATCATAATATTTTAAATTTTTTAGAAAATCATGTTCATAATATATTATTGATGTGTCAAGATAAGTTACATTGGAAATGATCGCATATATTTTTAAATATTAAGAAAAACATGTTAACGATATCCTTGGGCATTTATTACCTTAATGAAAACTTTTAATAACTTTAAAAAATTGTGTTTGGTTTTGTTGGAGCTTGTTGAGTTTCTTTTGTCCTCTTGAAATGGGCTTGCTAGCACTTCTTTAACAGGGTTGTAGGCCCTGTGGCTTGGGCTGGTTTTGATCTCATTTAAAGTGTGGCTTGTGGACACATTGCCTGAATTGGTGACCCACATTGTGGGTACTACTAGGTTTTATGGTGTTTGGTAAGGATATCCATGGGTCAGATTGGATCAGGGTTGAGGTAAATTATCACTGAGACCCATGGATGTTGAATTAAAGGGTCTCGGACCCATGATTTATCCAAAGCCTTTGTCGGTATCGGGTCATCGGATTAGCGGTCGGTTACGATCAGATGGACATGTTTGGATGTCGATGGTGGCATCATGGAGGAGATCAAGATATCTCCATCATATTTGGTTGAAATTAGGACAAACTCCAACAAGATCTCGCCAACTCTATCAAAGATCTCACCATATTGGCAAAGATCTCTCCAGATTTGGTGGAGATCTCACTAGATTGATAAAGATCTCACCAAATCTAGTTGAGATCTGACTGGATCTAGTGAGATCTTCACCAAATCTAGCAACATCTTAAACGGCGATAGCGGTGGATAGGAGACGACCAACGAAGGAAGGAGAAGATCGGTCGATCTTGTAAACACCTGAATTTGTACTGGTCAATACTTGTGGTCCCCAATATTAGTGATGATTACCCAAGACTCTCATAAGACAATGTGTGTTGAAAAACATCAAGAATCTTCTAGAATTTCGAACCAAAACTTATCTCTTAACCTAAGAGATGTACGCCACTTTCCTTTGTGCATACGTCCATAGTGAAGAGGTGTACGTCTTTAAAAGTGGACGTACGCCAGTGTCTCCGGCCAAAAATCCTAATCATGAGAATTAAGCTGTCTCCTGCAGGGAGGTCACAATTTACCCCCTTTTCAAGCAAACCTAGGCCTTTTTGTCCACCTTAAAAGGAGCTCCATACCTTTAGTTCAAAACATTCCTCTGAAACCCAAAAGAAACACTAAAACAACCAAGAAGTACTGGTATAGTAGAGTTAGGAAGAGTGCTTTTAGAGAGGCGAAGCCCTGCTGAGTTAGAAGGAAAAAGGTAGTGAGGAAGAACTCTTAAGCAAGTAGCTATTCTCTAGTTCTTCAACTAGAAGACTAGCCCATTTTGGTCGAAGCTCGGATCATTAACCTAGGAATTCAAGCCCTTCTTTTGGTGTTCAACACACAACCTTGTCAAGAAATCAATCTGAGAGACCCGTGATATATTGTTAGCTTGCTACAAGCTCCCTATAGGCTAGGTATGGATCTTCTCAATAGTCCATACCAATCTCCTTGAATTTTTTGCTTTATTATGTACATAGTTTAGTTTAGTTTGCATGTTTTGATCTTTGTTTTAAATCTATTTTTGTTTGATTGGATTTTTCATGCCTAATTTTATTTTCATCCATGAATTCTAAGCCTATATTAACAAAATCGTTGTTTTTAAGTTAGGTTTACCATCTAGAAGCTCATAGACCATCATTAATGAATTCTCTTGTGTTTCTCTTCAAGAACATGTTCTTTAATAAATATTTTCATGAGTATTTGCCTTCTAAAAGCATATCTTTCACTTTGTAATGGATTTTTGCTATGATTATTATCAAAAGCATGTCTTTTGTCCTTCAATAAATTATGCCATGACTATTTGCTTTCGAAAGCATGTCTCCTGATTTATTACACACCTTTCATTGAATTTGTGATTGTTGTGGGGCTTTTTCCTACAATTTGGTGATAAGCGTGGATTCGGGTGAGGATTCTTCTTTTTTCTTCATATGAATTTTGTGACCTGATTTTCATGCTTTGATTGCTCCTTGATCGTCATAGTTTTATGTTTAATTTCTTTCTATGTGTTTAGATATTTGTTTTATAAACTACTTAAAAAAATATCAAGTAATATAGAGGAAGGTCAATCATTAGGCTAGGCGTTCTTCGGTGCCTAACACCTTCAAAAGACATACCTTAGCTCCGGACCTAATAAGACCAGTTTTTTTTTTGTGCATGAAGTCATATTTTAATATTTATGGTTCTTAAATCTATAAATCAATTGGCGACTCCTTGTTCCTCTGCTTATAATCCTAAAAAAATATTCAATAGCACCTGAGATGCCCCTACGGTATCTCACAGGTCTCAGGTTTCTAGGAAAGAAACCTTCTACTCGGTCCCATAAAAGCCGGTGTCAAAGCCTTGGAACCGTCGTTGACCTCCACATTACTTGGATCAGTCGGTATTGGATCAGATGGTTCCAAGTTGAATGGTTCGAGCAGGTCCAAGTCACCATTGGACAACACTAGTGTTTGGTGTGAAATGCACCTTGGATTAGCAAAGCCCAATGTGATTTAGGACCCAAAAATTGGGCGGGTACAGTTACAAATTATATATGTGCTAATTTTTAACTAATTCATTTAACATGTGCTACACATATTACCTATCAGTGTCGAGCCTATTGTCAAGCGAATTAAGCCAACGCTTTAGGCCCCAACAGAGAGGAAGGTCCCAAATTTTTTATAAAAAAAGTAGGCCCTTGTTATCTACTAAATTTCATTTCGTGTTGATTACCAAAAAGGCAAAAAGTTACCTCCTACAATTACTTAGACCGTAGATATTGATGAAATACTATTGAAATTTAACTCCTTTAATTAATTTTACTCTCAAACTGCTAATGATTTTAAGAATTTTAGGTTTTGAGCTATTGTTGAAAACTAAAGACTGAAATGTGGATTTGTTCTATTGTTTTTTACCTTATAAATGTGTTAAAAAATGAAATGATATCAGTCATATGGATTATAAAGTATAAAAAATTGAAATGATAACTATTGAGAGTGATACGTTAATAAAACTTAAATACAAAATCTAAGTAATTTTGCATCACAAAAAGCGAGGAGAATACATTTTACATAAAAAATAAATAAAAAATAAAAATAAAAAGGTCAAAATATTAAGGTCATAAATATTTCGTTTTCATCCCTAAACTATACATAAGTTTCGTTTTTCGTCCCTGAAAACTTTGAAAAGTTCTTTTTTTAAAGTTTGAAAACTTTGAAAAATTTCATTTTTACACATAAATTTCGTCATTTTATAAAAATGTCTAAAGACAAAATTCATGTATCATTTTATAGTTGCAACATGCATCCATGGATATGACGTATGATGTATGCATATAATTTTCCCTTGTGAGAGACGGTCGCAAACAACCTTTTTCTCGTTCACATTGGAACAACGATCGAATAATAATGCCACTGGATAACAGAATCCTGGTAAGTCTAAAGCTTGTGTCTTTGCGAACAAGTAGCTTATGCAAGGCACGCCAATGGAATCTTTCCAAATGAAGTACTAGGTTATGCAGGGCAACTTCATCGACAGCTAGGGAATTGACTGCAACTATAAGCGTCCACAGTATTAATCAGTTTCATCGTTCCTGTTACATTAATTGCATGTTGTTCACTTTGGAACAAGACTGATGATTGAAGGAAAATTCACTAGGAGCTAGAATATTAAGCGTAAGAGATTTATTAATTCAAGTTAGGTCAAGAAAGGAGTGAGTAAGATGTAAAGATTCCATAGATAATGACATTGTAGCTGGAGGATTAGATGATAATAATGCCTATTGCTCTCCAAAATGGAATCCACAAATGGTTATTGTCAACTGAACAGTATAAGGTGTAGGTGGGATTTTTTTGGGATAATATTGGAAAGCTAGTATATCCGTCGGGAGGTGTGCCACCCCTCTGCGTCTGCCTAACGTGGGTCTACGCCTAACGTGAATTCTGAATAATATTAGCTGACAAAAACCTCTCAAATTTTCTGTTTCCTTTTCATCTGTGCTCCCATTTTCATCAAACGCCAACGCCTGGAGGAGTTGCGGTGTGGGTCTCGGCCTGGAGGGGCGACGGTTGACTGTCTCGGCATTGAGCAAGCCGATCTCGGCCTGGCTGAAAATTTTGGTTTGGTTTTGTTTGCTTGAGCAAGCCGATCTCAGATCTGAAAATTTTGGTTTTGTTTGCTAGAGAGTTTTGCTAGATGGAGAAGAAGACACCACCGGAGAGAGAGGAGAGAGAATGTAAAAATATGAGAGAGAAAAAAAAAGTTAAAATAAAATAATAAAAATGGAAGAGAGAGAACGGAGAACAGAGTGAGAGCAGAGGAAAAAAATGGAAGAGAGAGAAAATATCGGGATAAGCCGTAAGCGGGAGAGTTGCACAGTCAGAGTCGCAAAAAGGGTGAGAGCGAAAGAAAGGGTAAAGGAGTTTTTAGTTTTTTAATGACACAAAATTTTAGATAGTGTGGAATTATAAAAGGAAGCGTGGAAATATCAGTGACCTTTTTTTTTTTCGCCAATCATAATTTTATTTTAATCAATTTTTTTGTATGTTTTTATGCTTTCCTATAAACCAAGATCTACTTACAGAATCTACCATGTTTGCATTTGATTATATTCTTTACTTGAAATGGATGAATTAATTGATAGGGTGTAAAAATATGAAAAAATAAGAACTTACCACAAACCATTGTTATTCGTTAACACAGTATTTTATATTTACTTTCAATTATGTTTACTTGCTTTATGGAGCTCTCAAAAAATTTAGTGGTATTCTACTACTACCATTAAAATGTTGTGTTTTACCTCCTTCACATACAAATTATATTCCCGAACAATGATTTATAATTAAAATTATCCTGCACTTTGTGCGGGTTATATGCTAGTAAATATAATAGTATGACCTAAGCAGATAAAATTAGCAAGTGAAGAAAGCAAATCTTTGCACCATGTATGTGGAATAGGGTGGCAAAAAAAACCCAAACCCATTAGCTCACCCAAACCCACTTATTTAATAAATAGATAAATAAGTGCTAGCCCAATTAGACCCAATTAAGTTGAGTTTAATTGGGCTTTAATTAGGTTGCTTATTGGGTATCAACAAAAGTCCAAATCAAGCAAAAAAAAAAAGTATAGGTTTTAAGGGTATTTTAGTAAATTTTAAGGTTTTAGGAATATTTTGGTCATTTTAAAGGTTTTAAGACATTTTAATTATATATATGCATAAAATAAATGGGTAAATGAGTGGGTTGGGTTTTAATTTAGATAATTGAGTTGGGTTGGGTTTGAGTAATATCTACTTTATTAAATAGACTTAAATGAGCTATTGGGTTTTTAAAGGCTTAACCACATCCAAACCCACCCATTTGACAGTCCTAATGTGAAATTTTCACGTCTACGCTTCACACTCTATAAGAGCAATAATTAACGGGGATGGTCCCGGCCCATCTACAATTCAACTGTTCAAATTCATCACTGACCAATGAATCTCCAAATTAAAACAAAAAGAAAGAAGGACAACAACGGCATGAAAGATTAGATGAGTACTTTGTTTATCATGTGCAACCACGTGACAAATTGCAACCCAAAACTCTCTCAGCTTTTCTCATTTCACATTACGTTTATATTACATGTAATATTGCCTCACGTGTTGCACGGATCCGTAAACCATAGCTTTAAAAGTCAAAAATGAACAGAGCCACAAATTTACACATTCGCCACCAACTCAATCCCAAATCACAAAACCCTTTTTTTGTGTGTATTTTATACACTTATCATACGTATGAATACGATAAAGAGAATATATAATATTGTGTGGAACCCGTCATTTCCACCCCTTCGAGAATTTTTCCCCAATCTCTTGCCGGAGCACTTCTAACCGGTTTTGCTGTGTTTTCCATTTCTTCGGAACATATGAGGAGACATGGTTTTCCCACGTATGACACCAATTGAACAAAGAAAACTGTGCTAGGTAAAAAAATAACGGAATAGTTTCTAATGTCATTGAACTCTATTTGATAACATGGACACTATTAAATGATGTCAGAATTTTATGCTGCATGGTTTCTTTCTATTGGTCCGAACTACTCTATAATTTCCCTTATAAGCCAGTTTATTTGCTAAAGTTATTGTCTTTCTACTGACCTTGTACTCCCAGACTACTCTATAATTTCCCTTATAAGCCAGTTTATTTGCTAAAGTTATTGTCTTTCTGTTGACCTTGTATTCCCGGACCATTCTATAATTTCCCTTATAAGCCTGTTTATTTGCTAAAATTATTGTCTTTCTCACCTATAACTTATGTTTGGTTGGGGTGAAAAACAAAGGAAGAAAAAGGGAAGGAATATGACAATTTTCTGTCATTTGGTTGAATAGAAAATGACAAGGAAGGAAAAGGGGTGACTTTGGTATGTATTATAAAACTAAAATTCTGTTATGGCCACTGTAACAAAGAATTACGTCAATATTACTTGTTGTGGATGATATGATGGCCTAATCTCTAAAAAGAAGGGAAACCCTGACAGAATGGCCTCTTGAATACTGAAAATAAGAAGCAAACAAATATCAGATTTAAAGTATAAAAATTATATTGAATCTAACAAGGGAAAAAATATATACAACATCATTTCTCACATGCCCATGTCCGGCTTTCATTTCTAAATGTAAAGTCTGGTTTGTAATTTGGATCAAGTTCAACTATATTAAACATATCAGCAAGCAACCCATTTAAATCAAGAATGAGAAGCTTCCTTTTCAAAAGACCAACAGCTGCTCTCACAAGAGAAATATGAGAAATATATGAGCTTTTATCCTCTTCATCAGCAAGACCAACAGGTGCTCTCACAAGAGAAATATGAGAAATCTCTGAGCTTTTATCCTCTTCATCAACAATAGATGAGTACGGATCCAAATCCAATAGGCACGGTGTTGTCCAATGATTGGCTCCAGTCAGGCACCCTTGCTCTGACAGCTCTTTGTGAGAACCACGACCCTTCGGCCTAAACACCTTCAAATGGAGACTTTCACTGTTTTCCACCTAATCTTTAGGGGAATTTACAATGGAGTCGCCACCTAACTTTTATAAAAAAGCTAAGAAAAAAGTACTTCTCATTTATTGATTGAATAAAGAAATATACAAAAAGTTTAAATTGAACAAATTACAATATTTTTGCCCTTAGATACAAATCTAAAAAAAAAACAAGCTTTGTGTCCTAATGTACAATCTAAAAGATAGAACAAGAAGACAAACATACTAATCTACTTTCCCTAAAGAATGGGGTTCGGGGGCTAGAGGATTGAGTGGGAAGGTATTAGGCACCCATTCAACCTGACCTAAATCAGTCTCTTAAGAACCCTTAATCCATTCATCACGACTCGATGCATACAAACCAAACTCGCATTGATGTGACATCATATATAGCACATGCAAAACAAAATGAATAAATGTGATTAATCACCCAACAATAGAAAGTATTCATGCAAATATCCTTAACCATACATCTAGACAACCGAACATAACATGTTAAGATCAAGACCAATTAGAAACAAACATGGCAGAATCAATAGGAAAATATTTTCTGTACCAGACAATATAAATCCTAATAAAACTCAGATCGATACTTAGATGCAACCAATCGGGCCTCTCCTAGTACCAATCGGTACTCAAGTTTGCCCATTTGGTACCGAGGTAAAAATTGGGATCCGATCGGTGCCCAGGTAAAAACTTAAGACCCAATCGACTTTAATCTGAGGGTTTAGTTACTGAATCTCATAAAAATCAATTCCTCTATTGTTTTTAGCATTTCAAAACTATATTTTTCATCCTAAATGCATAAAACTTTAATAACCAAATAAATTTCATATAAACAAAAGAATTAGAAACAAAACTATCCTAAAAAATTTACAACTAATTATACAATCATACTTTATCAAATGGATAATCAAAACAACAAGGAAAAGGAGTAACTGCATGTGTTGGGGAGGGAGCTCATTGATTTGATTCGATTCGATTGAATCCAACCTGAAAAATTGATTCTTGGGGGAAGACTATTAAATTGATTAAAAGAGATTACAAAAAACGGAATTCAAAGATTGGAATCCAAATTACAAGAGGTGACCTCTTATTATTTCAAGGGTTATAAGAATAACTTGTATTCTTATTAAAACCCTAATCCCTCACAAATATTCTTTTGAATTTTGTTTGGGATCTAAACGATGAAAATTCC
This sequence comes from Fagus sylvatica, assembly GCA_907173295.1. Lineage (NCBI taxonomy): Eukaryota > Viridiplantae > Streptophyta > Magnoliopsida > Fagales > Fagaceae > Fagus > Fagus sylvatica. The sequence goes on along the minus strand of OU015767.1, from coordinate 6,120,821 downwards.
AATTTGAAATGAGTATCATTTTCTATTTATATGGCAGCCCCAAAATGAATAATCTCGAGTTCTGGAACCTAGGAGGCTTATTAGGGTTTTAAAATCGGATTGGTGGCACAAGAATTTGACTCTTGATAAAATTCTTATCTGGGTACCGATCGATACCCAAATAGGCCTGATCGGTACTCACAGAGGCCCAATCGGTACCCAAAGAGACCTGATCGGTTCCCGCGTGAAATTTGAGTACCTATTGGCACTTTCAAAGGAGCTCCTTTAATATCTAACAAAATGGATAATTCACATACATGGACGGCCCTGTTGTGGAGCACTTCTTTTGTCATAGCTCTACATTAATCTGTGTCTAATGTTGAAAATAGAAAGTCCCTTATTCTACTGATTTTTGGGGTTAATCAAAGCACAGAATTCTCTACCTCATTTATAAACTATGTATATACTAGATAGAACATAATAAATAAGCTTGGCCATGGGATTATTGTATGCTTGAATGATATTTTCCATCTACGTGCCACATAACCACCAATAGACTAAATAGCTCATAATATACAGAGGATATATCTAACAAATAAGATGCTTCTACAAATTTTTGAGGTACCGCTCCCTATGTATATTTAGGTGCTGTGGTTGAAGGCACTAATACTTACCATATTAGCAAGAAAAGGAGTCATTAACTACCGCACCCTAGATCAAGGGAGAATATTAGATTTTTAGTAAATTAATTTAAGTTTAATCCTCTCTTTTATATATCCTATTGTGATAAGATTATTTTATTCTAATTATTAAATAATACCATATGCATATATCTTGCTCTCCAATATAGGATTTATATTTTACAGTACCCGATATTTTCTTTTTTGACTTACAATTATTTTTTAATCAATTCGGAATTTTTATTGATTGGTCTTAGAACTTTTTAGAGTTATATAATGGGTCGTCATGGGGAGTTTGGATTATTCATCACAGATTTTTGTTTTCAAGTCCAAAAAACAATATAGAATTATCTCTCTTAAATTCCATTCTTGAATATTTTCCAATGATTAATTTTGATTCGGCTTAAGATATTATTATATTTATGTAATTAATAATTGTCTTATTCTTACTTATTTGATTGGACCAACTTTTCGTTATTGTTTTGTGGTTTCATACATATACTTGTGAATTTAATATCTTTGATTTATACGCTTTTAATGTTTATTCTATAATATCTGATATAAAAGATTAGCTAAAAAAAATCATTAATGTGTTTTATCCATCAAATTAGGGTTAAGTGTCAATAACAAGAGATTTGTCACGTTCTCTCACTCATTTGGTTTAAATGCTAAATATAGAACTTTGTTTAAATATTACAATGATATATTATAAACTATTTTAATCTAGACATTGTTGCTTAGAATTTAATTTAGTAAATGTCGAATTTATTAAGGCTTATTCCACAAGAATTGATACAAGTATGACGATTTCATTTATTTTTTGTGACACTTATTATGTATATTTTATTATTTATATTTCAAACTGATAGGGGGATAAATCAAATAAAGTTATATCCTTCATGAACAATTTGTGTGCAAGAGAGTTTTAGTCACAAACATATCTGGTTTTTAATATATAGCGAGAGGAGTTTGTTCCTATACTTCGCGGCCGTATTAATAGGAGAGAAATGTGTGTGAGTAAGAAAAGCACCATTACAATAATGTGTACAATTCTTATGGAATTTCTTCTTTAAATGTGTAGAATATATCTATGGTCTCTTCCATTAAAGGGAAGAGAAAGGTTTCTGAGTAAAGAGAAAACTCAAAAGACCGTTACTGAAAAATTGTCTATCTATAGATGAGAGATAATGTTCTTTTTACTAAATATTATAAATTGTGAGTTTTTCAAAACAACCAAAATATTTTCTTGATTTAATTTCTATTGTTACATGTTTTCTCTAAAACCCCTTTCTCCGTGGCATGACAACTCACCTTACCATATATACTACCATTTTACCTTATACATCCACACACATATTCATACATATTAAATTTGATTCGACTCCATTAAAAAACGACATTTTGGAGTCCGATCAAGTCTTCAACATCTGCTATGACTGCGGAAACTTGTGTGTTCTGCCGTGTACTGCTCAAGTTTATCTTCAGTCGAACCGGTGGATAATGCTGTGCTTGTTTCAATACAGTTCCCCAAAAAAAAAAAAACAACAAATACAGTTGAATTTCAATCAAAATTTCAATCCAGAAGCACAACAAATACAGATAAATAAAAATCAAAACTTCATACAATTTACACCAGCAGACCAACAACCCAGTAGACACCAAATCAGAGAGAAAATATGGGGAAAAAGAAAGACAACCAGTAGACCAAAATTTGACAGTGGGAGTGAGAGAGAGAGAGAGCTTGATAGGGGTGCCGTGGCCCTTGGCTGGGTCAGTGGGTGAGAGAGATCGAGGACAAGCGGTGGTGGTGGCGGTGGCGGTGAGATCGCAAGCGTGAGGCGACGGCGAGATCGCGAGCAAGAGGCTGAGGCAGCGGTGAGATCGCGAGCCACTACGGTGAGACGGTGAAAGATCGAGACCGTGAGATTGCGCCGGAAGTGAGACCGTGAGGTACTGAGGTGAGAAACCGCGAGAGTGAGAGGTGATTGATTCGTAGATTGGTGGTCAATGGCCGATCATGGCTCCGTGAAGAATGAGCCACGACTCATTTGAACTTGGACAGGAGGTGAGACCGTGAGAGTGAGTGAGTGAGAGACCGAGAGGCAGAGTGAGAGAGGGAGAACGGCGTGAGGACTGAGGAGGAGGCTGAAAATGAAAAAAATGGGTTTTAGGTTAGGAAAAAAAAGAGAACAAAACGGCATAGTTTTGGATTTAAGTGAACCGGGCCAAAACCGGTTCAACCGTGCCGGTTCGCGGTTTTCACGGTCGAACCGGCGGTTTCCGGTTTTTGGTCATTTTTTCCAGATTTTCGGTTTTTTAAGAGAACCGGACCGGATTAGGCACCGGTCCCCGGTTGAACCGGTTGAACCGGCCGGTCCGGTCCGGTTTTTAAAACCATGGATACTATACAATCCTACGTTCGATTATATTTTACAGACGATCTCAATACAATCCGGATCGATTATGTGGTGCATGATCATGATCCTGACAACAATTCTTGTACTGTACTATTATTCACTAAACATAAAAGGATGTTGGGAAGTCATGATATGATACTGCAAAATGTATAGATTTGATTGGATTGTATGGGTGTGTTATGTAGGCTGATGTTGAGTCACATCGAGCATTTATTATATATATCTTGACTATATAAACAATAACAAGAAATCCTATTGTAAATTGGTAAGTCCTTTTAGGATATAATGTAAATATAACTAACAATTTTTCTTGAATCATGACATAATATAAGAGTTAACTCAATAACTTCATATGACTCAAGGACACTACAACGTAATGTAGGTCTTGTTAAGTACCTCATATTATGTAAATTTGATTGGATTGAATTGTTAGTGTTTTAAGTCGACATGTATTGAGACTGACATCAAGCCATTCCACAGGTCCTTAATAGATGGTATCCAAGAATCTTCCCAAATGTCAAATACTTTGGCCATTTAAAACTAAGAATCAAGCTTTATGAAGCCTTGTTTGCTTTGAAGATCTTGAACGCAAAGGTTACCCATGCCAATTTAGAAAGCATCATATTACCATATTGTAAAACAAAAAATAAAAACATAGGGAGTCCCATTATTTGAGCACTAAAAATCTTTTATGTTTTCTGATTTGGCTATCACCAGGAGTGGAGGACTGAGTCAAGTTGTTTCATGATTTTAAAAACCGGATCAATCAATGAACTAGAAAATGAAGTGGCTCTAGGTTCGAATCGGGGTCAAACCGATGAAGTCATACATAAATAAATAAATAGTTTTAAAATTATATAAATAAATAAAATGAATATGTGATAACTGAAAACATATCCAAAACATATAATAATTTTAAGTGAGTTTTATGTTTTCAAATAGTGTAATATTTAGAAGGTAGAAAAAAAAAAATAAATAAATAAAACTTCCAAGCTAACATTACAAAATACTTTTTTTTTTTTTTATATAATGTAATTGAGAATAAAATGATTTGATTAGACTTTGCTCAACTTAATAGGGTTGATAAATCTTTCTTATAGAGACTTATTTTTAAAATAAAATGGTCCAAAATTATTCACAATTGAGTTAAATTAAATGCAGTTGCAAACTATTTTTTAGGCATAGTACTCGATTTAAAAAAAAAAATACATTACATTTAGTATAGAGGTTGTTGGCAAGTGTTGCTTTACAGTTGGTAAAGTGATAAGTATTGGTGAAATGGAGTTAAAAGCAAAAGACAAAATCAAATCATCTCCGGAAAGAACAAACAATGGTTTGTTTTGTAAAAAAATAAAATAAAATAAATAAATAGAGGATCCTCTCCATTTCAAATGAAATGGAGAGTCTCCATTTCATGGTCTAGATTTTATTTCACAAATCTAACGGTGTACAGAGTATCTCATCATTTAAAATTTTAAATGAGCTCTGTATATTGTTAGAAGAAATAAAATCTAGACCATGAAATAGAGACTCTCCATTTCATTTGAAATGGAGAGGATCCTATTCCCTACGAAAATGACCCCTCATCAAACGGTATTCACCGAAGGGCGAAGGCTATGAAGAAGTCAACCATCACTTCATCCACACGATGGAAACCAAATCTGGACCATCGCTCACATTGATCGCTGCAGCACCTTATAAAGGCTAATCTAGACCAGATCTGGATGTCGACGGCGAGCTAAGCTTGGCGGTGGACGATGAACACGTCTTCACATCAGTTGAGCAGAGATTTTCTATTCCAGTTGCCGTCATAGACTCATAGTCGCCAGCTCAATGAAAAAATGGTCCCTGTTTTTTAACGATAGCAACACCAGTTTAACCGTTCTAGTTTCCGATTTTTTTTATTTAACCGACGGTTCCCAATTTTTCTTGTTTTTATTTTTTTATTTATTTATTTTTTTTTCCGACTTTTAAAGATAATCGGATCGGATGAGATACCGGGTCATGATCAAACCGATTGAACCGACCGGTCCAATCCGATTTTTAAAACCATGGATTATTCATAGAATTGCACAAGCGATGCCTATGTTCAAAATAGCAAACCTTGTTTTTACTTTTCCTGACATAGGTTGTTAAAATTCAATTGAGAAATTGCTTACACTTCAATAAATATTGTGCAATATTATAAATAAATTCGGCTAAACAATATTTATGCTCCTTGAAAAATTCACAGTTTCAATATGATCCCTAAAAAAAATTGTGTATCACTTTAATCTTTATTTTCAAAAGGAAATAATTTACCTCTAATTCGGTTTAAAGGAATCATTCTCCAACCCACTACGTGACTAGTAAATAAACCATTCATATGTACTTCTAATCACATTACCTTCTTAATGAATCATGTGACTTTTTCAAATAATATATGCAAATCGTCTATTTAAATGACACATAATAGATTGAAAGAGAATTCCTCAAAACCGGGTTTGGAAGTAATCTATATCCTTTCCAAAATGTGTCATTGTAGTCCTATAACTCCTATCATAATACATAGATCTTTTTGTAGTAGTAACATATGTAACATAAATTATTGATATGGAATTATTTAGCCACTTGGCATTGACTTGTCATTTCATTAATACATAAAGATGTGCCAGACCTCAAAGAGTTTGATCATTTCAACTATTTTTTAAAATTTGAGATCAGGCATGTCTTTTTTTCTAAATATTAAAATAAAGAAATAAAATCCCACATCATATGTCAGATGACTAAATAATTCCACATCAATATTTTTGTTGCAAATATTAACACATCATCATTTTTCGTACAAATCATTTCATTAATACATTAAAGACGTGCCAAACCTGAAAAATGTTAGATCATTTCAATCATTTCCAAAAAATATGAGGTCCAGCATTTCTTCTTTAAAATTAAAAAACAAAGAATAAAGAATAAAAAATCCCAAGTCACATGTCCGGCTAAAATCTAAATAAGTCCATATCAACAGTTTTGTTGAAAATATTAACACATCTTCGAACAAAAAGGTTACAATGTTTATTGACATATTTTGAAGAAATAAACAAGAAAAAAACTTAGTGAAATTTTCCAGGATCAAAAGTATCGTTTAGCCTAGAATTGTATTCTGTTCATTTGTACTATTAAATAATTATTAATTAGAATACTTATGAGATTACTATGATCAAGCCACAACAGAGAGGCATTCCCTTTTCCAGTTTTTTTTATCAAGATCAATTTTAGACATGGATTACAACTGCAATAAGCTTTTCA
>OU015767.1:6071304-6114360 GCA_907173295.1 Fagus sylvatica | reverse complement strand
AGTGAATGTAAGAATTTTTTTTTTTAATAGAATATTCCGTTAAGAGTTAGTAATGGCGTTAGAGTTGATGGGTTTATGTCAAACCTAAAAGGAACAGTGTCATTTTGGTTGAAGTATAAGGGTTATTGTCATTCCACTAAACCTTCGAGGGAGATTTGTGCAATTAATCGAAAAATATAATATGTTAATTTATAATAATTCAAACTTCTTGGGTGCAAACAATTCCTTAGAGCCACACCCCATAGTGAAAGTCAGCGATTTATCTTGATCCGTGTGGGTACAATGCATGGATCCTGTGAAATTAGTCGAGATACGCGTATTTACAGGATGCTAGTCCAGACACTCAAGGTTATATATATATATATAAAAGCTATGATATGATTTATGGATTATATGCTTCTACCAAAAAAGAGGAGAATTCTAAAAGTTTTATGGTCTGTTTGATCCCGTGGGTTGGCCGACCAAAAGCCTTGCTCCTACTTTTCTTTTTCTCCTCTTGGGGACAAATTGACGGATTTGGGTTTACTTTTATCAGATTTCCTTGGCGTCCCAATTGCGAGTGCCTTATACTGTTCAGTTGACAATAACCATTTGTGGATTCCATTTTGGAGAGCAATAGAAATTATTATCATCTAATCCTCCAGCTACAATGTCATTATCTATGGAATCTTTACATCTTACTCACTCCTTTCTTGACCTAACTTGAATTAATAAACCTCTTACGCTTAATATTCTAGCTCCTAGTGAATTTTCCTTCAATCATCAGTCTTGTTCCAATGTGAACAACATGCAATTAATGTAACAGGAACGATGAAACTGATTAATACTGTGGACGCTTATAGTTGCAGTCAATTAATTCCCTAGCTGTCGATGAAGTTGCCCTGCATAACCTTGTACTTCATTTGGAAAGATTCCAATGGCGTGCCTTGCATAAGCTACTTGTTCGAAAAGACACAAGCTTTAGACTTACCAGGATTCTGTTATCCAGTGGGATTATTATTCGATCGTTGTTCCAATGTGAACGAGAAAAAGGTTGTTTGCGACCGTCTCTCACCAGGGAAAATTATATGCATACGTCATATCTATGAATGCATGTCGCAACTATAAAATGACACATGAATTTTGTCCTTAGACTTTTTTATAAAATGACGAAATTTATATGTAAAAATGAAATTTTTCAAAGTTTAAGGATGAAAAATGAACTTTTCAAAGTTCAGGGACGAAAAACGAAACTTATGTATAGTTTAGGGATGAAAACAATATTTTGACCTTAATTTTTTTTTATTTTTTTTTTTTATGAAAAATGTATTCTCTTCGCTTTTTGTGATGCAAAATTACTTAGATTTTGTATTTAAGTTTTATTAACGTATCACTCTCAATAGTTATCATTTCAATTTTTTATACTTTATAATCCATATGACTGATATCATTTCATTTTTTAACACATTTATAAGGTAAAAAACAATAGAACAAATCCACATTTCAGTCTTTAGTTTTCAACAATAGCTCAAAACCTTAAATTCTTAAAATCATTAGCAGTTTGAGAGTAAAATTAATTAAAGGAGTTAAATTTCAATAGTATTTCATCAATATCTACGGTCTAAGTAATTGTAGGAGGTAACTTTTTGCCTTTTTGGTAATCAACACGAAATGAAATTTAGTAGATAACAAGGGCCTACTTTTTTTATAAAAAATTTGGGACCTTCCTCTCTGTTGGGGCCTAAAGCGTTGGCTTAATTCGCTTGACGATAGGCTCGACACTGATAGGTAATGTGTAGCACATGTTAAATGAATTAGTTAAAAATTAGCACATATATAATTTGTAACTGTACCCGCCCAATTTTTGGGTCCTAAATCACATTGGGCTTTGCTAATCCAAGGTGCATTTCACACCAAACACTAGTGTTGTCCAATGGTGACTTGGACCTGCTCGAACCATTCAACTTGGAACCATCTGATCCAATACCGACTGATCCAAGTAATGTGGAGGTCAACGACGGTTCCAAGGCTTTGACACCGGCTTTTATGGGACCGAGTAGAAGGTTTCTTTCCTAGAAACCTGAGACCTATGAGATACCGTAGGGGCATCTCAGGTGCTATTGAATTTTTTTTAGGATTATAAGCAGAGGAACAAGGAGTCGCCAATTGATTTATAGATTTAAGAACCATAAATATTAAAATATGACTTCATGCACAAAAAAAAAACTGGTCTTATTAGGTCCGGAGCTAAGGTATGTCTTTTGAAGGTGTTAGGCACCGAAGAACGCCTAGCCTAATGATTGACCTTCCTCTATATTACTTGATATTTTTTTAAGTAGTTTATAAAACAAATATCTAAACACATAGAAAGAAATTAAACATAAAACTATGACGATCAAGGAGCAATCAAAGCATGAAAATCAGGTCACAAAATTCATATGAAGAAAAAAGAAGAATCCTCACCCGAATCCACGCTTATCACCAAATTGTAGGAAAAAGCCCCACAACAATCACAAATTCAATGAAAGGTGTGTAATAAATCAGGAGACATGCTTTCGAAAGCAAATAGTCATGGCATAATTTATTGAAGGACAAAAGACATGCTTTTGATAATAATCATAGCAAAAATCCATTACAAAGTGAAAGATATGCTTTTAGAAGGCAAATACTCATGAAAATATTTATTAAAGAACATGTTCTTGAAGAGAAACACAAGAGAATTCATTAATGATGGTCTATGAGCTTCTAGATGGTAAACCTAACTTAAAAACAACGATTTTGTTAATATAGGCTTAGAATTCATGGATGAAAATAAAATTAGGCATGAAAAATCCAATCAAACAAAAATAGATTTAAAACAAAGATCAAAACATGCAAACTAAACTAAACTATGTACATAATAAAGCAAAAAATTCAAGGAGATTGGTATGGACTATTGAGAAGATCCATACCTAGCCTATAGGGAGCTTATAGCAAGCTAACAATATATCACGGGTCTCTCAGATTGATTTCTTGACAAGGTTGTGTGTTGAACACCAAAAGAAGGGCTTGAATTCCTAGGTTAATGATCCAAGCTTCGACAGAAATGGGCTAGTCTTCTAGTTGAAGAACTAGAGAATAGCTACTTGCTTAAGAGTTCTTCCTCACTACCTTTTTCCTTCTAACTCAGCAGGGCTTCGCCTCTCTAAAAGCACTCTTCCTAACTCCACTATACCAGTACTTCTTGGTCGTTTCAGTGTTTCTTTCGGGTTTCTGAGGTATGTTTTGAACTAAAGGTATGGAGCTCCTTTTATGGTGGACAAAAAGGCCTAGGTTTGCTTGAAAAGGGGTTAAATTGTGACCTCCCTGCAGGAGACAGCTTAATTCTCACAATTAGGATTTTTGGCTGGCGACACTGGCGTACATCCATTTTTAAAGATGTACGCCTCTTCACTATGGACGTATGCACAAAGGAAAGTGGCGTACATCTCTTCGGTTAAGAGATAAGTTTTGGCTCGAAATTCTAGAAGATTCTTGATGTTTTTCAACACACATTGTCTTATGAGAGTCTTGGGTAATCATCACTAATATTGGGGACCACAAGTATTGACCAGTACAAATTCAGGTGTTTACAAGATCGACCGGTCGTCTCCTTCCTTCGCTGGTCGTCTCCTATCGCTATTGCCGTTTAAGATGTTGCTAGATTTGGTGAAGATATCACTAGATCCAGTCAGATCTCAACTAGATTTGGTGAGATCTTTATCAATCTAGTGAGATCTCCACCAAATCTGGAGAGATCTTTGCCAATATGGTGAGATCTTTGATAGAGTTGGCAAGATCTTGTTGGAGTTTGTCCTAATTTCAACCAAATATGATGGAGATATCTTGATCTCCTCCACGATGCCACCATCGACATCCAAACATGTCCATCTGATCGTAACCGACCGCTAATCTGATGACCCAATACCGACAGAGGCTTTGGATAAATCATGGGTCCGAGACCCATTAATTCAACATCCATGGGTCTGAGTGATGGTTTACCTCAACCCTGATCCAATCTGACCCATGGATATCCCTACCAAACACCATAAACCTAGTAGTACCCACAATGTGGGTCACCAATTCAGGCAATGTGTCCACAAGCCACACTTTAAATGAGATCAAAACCAGCCTAAGCCACAGGGCCTACAACCCTATTAAAGAAGTGTTAGCAAGCCCATTTCAAGAGTCCAAAAGAAACTCAACAAGCTCCAACAAAACCAAACACAATTTTTTAAAGTTATTAAAAGTTTTCATTAAGGTAATAAATGCCCAAGGATATCGTTAACATGTTTTTCTTAATATTTAAAAATATATGCGATCATTTCCAATGTAACTTATCTTGACACATCAATAATATATTATGAACATGATTTTCTAAAAAATTTAAAATATTATGATTTCCCATGATACATAGCCTGGCAAATCACAATAGAACTGATCAAGCTAAACTAATGTGAGCGCCCACGATTCTCGAGGTCCGTTGGAGGCCCCTCATACTTTTGGAAATGTGTGAGATACCACATGGTTACCTCAGGGGGTTGTTCGTGCTGTTGAACCTTTTTAGGGTTCAAAGCAGAGGAACAAGGAGTTACCACCTGGTTTATAGGTCCAGAACCATAAATATGACTTTATGCACAAAATGACTAGTCTTAAGCTAGGTCCAGAGCTAAGGTACGTCTTGGGAAGGTGTTAGGCACCCAAGAACGCCCAGCCTAATGGCTGGCTTTCCTCTATATTACTTGATATTCTTGAAGGAGTTTATAAAACAAATCTCTAAACATACATAAAACAATTAAACCTAAAACTATCACAATCAAAGAGCAGCCAAAAGCATGGTAATTAGGGCACAATATTGATATGAAGCAAAAAGAGAATTCTCACCTGAATCCTAACTTATCACCAAATTTTAGGGAATCGTCCCCACAACAAGCATATATTATGAATTCAGCAATAGGCACATGGCAAATTGCGAAACGTGTTCTAACAAGCAAATAGACATGGCATAATTCATCGGATCATAACTAGACATGCAAAATATAATAAATATGGAATAAAGATTTAGACATGCAAATTAAACCTAACACGCATCATAATTATGCAACAGTCATGGAGGTTGATATGGAATATTGAGAATATCCATACTTAGCCTCTAGGAAGCTTGTAGCTAGCTAGCAGATTATCATCGGTCTTTCAGACTGATCTCTCTGATAGAGTTGTGTGTTGATCACCAAAGGAAAGAGGCTCTGATGCCTAAGTTGATGATTGGAGTTTCGTGAGAAAGGTGTTAGTCATCTAGTTCTTGAACTAGAGAATAACTACTCGCTCAAGAACTCTTCGTCACTAACCTCTTCTTTCTAACTAAGCAGAGCTTCACCTCTCTTAGAACTACTACCTTTAAACTTTCTAATTGCCTAGAGCTTCTCTAATTTCAAGCTCTACTCCTAAATTCTACTATATCAACACTACTTGGTATTTTCTCTTTATTCTTAAGAGTTCCCCGTCTTTTCAGCGTGTTTTTGAGGATTCTTTGATGTCTCTTTGTTGTGAGATATGGGGCTCCATTTATAGTGGAAAAATGGGCTAGGTTTGCTTGCAAAAAGGGTAAACTAAGTTGTTCCCGCAGAAAACAGCTTAGTTTCCACGATAAGGGTTTCTGGCCGGCAGCATTGGTGTACAGCTCTTTCTAGAGATGTGCGCCTCTTTACTACGGACATACCCCTAATGAAAGGAGGTGTACATCCCTTAGGTCAAGCGACAGCTTTCTAACTCGAAATTCTGGAAGATTCTTAGTGGATTTCAACACACATTGTCTTATGAGAGTCTTGAATAATCATCACTGAGACCGAAGACCATAAGTATTGACTGGTACAAGTCGGGGTGTCTACAAAATGTATGGCACCACTATGAAGTAGGGAATCAAGTTTGCCCTGTGTGAGCCTATCATGTACATAGGTTTGGGAATATGCCACTAGCTTTAGGGACTAGGAGTCGCTAGTTGGTTTAGGTTTAGGAACCAAATTGAACCCCAAATACAATGGTACTAGCCTTGGATTTGAGTTTGGAGCTAAGTTACAGTTTTGGGAAGGTTAGGCACCCAAAACCGCCCAACCTTTCGCTTGGCATTCATTTATATCACTTGGATTATTTTTCAATGATCTTTATTAGATAAACCCTTAAAATGCATGCAATAAATAATTAAACATTCGAAAAGATATACAATGTGATGTGATTCCACGAACATGTGAGGAGAATGAATACGTAAAATGATTATTTACAAGATGATGGATAGTGAGAGAAGATGGGACGACCTTTTCTAGCATTTGAAAATGTACATTACCGAATGGTAAATATACGTACCCTTTTAATTAGGCATGTGCTTCTATTTTGTCCATTACTATCTTTTGACAACCATGCTTAAACATATAACCCTAGAACCTATTTCACCAACCCTTTCACAAAATTCAAGAATTTCGGATGCTTGAATGATGGGACGTATCATTGGGTCTATTGATATACAATGGATGATTAATAAAATAACTCGGCTTAATCATCGAGTTCATTTCATCAACTCTTTATGAAACCTAAAGGGTTTCTAGAGTTTGAGAGATAGAACTCATTATAAGCTTCATAGATGTCTAATGGCATGTTAATAATTAAAAGTAAGTAAGAAATAAATAAAATAAAATAAAATATTTTGAAGGCATAGGCGTAAGCCTATTGGATTGGAGTGTACACTCCTCTTAAAGGGGTGTATGCCTATTTCCCCAGAATTGAAAATAAGAAAAGGAATTGAGCGGGAAAAGAATTATTTAAACAAAAAAAAAAAAATTGAATAATTTATACAAGCATTTATATATAAACAAATAGAAACAATGTAACATAAAAAAGAAAAGATAAATAATATGAAATCAAACAATTAAGTTAGAGAGAATGGATCATGAAAAAGGTCAATTTCTCATGTTAAAATCAACCTCGAAATTGAACAAATTTCTTAATTGGTCCCTCGGTTAATTTTTATCACAACTTTGGTTGTAAGGAAATAAAGGTTTGTTTTGAAACAAGAGAAGTGATATTATTAGACTCTTGAGAAGGAGGCTTGTTGTCTTGGTTGAATAACCTAAGAATGTAGCCAAATGCTCAAGGGACCTTTTCTATCACTATTTCTCAAACTATTTTTCTAGAGTTTGCCCTAAGATTTTCGGGAGTTTCTGTTGAAATGGTGAAATAAGGGTTGTTTATATAGGAAAATGGAGTGGGGTTGCTATGGCTGGATTCCTGTAACCCTAGCTGATCAAAGTTAGCCTCTTAATATGGTTAGTGAGACACATATGGAAAATTGAATGATTTTGGGTGTTTGTCTCAAAGTGGCGTACGCCTATTATAAATAGGCATATGCCTATTTAAGGCGCGAGTGGTATGGGTCGTGAAACTTAGGCATACACATGTGGGACATAGGCATACGCCTATTTAAGGTGCGAGGGGTATGGGGCGAAACTTAGGCATACACATGTGGGACATAGGCATACGCCTATGTGAAGTATGCGTATGCATGTTAGGTCAGGAGGTGGGCTTTGGAGCTTTCAACTTGTTTAAGGTTTTGTATTGGGCTTACCACACAAAATTGCTTTTGATAGAATGAGGTATTTATCGTCTTTGGGATCGGGGATTCTAGATATTAGTAGGTACAAAGTGGGGTGTCTACAACAATTTTTTTTTTTTTTTTTTTCACATTTTAGATATTATTAGAGCGCTTATATTGTTTTCTTCGAATCTTGTATTTTTTTAGGGCGAAGCCACTCTCACTGCAATCTACACCATTAATAGATGCCCCTCACCCTTTTTGCATTATCATACACCTCATGAACGCTTGTTTGGCACACCCCTCACTGCAATCGCCTCAAGGTTTTTGGTTGTGCCTTCTCTACTCATTTTCAACCCCATGAATGCACTAAACTTTGGCGACACTCATAGGTGTCTTTTTTTATTGGCTATGGCATTGAATAAAAGGAGTACATATGTTATGATATGATTTCCAAACAACTTAAGATCTCCCATAATGTCATAGTTAAGCAGACCAAATGCTCTACTCCTTATCTTGATTTATCAAACCCGGTAACGCCCTGGGTCTCTGCCATTTGACTCTATTGGCACAAAAACAACTGCTCCTTCATCCGACAAGTTTCCTTTGTCTGTCCCAATTGAGGACCCTACTTACATCACGACTCTTGATCCCTGTTGCTCTCACCAAGTAAGAACTCTCAGCACACACCTTCATTTGACACATTATGGCAACAATCTCTAAAGGAAGAGTTTGAGGCACTTATTATGATAAGGATTTGGGGTATGGTTTACCTATGTATCGACAAATACAAAAAGGCAAATAATGGGTGTACAAGATCAATACTCGTTCAGATGAAATTGTTGAATGATGCGAGGCCCAACTTGTAGCTTATGAGTTCACTTGGGAATATGGCTTTTGTTGACGCCGAAAAATCGTCACGATGATCCGACCGACCTTCATTAGGATCGACGGAATCTCGTTATTTATCGTGTGTGTGATGTGAACATATTGTAAAAATACATGCATGTGTGTGTGTGTGTGTGCGCTCCGGCATATCCGTAGATATGGCAATGGGGAGAAGAAAACACGAGATTTGGAGTTGCCACCAACCATCAGGAAATTGAAGGTGTCATTGGTCACGTATGTCTAATTGGTTTTAATTAGCTAGATTAATACATGCTAAAAACCAGGTCTTGAACCAGAAATGGATTCAGGGATTTGATTATGCGTGGGGAAGGGTGTTAGGCACCCCACCACATCCGTCTGAAGATGGTTACCTCCCTCCAAGTGTTGACGATTTGTTTGATCAAGCAAAACATTGGTTTTAGTTAGGCACAAATGTCCTGACGTTGTCGGGCATGCATCAATTAGTGATTCATACATTTCGAACTGGTCGGTTTTGTTATCCTTTGTTCTCCTTTGATTATCTTGTCTCTTTTAGGGTTTTTGATGCAAAAATGGTAGGATGCACTTGAAACCCTAACATTGTTCACCATAACAAAGTTTGGTTTGTTTGGCCATGATCATGACCTCATTTACCCTTGGGTTGCAATGGTAAAGTGGTCCATCGTATGGTGTCTTGGATTAATATTTTTATATTTGGGGTTATTCCCCTTGGTTGTACGTTACTCGAACACGTCCGAGTTCCCTATCCATGATTGCACATGCAAGAAATTCTCTAGGTTTGATGTTGGTACACCCAAGGGTAATAACATTGTTGCATTTTTTATTTATTTTTTAGTCATGATTCCATAAATGACACAACATGTGGAATCCCCTACATGTGTCAATGACTAGCATTTAAACATGTAGAGAATCTCATGTCATGGTGCCCTAAAGCAAAGCTCGGCCTTGGTATTAGGGTGGACCAATCTGTAGTTCATTGTGTTGTTAATGGTACCATATTTTTGTGTTTTTAAAGCTTGCATAGAAATTCATTTAAGTATTTTGCATATATAAATGATTGCACAATTTATTCAATAAAGCATTCAAGGTTTATGGGCACATCAATGGCATATGGGCACTTTAATTAAATGATGGATTTAAACAAACATTCAAACATATAGGCAAACCAATGGCATTTCAACATTTGGATTAAATCAAGGATTAAGATAATCATTTTAACACATGGGCAAACCAAATGGCATAGGAATATTGGAATCTAATCATGGAATTAGGGTTTGTTTGCATATATAAACATATTCAAGAACATGTGAATGGACTAAAATGCGATTTTGGGTTTACATATAACAAAGATATAGCAAATATACCAAACATGCGATTTTGGGTGTACATATGATGCTATAATCACAAGGAACATATAAAGGCATATTGAAAGTGTCGAGGAATATGTAAATGAACATAGACATGTGATTCTAGAGTTTTATATGCAATAATCATAAAGATCATGCAAAGACATAATCAAAATGTTCAAGAATGCAAACCTAGACATGCAATTCTAGGGTTTACATGCACAATCCTAAAGAACATGCAAGATCACATTTATGAACAT
The DNA here is from genome assembly GCA_907173295.1 of Fagus sylvatica. Taxonomy (NCBI): domain Eukaryota; kingdom Viridiplantae; phylum Streptophyta; class Magnoliopsida; order Fagales; family Fagaceae; genus Fagus; species Fagus sylvatica. The sequence continues at coordinate 6,104,287 of OU015767.1, read as the reverse complement.
TCAAGAATACTATACTAGACATGTGATTCTAGGGTTTACATTAAATTCAAACATGTCATTTTAGGGTTTACGCACAACACTATAATCACAAGCACAAATGGATGAGAGATGGTGAATTTGAAGCATGCAATTAGAGTTTTAGAGTTTACCTAGTGCGGTTATGGAAATTTGGGCGGCGATTCTGTGTAATGGACGGAGTTTAGCCTCTCGGGTTTTGAGCAGCTCATCGTGGTTAGAAGTCGGAATCGGTTTTCCGGAATTTGGGTGGAGCTTCAGCGTCAAAATGGAGGGCTTAGACTAAACGGGTCCCGGATTCAGAATGGTTGGAATCAGGGAGAGTTTTCAATGGTGCCTTTAGGGCCAGGCCTGGATTAGGGAGAGACAGACCCGATTTCACTCTCGTTTTCTCTATTCAGACGACATTTTCATGCAAATCAAGACTGACTAGAGCTTACACCAACACTACCTCACCAAGCATTTAATTCTCTCTTCCCACCTATGCCTCGAATTCGGCCCATTTATAGACGTACTTCATGCATCATGGTGATGCGTCACGCTGCATGATGTTGTGTGAGTAGTTTTGGCTCTTTTCATGTTGCTTCCTACTTGAATCTTCTCCAATTTTATGGCCGTTTTGGCCATTTTGATTAGCCTTTTTTGGACTGCATTTGAAGGTCTTTCCGTGCTCGGATTTGGTAAAATATTGTGTCTATGGAAAGCTTGCATCATTTTCTTTCCAACATGACTAATTTTGCGTGATTGAGAGTTCTGTGTAGGAAACTACAGCTTCAGGAAGTAAGACACTTTAGTTGATTTCTGTTACAAGTACTGTTTTTCCCAATTTTACAGTGAAGAATCCGGTTAGTTTGGAGATGCTTTCCGTGAACCAGGATAACCAAGTTGTAGATAATCTCGCCTTCTTTGAAAAAGTGCTTACTTTTTGGATCACCATGGTGTGGATTCGCAAGATTATGTGCGCAATGATGGTGCACCGAATAGCCGTTGTAGGTGAATTTCTAGCATTTGAACTTGTGTTTGCAGTTTTGTGCACTTCCGGTTGACCTAGCTCCCGATGTCAGATTTAGGAAATCTTGGTATATTCGGGAAGCTTGCGATGTCTACTTGCCAACAGCAAAAAGCTTACGGTGATCTGGTTTTGGATCATCAAATTGCGGTCTTTGAAACATGGGTAGCATGAGTGATTTCCAAGTCGACGGACCATTTTCCGACAAAGATTCTCAGCAACTCAAAGATGCCCTTGGCGAACTGAGACAACCAAGTTGTAGTTAATTTTTCCTAGTTCAAAAAGATGTTTGCTTTTTGGACCACCTTGGTGCGTACCAGGAAGAATCTGTGTGCAAAGATCGCTTCCAAGTGGGCCTTCTTTTGTAACAAATACTTCTTTGCTTCAAATCTATTTTGGGTCCGTGAATTACCGATCTGAAGGTCTTCATGTGCCGCTTCAAATGATGAAAAATCGATCAACCAATTCTTGACGTAGCTCAGTCACGGTTTTGGTCAAACTTGGCCAAATTTGATAAAACCTGGTAAAATCAATCCATCCTCGAGACGCGATCATGGATTGGCGGTTTTTAGCATATTTGGGTGATTTTAGACAGTTTTGGGTTGTCTTATTTTGTGTGCCGTAAACTCAAAAAATCTCGAGGGTCAAAATGGGATTATGACAATTGTCCCTTCTTTATTTGATGTTTATTGGAATATGAAGCGTCGAACAAAGAATAGAATTGCTCCGTTTTGTCCTAGTCAAATTTTTTTCGGTTTGTGTGCCCCCTGCTAGGCGCGAGGTGTCTTCAAAGACTTTCTCGATTCACGTGCTCACGGTCGAACACGTTGTACCTTCAAAGATAGCATCTCGGTCTATCTCGAGGATCAAGATCAAACGGTAACAGTGCTGGAGGCAAATGTTTCATAGAAACTAGGACTAAACTGAATCAAAGCCGGTCACGCAACACGGTGTTTCATGGGCTGTTTTGACTGGCCTTTTAAGGACGATCTCCAATCTTCTTCTTCATTTTGCCATTTTTTACGACTTCTCTTCTCCGTTCTCTCTGGTTTTTCTTCTCCTTTTTGCTAGTTCATCGCATTCTAGTGCTCCGTTTGCCCATCAGATTGCGCCTGCGCTTCAACCAGGTAATGCTATCTCTTTTTCTTGTTTATTTCCTTTTTGATTGGTGCATTTGTAGTGTAATCTCCTCTTTGTATTTTTTTTGCTTATGCCTCACATGATTTGCCACATCTGCACACTTTTCGTCTTATCTGCACTATTTGTCTTTTTCTGCACACTTAATAGCACATAAGCGTGTAAATGCAAATATGCACACAAGCATGTGCATGGGCGTATGCTAGTGTGTATATGAGCATGTAGAGAAAGATAAAAAAATTTCGCATGTTTGTGAGTATTTGCATTTTTTAAAAGCTCATGATGTGTGCTGATATGTGTAGAATATATGCAAAATGTTATGGGATGATTATTATTATTATTTTTTGGAAAATGCATGCTGAATGATGTGGATGTAGGTAGATGATGTGGGCCGGAATTTTTTGATTTTTTAGTTGTCTTGCAGATAATGTGGGTGCATACAGATAATGTGAGGCAATTATTTATTATTATTATTATTTCTTTTTGTATTTTTGTAAATGCATGTTGAGAGGCGAAACTTTTATATTTATATGCTGCCATGTGGATAATGTGAGTGCATGCAGATAATGTGAGGCAATTTTTTCGTATTTTTGTGAATGCATGCTGACATGTAGATGCATGTTATTGGGAATTTTTTTTTGATATCATGTTCACATGTAGATGCGTGTAGGTAATTTGGAAAAGAATTTTAACAAATGTGGGCCTTCGCACTGGTGAGGTCTGCTATCCTAATTTTTGCAAATTTTTGAAATCATGCAACGACGATGACATCCAAGTGTGTGTTAGGTTGGTCAAGTGTGTGTACCTGACCTCTTGTTTCCTGGTTTTGTCTTGTAAGATGTCTGCTATAAGAGATGATGGTGGTAGGTGCCGCTCTTCTCACCTGGGAAAGGGTAAGGCTGTGGTGTATGCCACCACGATTCCCCCAAATACTGATGACGAGTATGACGCCATGGAGGCGCCGCCAGAGTGTGTTAGCCATTAGGCGGTTGATAAGTTGTAGCGTCATTTTGACGCAGGAGGTGATGTTGTACTGATTCCAGGGGCACGCATAACCATCAGGGAGGCTGCATAGCCTTCAGGGGGTGCTGTTGCTTCTGAGGGAGGGTTCGCTGAGGTCCCTGTTGGGGGAGATCGAGTGGCACCACATCGAGCTGCGGTTACTAAGAGGCATAGGGCCTCTCGTTGGATTCACACAGCTCCTGAGCTGGATCTAAATATAGTGGTACCGGGGAGGATGTACCTTCTTGAGGGTGGTATTCGACCCAGAGAGATCAACACTGTTTTACTCGAGACATGGCTGCTGAGAGACCTAGCACAGCATCCTTCAACTTTTGTTCGTCGATGTGAGGTATGTTGGTTCTCATATGATTCTTGAATCTAATGATTTTGTTATTGATGCTTTTCTTTCTTTGTTGCAAGATCCTAGTCCTTCTAGCTTTGGGAGACCAGAGTATCCTGCTTTCCTGGAAAGCCTAGGCTTTGGTACTTTCCAAAGCATTCCCAACATGTCCCTTAGCCATCGTCTTGTGAGGTATTTCCATCATACGGGGACATTTCACTTGAGCACTTGTGAGATGGGAGTGCTACCATTTGATTGGAGTGCTATTTTGGGCATCTGCTTTGGAGGTAGGATCCCCCCCTAGGGAGCCCATATCACATGAGGAGGGGGCCTTTAGTGCAACTACAAATGTGACATTGAAGGTTAAGTATCTGAAGACACGACTGGAGTTGCAGGAGCCTCCTACAGACCTTAGACTTCTCTGTTGGATGGCGTACTTCATCATTTCTTGTTTCTTAGGGGATGATCAGACAGTTGTTTCTACCTCGATTCTTGGGTTGTTCAAAGACATTGCCATGATCCGAGAGTGTGACTTGGGTGCTCTTACCTATTGCTTATATTTGTGGGGTCTATGCTGCTTTTCTCGCCGAGATACTATTAGTTTCCACGACTTCTAGAAATTTATTATCTTTTGGGTGTTTGAGCATTTTCCTACTTCTCGTCCCAACTTGTTGCGACTAAAGGCTGAGCCGATCTTTCCTCTAGCTTGTCGTTGGGATGCGGAACGTATTGTGCGGATGACCATCCGCACCCTTTTGGAGCACCGTGCTAAGATAGATTGCTGTCGCTTAATAATAAGCGGTATTTCGCAGTATAGAGAAAAGGGTTGTCGATCCTCAGGAAGTTTGTGTTTTCAAAGGACAATGTGTAAAAGTGTTTATAGCAGTAAAATAAAATGATTTAAAGAAGTTCAATGAAGGAAAAGGCATTAGGGTTTCGGAGGGTTTCAAGGTGTTTCTTTATACTAATATAACCTATATTGTGATCCAGGTAAAAGCCTTGTTCTAAAAACAACATACATTCAATTGTTCTAACTTTAAAGATCTTTTTTACTTGGTTGAACTAAAAGAACTGAGGAACACTTTATAACCGGAGAAGATAAATGGCTAGTGTAATGTTTAGAAAAAACATTTCAAGTATAAAACATGATTCATAATTGAATCCATGAATGGTTCCCCTTAATAATAAGAAAAACATGATTGATCTTATAAAAAGTCTGGAATAAAATATACATCTATAGAAATTAGTAATAAACAATCAAATTTATTTAGACATTAAAACCAAAAGGATTCACAATAGAATTCATACCATTACAAAGGAAACACAGCCTCTAGCCCTAGCAAGAAGCTTAGGCGGCCATGGGAATGAAAACCTAAAACTTGGAGAAAAAGAGAGAGTCTAAGTCTGTTTGTATCCAAAAACACTAATGAGTAGCCTCTTGAGGCTCTATTTTAATCTCTTTAATTTGCACTCAAAACTCTAAAATTTTCGGGTCTTTTGGGCCTTCTGCAGAACTGTTTTTGAGTGAATCTATGCGCCTAGATTTGATCTAGGCACCTGGATTCTCATTAAAATCAATTCTAGAGTTTCTGCCTGAATTAGTAGGCTGCTGGAACGTGATCTAGGTTGATGGATTGTGATCTAGGTTACTGGATTGTATTTGGCTCCTCTAATCTTCTTTTTACTTCTCTTTTCTTCTTCCAGCTTGTACCTACAATTAACACAATCCAACTTAACATCTATGAGATTAATATAATACACACAAATGGATGAATCTCATGCAATGCAATGAAATGACAAATTGTATCAATTTATGTATAATTCAACACACAATGCAAAACAATTCCATTAAAGTCTCTCTAAAACCTAAGTAAATAAGTCATATTTTGTGACTTATCACTCCCCCCAACCTGAATTTTGGTAGTTCCTAGTGAACTAAAAAACAACAAAACATAAATTAATAAAAAAACTAACTAATCCATTTTCACTGGCACTCTTGATTGCATTTAGCATATGCAATAAGCCTTTAACCCCCTAGGTGTCCCTAGTGGACGAGTTATAGTCTCATGAGGGTTTACTAGAAGTGATACCCACAAACACTATGAAATGCTCAGTCTTGATTCAAAGTAAACACATACCACATATTGTAAAAATACGTGCATGTCTGTATGTGTGTGTGCGCTCTGACATATCTGTAGATATGGTAATGGGGAGGAGAAAACACAAGATTTGGAGTCACCACCAATCATCAGGAAATTGAAGGTGTGACTGGTCACCTATGTCTAATTGGTTTTAATTATCTTGATTAAGACATGATAAAAACCGGGTCTTGAACTAGAAATGGATTTGGGGATTTGATTATGCATAGGAAAGATGTTAGGCATCCCACGACATCCATCCGAAGATGGTTACCTCTTTCCAAGTGTTCATAATTTGTTTAATCAAGAAAAATGTTGGTCTTAGTTAGGTACAAATGTCCCGACGTTGTCGGGCATGCATCAACTGGTGATGGATGCATTTCGATGCAGTCTATTTTTTTTATTTTTTGTTCCCATTCGATTATCTTTTCTCTTTTAGGGTTTCTAGTGAAACCATGGCAAGGTGCACTTGAAACCCTAACATTGCTTACCAGAACAAAGTTTGGTTTGTTTGGCCATGATTGAGACCTCATTTACCCTTGGATTACAAGGGTAAAGTGGTCTGTCGTATGGAGGCTTGGATTAACCTTTTTATCTTTAGGGTTATTCCCCTCAGTTGTACATTACTCGAATGCGTCCGATTTCCCTATCCATGATTGCATATGCTAGGAATTCTCTTGGTTCAATGTAGGTACACCTGAGGGTAATAACATTGTTGCTGTTTTTTTTTTTGTTGTAATTTTTTTATTATCTTTTTAATCACGATTCCATTGTGGACGCCAACGAAAATTGTCACGACCCGAACCCAAACCAAGGATTTAGGTATATGACTTGACATATTTAACACTAAGCTTAGTTTAGTAGTAATAAAACAAGAGATTTAAACCTGTAACTTAGATAAAACTAACAACCAAAAGTGGAGTAGAGCAGAACTAGATATCCATAATATAACAAATCAAAAGTATTATTCTAGTACTCCAAAAGCATAATTCTCCTGATAAAATATCCCATCCTGAAACACAATAAATAAGCCTTAAACTACATCCTCAATGTCATAAAAATTAACGAGTTTACAATCCTTAATAAAATTTAGAACAACAAAACCAATCTACTAACATGTCTCTCTAAAATAACGTAGTCTTCACTTCACAGCTCCAATAGTCACCAACTAGTCAGATTCAAAGAGTCCACTGCACTAATCTGAAAAGTGGGGAAGGGAAGGGGGTGAGCTTGATTGCTCAATAAGAGACCACATCACATGACATTCTCAAATAAAAATACGTATAGCTTAAATAATATATTTGCTTTACAAAACATTAACCAACAGAATGAATGATTATTCAGTATATAGACAGTACACTGAAAATTGCATAGTTTCTAGAAATAGATAACTATTCTTATAAAACTTTGTCAAATTCAATAAGCAATATATAAGAACGATATACTTAATCATAAGATTGTTTTCCACAATTCAATCTGTAACGAACGATAAACAGTAAAATTACTGTATTAAAAACATTAGCCAGACAAGACTTATGCTGCTAAACAATCAGTGGGTGAGTCCCATGGGAAACAATATCCTCAAAGAGGTAAACAATAACAATAGCCCATGAGCAACGATAACAATACAATGGCCCCGAAGAGCAACAATACAATACACCACACCACAATATACAATACCTCGGCCGAAGGCCAACACTTAACCCTGTGTTGGCATAGGTTGCAGACAGTCTAGCTGACCATTTGAAAACATTTTTACTTTTCTTAAAGACTTCATAAATACAATTTACATAATACAATAATCAGTATAAGGAACTAACAATAATTTAAAATTATAGTTTCACTCTTTGAAATCTATATATATATATATATATTGAGAGATGTCATGATCCTGAAGTCCACTTACCTTGAATAGCCAAGGCCAAGTTTTGCCTCCAATGTCTAGGGCGATATCAACTAGAACCTAAGAAAGATTAGATGACCCAATAAGGATAGGTGCAATACTTAACTATCAATCTAAGCGAAGATAAAACTCTAAGGAACATATAAGGATTTAATATTGATACCTAATTAATCAAATTCTCAATTTTCTGCTAAACTATTTAAACTCATTAAGGCAGCCCTAAAAATATAACATAACAGTACCTAAAATTATAACATGGCAGTGCCTAAATATTATTTTAATTCCATGTAAATCTCTGTACATATATCATCCCACTTTCTTATATGCATCTACGGGTCCTATACATTATTTCCGCAATTCATATGCACTACCAGTATACACATATGTAACCAAACTAATATATAATGCTTGTATATACATTTAAAGACACAACCTAATTTGACTTTCATTATATTATACTTTTCGGAACAATATATATATACATATCATATGTCAATTTACTGCTTCCTAGATATTACTAATTCCTATAACACTAGATCCTATAGTGAATCATGATGATAGTTTCCAAGTACTTCATTGACCGAGTCATGGTGATGACCTCCACATTGAATATTCTATTACTATAAAATTATAGGAATGCACCCATGAAAGACTACAGATATTAGGATTCCATATTACTTTTTCTTTTCGGCTTTAACGTTTGACATGTATATATTCTAATACAAAATTCTAATAGCTTACCTTATGAACATCACCTACTGTTGTGTACAGCAAACGGAAAAGGGACCTCTATTCAACGTCTGGCTCTAAATCATGAAGGAGAGAGATATCAATATAAATATATATATATATACACGGCAACCCTACTTAGGGTTTAGGCCAATTTACTATAATAACCCTATTTAATAAACTTATTGTCTAATTAACCCCTCCAAAATAAATAACTCTTATTTAAATTATTTTCTTTAATATTCCAATCCAATTTAGCCTACTATTGGGCCTATTTATATAGCTTCTAAATTATATTTTAACTATGTGTTGGAACTTAACCAGTTGAATACTACTAATTATGTATTTAAAAATTTGGGGCGTTATAAAAATCGCCTCCGTAGGGTGGCTGCGATTCCGCCACTGTGAGCGCCCCTCAGATCCCTTTATTTCCCGAGGCCTTCCCTGAGGGGTCTCTCGGGTTTTTCTCCCTTTTGAATGGGAGGTAAATGAATCACTTGTGAGGTGGTGGATCGGGTTTGCCTGGTGTGAGCCCAACCTAGCACATGGGCTTTGGGAGTACACCAACTAGCCTCAAGGACTAGGGCGGACGATAAGGAGTCGCCACCCAGTTTTTTGGGTCTGGGAACCCATTTAGACATCCATTGCATGAAGGTACTAGCCACGGAGCAGGTCCAGATGCTTAGGTACGGTCTTGGAAAGTTGTTAGGCACCCAAGATCACTCAACCTTTCTGTTGGCCTTCGTTTGTATTACTTATTGGATCTTTAACTGATATTACCTTCATTTTTATAAATCCCTAACCATGCAAAGACAATTGTATCAAAGCAATAAATCACTCAAGCAGGAAATGCTATACAAAATGATATATGGAGCGACATACAACCAAAGGAAGATTATAACATGGAATATGTTAGGCATGTATTATGGAGATCATGTTGTGGGGAGCATGTTATGGGGAGCATATTATTAACACTTAATTTTAAAACATGAAGCTGCATGACATGAAAAAATAGAATGTCAACATAGAATGGTGCATTGGAAGCATGGTATCAAAATGTCATTGTAAACATGGAACGATTTGTTCACCATCCTAAAACCTTTCTCATTGATTCTCTGTTAGGGTTAGAGACTTGATGTCCCCATGAGGATTGAGGTTTATCATTGGATTCGGGAAATGAAATATGCATTATTGACATGATCCTAGAGTTTATTCTATTGCCTCTACACAAAACTCAAGAGTTTCAGATAGGCATTTGAATGGAGACCCATTATTGGACCTAAGTTAGGAGAGTGCATGAATGATTTTTATACGACCCTAGAGTCCCTTCTATCACCCTTACACTATATATGGGAATCTTGGATAGGTGTTTGAATGGAGGACTCTTCATGGGGTCTTTTGAATGTATAATGAATAATAAACAATGGGAGGATAATACTCTACTCAATCCTCGAGTTTACTTCGTCAACTCCTTGTGAAACCCTAGTAGAGCTTGAAGGTTCAACTCTATGAGTTTTATTGTAAATCACGACAAGAAATATCATTGTAATACCCGTAACCCACATGAGAAAAGAAAAAAGAGTTTTGTTTAAGTGGGTAATCTAGTAACTTTAATTCTGGGGTAAAATAGAAATAATTCATTAATTTTAGAAGTTTCTAGAAATAAAAATAAATGGGTTGTAACCCTAGCAATATTAGGGTATAAATAGAGTTATAAACTTTATTTTAATACCTACAGACACTCTTTGACGGCAAGATTTTGAAGGATTTCAAGAAAAGATAAATTGGAGAATTCTTGAGGTAAGAGCATATAACCTTATTCTATTTCATTGAATATAAGGTTTGTGAAGAAATCTGGCCAACAAATAAAGTAAACCGATTTGATTTTTGATGATTACCGGCCATTGGTTGAACGATTTTTGTCCCAGTAGCATAAAAGATCATATACGTTGGTGTGAAATTGGAACACATAACTTGATTTAGTTCTATTGCTTTAGTTCTAGGTACTATACTTGTCAGGTGGCCTAATATCTTGGATAAATGAAATTCCTATATAGACTAGGGAGCAAAAAGAAAGGCTAAGTTGACTTAGACCTATCTATTGACAAGTTAAAGGATTAGAGTTGGTAAAGGTTCACGTGGGGATGGTTTCAAGGTTGATATATTGTTTATAATACCTACTGCCTATGTCTCTACCATATTACATCTAATTGTATAGAAGTCACAGTGATTGCCCATTAATTTAGAGACCAAAAATAGTTTAAGTTTAAGAAATATTACTTAGATTATTTAGACTTCATTAATTATATGGAGTAATTTTAGGAATCAGATATAATTTTAATTCTAGTGAAGGAGTCACTAGTAGACTCAGTTGAACACTTTGAGACAACTTTAATGGTCGGCTATCATCATAAGGTTTTTAAGTTGACCATGAGTCCCCAAGTAAATAATATTTTCTATGGATTGATACAATTGGATTATTGTAAAATTGTTTTAGGTTGGACTTGTGAATTTTAAAAGGAGAGGAATATTACATCTGTTTTTGCTAGAGGTAAGTAACCTTTATCCTTAACTAGTATTTTCTCAATTTTATACATTAAATATTCCTATTCAAACTTGTTATTATAGTTTTATTATTCTATTACGCCAAAATCAATTTTGTTTCGAAATATCAGAAAAATCATTGTATTTGTAAAGTATTGTTTCCTTCAAAAATTCGGATCAAGCATGTGATTATATGTTACAAGAATCTTTATACAACTTATTTGTTAAACTAATTTGTTTCTGTACTGTAATTTGAATAAGGTTTGAAAATCACTATGTTTTGGAATTCAAATGTATTTTAAATGTGTTTTGATATTTGAAACCTCTCAGTCTGACTATATTTTAGGCCTCGCCAATGGGGATATACGTTGGTATCAAAACTAGTTTCATTCTGGGGTTTGCCACCGACCTATGTGTGGTTTTTGGGCCTTGTCACAAGGATAATGTGGCCGTAGTCACTAAGACTGTTTAATATATGTATTTATATCTATATCTATATTCGAATCTGAATCTGTATTTGAATCTATATCTGTATCTGTATTTATTTCTGAATATGTTTAATTTGCTATTTGCAAATAAAATAATATATTTTATTTTGTGAACCAAATCAAATTTTTTATCAAAACCATTGTTTGAGAATTTTGTAGTACCTATGTATATCTATTTTTAACAAATGTGTGTTTGATTTGATTGGATAAGAATATTGGTTATTTACTGGGCTTCCCGGCTTACCCCCTTTCTTTCCCATTTCAGATTCTGAGGATTAGCTAGCTCAGACATTGCGGGGGAGTTGTGTGAGAAGGACTTCTAGGCATGAATAATATTAGTATTTCTTATTTGTTGATTAGGGACTTTATGTGATAGACTTTTGCTTATTAGGATTTGAAATAGCAATGCATGGATTTAATTCATTTACTGGTCATTATGTTAATTTGGAGATTTTTTTATCAAAGATATTATTCTTTTTAGAATTTGTTAGTAAGGCCTAGCACACTTGTAAGGTTGCCTTATAGGTGTGCTGTCGTTGTCACGTGTCGAACTCATGCTTTGGGTTCAAGGCATGACAATCATAAACACACAAATAGGGTGAGCAAATATACAAAAGAAAAGGGAATTAGGGTTTTTGGTTGAAGTGGTGTACGCCACCTCCAGAACAGCGTACGCTCACTGAGAGTGGTGTATGCTCCTCTGTCTAGAAACCCTAAAATAATGCGGGAAGTGGAATTTTGAATTAAAACTAAACAAAACAAACAATTTTAAATTAACATTCAACTGAAAATGAAAAGAAAGATTCAAAGTGGTGAGAATGGACTATCAAGAAGATCCATTTCTCCACCTCTTGCCTACCTAGTTGTAGGAAGCCTTTTCTTAACCGGTTTCTTAGTTGTTTGTTTATCACAACTTCGTTGTTTTGATTTGAGAAAAGAGTTTGGAAAGAGAATGGTATATTTGACCTCTCAAGAAAGAGGTTCGCCTTCTTGGTTCAAGAACTCAAGAAGAATAACCAATTTTTTAAGTGGTTTATCTAACCAAAAGCTCTGGAGGGAATTGACTATAGTTTTGGCTAGGGTTTCAGTAGAGATTTTTCGGCCTTTTAAAATGGTGAAATGGGGGTGTATTTATAGTGAAAATGGAGGGTCAGGGTAGGCATGGTCGGAATTCTCAACCCTAGTTAACCCCTTTCAACTCCCCACATGGTTGGTTGAGACTCATATGAAAAAACGAGCGATATGTGGGATATGTCTCAAAGTGGCTTACGTTGCTTTGACTGCAGCATACGCCATTTCAAAGTGGCGTACACGGCTTCAAAGCAGCGTACGCCTTTTCGAGGCGTTCAGCCTTAAGTGGAGCGTGTTAGAGTGGTGTACGCATTTTTGAAGATGCATACGCCTTTTGGAAAATGCATACGCTTTTTAGGTTTAGGTTTGGGCTTTTGGGCTTTGGTTTTGAGCTTGTGGGCCTTTCCAAACCTCCTTCTCGGGCTCATTGTTCGAAGTTGCATTGTAATAGAAAAAATAGTATCGTCATCGAGACCGGGGATTCCGGATTTTGGTAGGTACAAAATGGGGTGTCTACATCCATAAATAACACAACGCGTGGAATCCCCGACATGCGTCAATGACTAACATCTAAACAAGTAGAGAATCTTGTGTCATAGTGTCCTAAAACAAGGCTTGGCCTTGGTATTAAGGTATCAATATGTAGTTTGTTGTATTGTTTATGGTATCATATTTTCGTGTTTTTAAAGCTTGCATGGAAATTTTCCTTTAAGTATTTTGCATAAATAAATGATCCCACAATTTTATTCAATAAAGCATATGGGCAAACCAATGGCATAGAAGTTTTGAGATTTAATCATGGATTATAGCAAACATGTGATTTTGGGTTTACAAATAATGTTGTAATCATAAAGATCATATAGGGTATATTTAAATGTCCAAGAATATGTACATGAACCTAGACATGTGATTCTAGGGTTTTATGTATGCCATAATCGCAAAGAAAACACAAAAGGAAATTTAAAATGTTCAAAGACATGCGAATGAACCAAGACATGTGATTCTAGGATTTTGAACGTAACAAACATGAAAAGCATGGAAAGACATAATCAAAGAGTGCAAACCTATACATGTGATTCTAGGGTTTTACATGCACAAACATAAAGAGCATGCAAAATCATATTCAAGAACATTCATGAACACTAACCTAGACATATGATTCTAGGATTTACATGCACAAACATAAAGAACATGCAAAGTAATATTCAAGAACATTCAAGAACACTAACTAGACATGTGATTCTAGGGTTTACATTACATTCAAACATTTGATTTTAGGGTTATGCACATCACTATAATCACAAGAACAAATGGATGAGAGATGGTGAATTTGAAGCATGCAAACTAGGGTTTTAGAGTTTACCTAGTGGGGGTATGGAAATTTGGGCGGTGCTTCCGCCTAGTGGACAGAGTTTAGCTTCTCAGGTTCTAAGCAGCACTTCCGTGTCGTGGTCGGAAGTCAGAATTGGCTTTTTGGAATTTGGGTAGAGCTACGACGTCAAACTGGTGGACTTGGATCAAATGGGTCCTACATTCGGAAAGGTCAGAATCCAGGAGAGTCTTCAATGGTGGATTTGGAGTTGGGCTCGGATTAGGGCAAGATGGACCCGATTTCACTCTCATTTTGTCTATTCTGACGGCGTTTTCACGCAAATCGAGACTGACCAGAGTTTACACCAGCATTACCTCACCAAGCATTTAATTCTCTCTACCCCTCTTTGCCTCGAAATCAGGGCCCATTTATAAATGTACTTCACGCAACATGTTGTGTGAGTAGTTTTGGACCTTTTTTGGTTGCTTCCTGCTCGAATTTTCTCCAATTTTCCAATTGTTTTGGCCATTTCGATCGACTTATTTTTTGGACTGTAATTCAAAGATCTTCCCGTGCTCGGATTTGGTCAAATTTGGTTTCTATGGAAAGCTTGCATCGTCTTCTTTCCAACAAAACTGATTTTGTGCTAGCTGATTTCTGTTACAAGTATTGTTACTATAGCTCCAGGAAGTAAGGCACTTGAGTTTATTTCTATTACATGTATTGTTTTTCCCAATTTTTCGGAGAAGATTTTGGTCAGCTCGGAGATGCTCTCCGTGAATCGAGACAACTAGGGTGTAGATAATCTCACCGTCTTCGAAAAGGAGCTTATTTTCTGGATCACCTTGGTGTGGATTCGCAAGATTCTATGCGCAAATATGGTGTGCCAAATAGCAGTTGTAGGTGAATTTCCAGCATTTAAGAATTTTTTTTTTTTTTTTTTGCCATTTTTCTTCCGCAGCTTTCGATTGATCTAGCTCTCGATGTTGGATTTAGGAGATCTTGGTATTTCCAGATAGCTTGCAATGTGTACATTCCAATGGCATAGAGCTTTCAGTGATTTGAGTTTGGATCATGGAATTGCGGTCTTCGAAACAAGGGCAGCCGGAGTGAATTTCTTATCGGCGAACCGTTTTCCAATGAAGATTCTGGTCAGCTTGGGATAGCCAAGTTGTAGATAATCTCACCTTCTTTGAAAAGGTGTTTTTGATGCGGGAGCAGAATATTTATTTTATTTTTATCTTTAATTTCAAAGTTGATTGTATGTTTATTTTAGGTCTTAGTATCTAATCAAGTTTATTAGTATTTTAACTCCAATAATTGGGCCGAGCCGATTAGAATTAGGGTTTCTTATATTAAGGCTTAGTAGCCTATTTAAGCAAAGCTTGTACTCATTTTCAAGGGACTTGATGATTAATGAAAATTTCTATGATTTGAGATGCGTCTCTTTTCTTCGTTTGGTGGTAATGCCAGACACCCCTAAGGTGGTGATGCCTAGAGTTTTGTAGGAAGATTCTAGGTAGTGATTCCTAGGGTTTGTTCTGTTTGTTTCTATCTCTTTTCCCATTTATCCTATTTCCCCATTGTTGTCCTGCATCAGTTTTCTTTTTGGACCACTTTGGTGCGAACTGGGAAGAATCTGTGCAAAAAGATTGCTTCCAAGTGAGCCTTCTTTTGTAAAAAAATACTTAGCAAAGTATCGGGCTGGGTTTCGCAGTTTCGACCATAACTTCTTCGTTTTAAGTTCGTTTTTGGTCTGTCAACTACCGATCTGAAGGTCTTCATGTGCCCTTAAAAAGGCGAAAAATCGATTGACCAATTTTTGACGGAGCTCGATCGCGGTTCTAGTCAAATTTGGTCAAACTTGGCCAAACTTGATCAAACTTGGTAAAATCCCTCCATCCTCGAAACGCGGCCGTGGATTGACGGATTTCAACATGTTCCGGTGATTCCGACCGGTTTTCGGACTGGTTAGGTTGCCTTGTTTTACGTGCTGAGTATCCAAAAATTCCTTAGTGTCAAAATGGGGTTATGACACAAGCCCAATAGGCCCAAGAGCTCATTATACCATCCATGTAGTAGAATGTAACATACTTGTATCTTGGACTTCATATTCTTGTAATTACAGCGTTTCTATAGTTTTTATACACAATTCAATATACAAACATTCATTCTCACTCCATAAATAAGAAAATATATAAGATACTCAATAAAATTCCATTTACAAGTTGTAAAGTGAAAATGTAATTTCATACATATTTTATAATAAAAAGTGATGCTTAATTCACGTAATCTAACGAAATGTTGAAAATATAATGTGTACTAACGAATATTATAAAGAGGGGAAAATTAAACAACCAGATGGGATCTGTTATACATTTTTCTAATTATTTTATATGGAGCTTTTGGTTAAGCAAATGGGCAAATGGGAATCAAAAGAGGGTTCAAAATGAAAGGAAAAGCAGCTAGTCCATCTTCGGCCACCGAATAAAGGTTAGCTTTTATTCTTGCTTTACAAAGTGATAGAATAAAGTAAAAGAGAGACATATATGAATTCAATTGGACGCTAAGGATTGCACTTTTGATGATATAGATTTTCTTGAGCTATGGTACATTTCAAGCAAAATGACATTTCACATTTGGGAAGGATTTCAAATTAATTATAATTTCATAACTTATAAATTAAACTCTATAATTTAAAGAGTTTTAAATTAAACCTTATAATTTCATGAATTACAAATTAAACCATTAATTTTGGGAAATTATATTTCCACACCCACTTTTGTTATTTTTGCACCAAAAGTTGGTGTGGAAATAACAATCACCTTAATTTTTTTTAGATTATTTTCAATTCTCTCTCTCTCTCTCTCTCTGAATCTCTGATTCATAGAGATTAGGATTTAAATTGAAACAAATCTAAAATTTCATAATATATTTTTTAACTTTTAAAATAATGGGGTTTAATTTGAAATCTCTCATAAATTAGTGAGTTTAATTTATAACTTATAAATTCTAGGATTTGATTTAAAAAAAAAAAAACAATTTTTTTTTTAGTTTTACCGTTTAAATAGTAATTTTCCCAAAATTTTATTTTGATCAAGGAAAAAGGAAAAACTCCTGGCTTTGGTGCTTTGCCCCTCGGAAAACCAATCTTGCAAGTATTAGCTTTCTTTCAATTCATTCTTTAAGCATTGAATTCTTTTGTGTTTCTAAGTATTCCTAAGAATCCATATACTTTTTCAAGTCCTTTCCTTGGCCCAAACTTTAAGCAAGTGTAGCCCTGGTAAAGGTAATCTTTTTAACCGATTGGATAAATATTTTTCTTCTCCCCTTTCAATTTGAACGAATGGTCTATAAAACAAGCATACACAAGGATTACATTCTTCAAAGGAGACGGTGAGAATTCAGTGCCGCCATTTTTACAGGGTAGTATGGCTTTGAATAACTTTCTTTAAAGTTAATGTTGTAGCATTTTGAAGGGTGCCAAATAATTGACAACAATTATCTTAATAAACAAAAGGCAAAAGTTGCTCCAGTACTCTATCCCCGCCGAAAATGAGTTATTCTAAGCGTTGATTTGATGCAAATTCAATGAATGCTCAATAGTTGAGTGTCCATAATTTATATATATAGAGCGTTTTGGTCTGGAAATTTTACAAGCAAAGATGGAAGAAACGGTTCCATGCAGGCAGTGCAAGAAACAATGTTCCCCGAATAAACATGAGACAACAAATCGTTGCTCAGGCTGCAAATGTCCAATAGGCGAACACGGACAGTCAAGTCACAACCATAGACAGTGTTGCCGGTTGTCGGAATCACGTTTTCTTCAATTTTTTAGGAATTTTGGTCAGAGGTTCCATAAGAATTCAGGCAGTGGAAGCAACAAACAGGTTTCTTCATTGAATGTTGAGGATGTTACAGGTTTTTGTGAGGCACATCCAAGGAAGCGTGCACTTCTTTGTGGGGTTACTTATAACAGGTGGAAATACAGGCTCAAGGGAACCATTAATGATGTGAAAAGCATGAGAGAGTTGTTGATTCAAAAATATGGTTATCACGAAGCCTGCATTCGCGTCCTCACAGGTAATTACTCCTGATTTAGTACATGTCTTAGACACAAAGATACAACATATCTTTATGGAACATGAACTTCCGTTGTTTTGTTTATATTGACATATTTACATAATTTTATTTTACTAGAGTTTGCATCCTCTATTTGAAATTTGGAACAAACCATACTATACAAAGCTTTATGCTTACTAGTATTTTCTGTAGCTGAATCGAAAGGGGGCAATTGCTCCCTGACCCCCATAAAAAACTCAAGCTGCCCCCATCAAGTTTTCCCTTTGTTTACTTTCATTAATCTATTTTGTTTATCTTAATTGTATTTTAAAAAACAGGTTTACTTATCCTTTCGGTTCTCAATCTATTACCTTTATGTTAAAATGGTCCTCAACCTTTCTTCGTTGTGTCAAAATTGTCTTTGTAGTTAAGTGATAGATGAAAAACGTTGATTTATGCAACAACAAAAAAAAAAGACTTCTACTTTTCTCCCATCTTGTTTTCTTTCTTCTGGTCATTGCTGATATACGCAAATGTGACAAAAATCAAAATCTTATTCTTAATTGTTTGTACTAGAAACAATATGTGTTAGAATAGTAACAATAATAGGCATCCAATTCATCAAATTTTGATTTCAAGACAAAAAGTTCACAAATTTATGAGTAGAGAGAACAAAATTGAATCAAACTCTATTTTAGAAGGGTAAAACTTAGGTGGATGAAGTACATTAGGCTTCCTAATTGAATTTAAACACAAAACTGCATTGAATTTAAATATTTTTGGGAAAAATAACATTGTTTGTGTTTCATTGGTTAATGCAATCATGTATTTGAATTCAATTGGGAAACTTAATATATATAACCTAAGGAATTGTACCTAAGTTTTACCCATTTCAAAATATATAGTTTATATAACGAACCGGCATAATTGATTAAAAGAACCAAACATAACATTAAGCCCATTCAAAACTTTTAGATAAATAAAATATTCCCCATTTATAATCGATCAAAACAAGTTGAAGGCAGGAAATACTAAAACTTACAAAGAGAAAGAGAGCTGACGAGAGACTTCCTAGTGAGGTGTAATTTATACATATAAAATTAAGATAAAATACAGAAATCACCCATGAGGTTTGAGCTACTGACAAAAACTACCAAGACTTTTCAAAAATATATAGTTTACCCCCTAAAACAATTTTGGGAAGAGTACACAAACGATTTTAATTGTTGTTTGTACTAAAGGGAGAAAATTGGATATTTTCAAAAAGTCTTGATAGTTTATGCCATTAGCTTAAACCTTGGGGGTGGTTTATGTATTTTACCCATAAAATTAAAATAAGAAAAGTTGACTTAGGAAAATATATAAAATTAAAATAAGAAAAGTTTGAAAAGTAATGCCTTGGAAAAGATTTTGGAAAAAAGAAAACCAAAGAGGGGAGAAGTGTTTTCATTTTATTTTTTATTTGAGTTAGCATGCCACGTCAACATTTTTTACTTATTTTTAATAAAACTGTTAGCCATGTCAATATTTTCCATCCATCACTTAAACGACAATGATCATTTTGACACAATGATGAAAGGTCCAAATTGATACTTTTGAAAGGTTGAAAACCATTTTAACACAAAGAAAATAGGTAGAGAGCAAAAATGATAATTAAACCTAAATTTTATTTATTTTTTAAACCGTACATTCGCTTTTAAGATGAAAATAAATTCATCTGAAGCCATTGTCAATAGTAAAAATGAAATTGTTTGTCCCCTCCCTCCGTTGTAATATATATATATATATATATATATTTTAATTTGTAAAAGGTTAATTTATTTAAGAAAGTATTGCATGACCCTCTAGAGCAAATTTGTAACAACCCACAACCCAAGAAAAACGGTAACCATATCTGCACTTATAACTTAAAAGGACTAGTCAAGTTACAATTAGAAATTAAGCCTAAGTTCATCTAATATATGCTCGATGTGAGACTTGTCAGATATCCATCCACACATCTAATTCATATCAATTTGCGGCATCACAATATTAATTTTAAAAGGACTAATTCTAATTTGAAATTCCTATTATATTTATAGAACCCAAATCGATTTGGTAATTGTTGGATATAGGACTAGGCATACGTCTACACATTGTCTTCACAATAAAAATCCATGCACTTCTACATTATTTGGCATATCATACTTGGAGAATTGAGCACCAAACCATTCATTTTCATAGGATCTATATCATTTTCGTAAAAGAGTTGGATTGTGTGAGTTTAGATTACTCCACCATTTGCCAAAAGATTAAAAATAAAACATTTGTTAGTTATTTTTTATTTCTAGAGTTAATCATCTCCTAGCTTCTATGTAAGCCTTCTTTGCTGCCTTAATTTCTTTTGTTCATGATGCCAAGTTGTATCTCCCTTGATAACTAGTTGATTTTTTTTCCCCAACATATATTTACTTGACATGCACCCACACTTAGAACCCATAATTTGCCATTTTTTCAACAAAAAAAAATATTAATGCAGAAGTTGAGCCTGAAAAATATACTCCAACGAAGAAGAACATACAATTTTACTTGAAATGGCTCGTGGATGGTTCGAAATCTGGAGACACATTGGTGTTCTACTTCTCTGGACATGGCTTACGACAACCTGATTTCAATAACGATGAGCGTGATGGGTTTGATGAAACTATTTGTCCAGTTGATTTTATGCAAGAAGGCATGATTCTCGATAACGAAATAAATTCAACCATTGTTTGGCCACTGGAGAAAGGTGTCACACTTCATGCAATCGTCGATGCTTGTCATAGTGGAACTATTCTTGATCTGGAGTACGTGTACAACCGAGATAGGTGCGTAATGTGATTTATATTTCACTTCTCTAGTACTTTGAAATCATATAATTAAATAACTCATAGAGCATTAAGAATTTAAGATGTCATATGCATGGTTTTAAGAACTGGACCAACCGGTTGAATCGGTTAGACCGTGAACCAAATCCTAGTCCCGTTCCGAGTCTTGTTAAAAAAAAAAAAAAATTTAAAAAAAAAATCATTTATTCAATTAGGAACTAGACTGGTTCAACTAGTAAAACTGAGTTGACCTTTTTATTTTTAATTAATTATGTGTTAGACCTACGTGAAAGGTAGTCCAATATTAACCCAATATTAAACTAAATAATATTAGAATCACACAAAATGTAGTCCAAAGTTAAACTTATGGATAGTAGGCCCACAAAAATAATTAGCTCATACATTCAAGTTTAAAACTTTTAGTGGAGTGTAGTATTTATAGAAGAGAGAGTATAGCATTCTAATGTGAATATGTGATACTTTTAAGAAGTATTTTTCACAAAACAAGAAGTCACACATGGAAAAAATAAAATAATATTAAAAATGACTTTGCTTATAAATTAATCATTCTTGCTTATATCCCAATATATTTGTGCTTACATCCTTATTTTGTTTTCTTTTTCCGTTTTCCTTTTTATGGAATTACATCCTTATCTTTAATAATATTAAATAAATAAAAACACACAAATGTATTGAGACTAAGAAAACTAACAAATGTATTTAATAGTTTCAACATAGTAAATACTATTTATAGCTTCATCAAAATACAAAAATAATTAGCTTATTAAAATTTGAAAGAATTAAAATTAGATTAGAGCTTTCAAATTTCAAACCCATACATAGTTTTTAAATCTCCAAATAAGTCAAATAAAGAAAGTTCTTACCATAAATCCAATGAAATACCCTTGAGACTTATGATATTATCAAATAAACATAAAACGTTCTTCTATGATTTAAATCTTATTACTTTGTAATGTTAATATGTTTAGTTACATTTTTTTCTCTAAATATAAGATGTGAAAACTGATATTAAATATTTTAAAATTTGTTATATATTTTTTACCAAAATATTATTAGTTATATTATTTTTATGTATTTATTTTTATCAATTTAGATAAATTAAAAATTATTTATGACGTCAGTAGTTTGACCACTGGTCCGACCCCAATCGAACCAAAGAATCGGGAACCATACCCTTTTTCGGTTCATTGATCCATCCGGTTTTTAAAACCATGGTCGCATGTAAATATGTCTATTTCATTTTAATATCAAATATTTTAGTTTTGTATTTTAGCAGGCCTCTCTTTAATGTTCATATTAAAATTGAAATTCTATTACATAGCTTATAGCACATGCATTTTCACTAAAAGAACCCAAAATCTGATAGGGTATAGTTTCCATTTCAATTTAATTCAAATAATATATCAACCAGGAGTGGAGCACATAAAATGCATATGTGCATATAAAAAGAAAGATTATTTATAAAATTTTAGAAAAAAGAAATAAGGAAAAGATTAAATTATCAAACCAATATAATGAATTTTGAAAGAGAATTCTTTTAAGTCAAATTATTTTGTTGGTCCTTATAGTAAACCTGTTCAATGCTTTTAATCTCTGGTAAAATCAAACTACTGCTTTTAGTCCCTAATATTAAAAGAACAAGCGCTATTGGTCCATTTGTTTAATTCTGTTAGGTTTATTGAGTAAATGGTTAATAAAACGATAAATATGACACTTTGTTAATGATGTGACAGTTGAGTTTTTATTGAAACATTACACAGTGGTAGCCTTAGACCCATACCCGAATGTGTGCCCTACCCAACCCCACAATATGGTGCAAAACAATATATTGAGTTTTAGAAAGTGTCTTTTTTTTTCTTTTTTTTTTGATAATTCTACATTTATTGGGTACGTGGTTAACAGAACGAAAAATATGACACTTTTTTAATGATGTGACAATTGAGTTTTAATTAAAACGTTACATAGTGGTATCCTTAGACCCATACTTGTATGTGTGCCCTGCCAAACCCCATAATATGGTGTAAAACAATATAATGAGTTATAGAAAGTGTCTTCTTCTTCTTCTTTTTTCTTTTTGTTTGATAATTAAACAGTTATTGCAATGAGGATTTGGACCCTAGTTCTTTAGTAAAGGAGACCGATTAATATTATTGAGCTACAAGGCTCTTGGCATGAGTTTTAAGTAGTTATTTGTCACTAAAAGGTGTTCTTAAAAGTTTCCTCCAACCAAGTTGCCAATAAAGAGGATTTTTTTTATTTTTTTGTTCTTTAATTAATTTTGAGTATGCATGTAAACGGGTCCGATCGGATAGGGTTTAGGGGTAGAATGTCATATTAATGGTTATGGGAACCGTGATCAACCCAAAGATTTTGTCGGATTCGACAAGTCCGGGTCATCGGATTATCGATCGGATGGACAATTCTAGATGTTGATGGTGCCTTTGGGGAGGAGATCAAGAGATCTTTATCAAATCCAACGAGATCTCTCCAGATCTAATGGAGATCTCGTCAAATCCGTCAAAAATCTCACAAGATTTGGTGAGATCTTGTCGAATTTGACAGAGATTTATTGATCCTCCATGGCACCATCATCGACAAGCTCAAAGACCAAGCAACGATGGGTGGCATAGCAGGGGTTTGATCGGATTGATTGAAATCAGGTTTTGGGATGGAAAGCCCGTCACTCGATTTGACACAATCTAGTGTTGAAATCCAGGAACCGTTGTCGACCCACAGAACACTCAAATCAGGTGGTCTTTGGATCAGGTGCCTCTGAGTTGGTCAGCTCCGTAGTAGGAAGATTTTTCTCTTTTTGTTTACTTTAATATATGGATGGGAGATTAAAATGGGTCGAGATTACAAAATCATCATATTGTTGCATGTTTGTGTATTATACTGTTATTGAAAGCAAAAATATCGTTTTGTCCTTAAACTTTAGATCAAGTTATACCTTAGTCCCCAAATTTTAAATAGCTTTTTCTAATCTTCAGAAAAATTAAAATAAATTAAATCAGTCATTCTATTTATTTTCTGTTATAATTCTTAATTACATTTGTGGTTTTAGGAGTTGGTAAGTTATATGATTTGGGGATTTTGCTAATTGAGGGGGTGTGGCATTGGGGTTTTGTTATTTCAAATCAGTAGGGTAAAAACATGGCAAGTCACGTGGCATACCTATTAGTCACTTTGTTAAATTTTTCAGTACTAAAAATAAAATACCTTTTAAAATCTGAAGGAGTATTATAAAACTTGACCTAAATCTGAGTGACCAAATTTTTTTTTTTTTACCTTGAATATGTAATTGGGGTCATTCTACAATACCAATACTTTTTTGTGTAGATATGATACTCTCTTAATTGGTACCATCAAATGTAATATAAGTACCATCATATATGATGTTGGTATTATATGTTGTTGGTATATATATTTTATATATATTAAATTTAAATAATAAATAAAAATTTAGGGTACCAAGCAATGTGATGGTAGGTACCATCATATGTAAGATAAGTATCATCATCTGTGACATTGGTACCATCAAATGTGATATAAGTACTATTATATGTGATGTTGATACTATCTGATTTTTATATATATATTAAATTTAAATAATAAATAAAAATTTAGGGTACCAAGCAATGTGATGATAAGGTACCATCATATGTAAGATAGGTACCATCATGTGTGATATGGTATTATTAATGTGAGATTTTATCTATTAAAGATATCATACCCACATGGATATTGTAGAATTACACTATGTGATTTTGTGCAGGTAGGCCGCCTAGATGGATGGATTTTTCAATCAGTCTAGATTGAATCTTTTTTTTTTTTTTTGAAAAAGTGATAGAACAAAAGGAATTAGTCAGTCGCTTAATTCAAATAGAATTTGGAATTCGGAGGACTAGTTTATAAATAATGGGGGTAGGCAAAGCCTCATGACATTGTTTTGTTCTATACAATTGTATTTCTTAATTTATTGCTTGAGGATTTCAGAACACATTTGGGAGGATAACAGCGCTCCATCAAAAGCTAGAAAAAGTACAAGCGGTGGATTGGCAATTTGTCTCAGTGCTTGTAACGATGATCAAATGGCGGCCGATACCACTGTAAGAGAAATTCCAAAATTACTTTTATTAGTGGTTTTAGATACATTTTTACAATAAGTTGCATGTCACCTCATCACAATTCCATTCAAAATAAAATAAAACAAAGATTACACTGCAGCTCATTACGATTACGAGACAAAACAAGATTGTTATGAAAAACTTATGGAGATTCTTTATCCTAATAGACTTTCTCTACTTTTATGTTTGATATGGTAGATCACTTTCAATTTTATATTAAAATACCTACCTTTATTTTTGTAATTTGTAATAAACAAATCGCTGAGTTACTTACAAGACTCTGGACCACCTAAATGAGATTTAGGTCTCATAAAATGTGTTGTAACAAATTATTTTATTTAGCCCTTTTGTACTAATTTGATTGAGTTTAGATCAACATTCAAAGTGAAATTTGTCTGTCCCAAAGATTATTTTCACCAATTCTATTACTATTAACATGTGCAGGTTTTCACCGGAAACAGAATGGCTGGTGCAATGACTTTCGTTATGATTGAAACGATATTTAAAGTTCCCGATGTAACATATGGAGGCCTAGTGAATAATATGCATGAGATGGCAAATACCGAACAGTTTAACAATAAATCATGCTGCAAGTTCATACCGAAAGCTTTTCATCATAGACAAATACAGGTTGGCTTCCCACTTACACTAACCAAACCCTCATTATGTGTCTTTTCACCTTTGAGGAAAAAGATTCTCTCAATTTAAAATAGATTCATTCATGATTCACATTAAATATTATAAATTTAAAAATTTTCTGTCACTCCATCTAAAATTGTAAGTAATGTGATAGTTTGTATAACACTGTTAGATTAAAGAAATAAAATTCCCTAAATGCATATCAACTTTAAAAGACATGAATCATTTAATTTTCTCAATTACAAATATACCCATGTCGTTTATTTTATTTGGGGTTTAATTCTTGAAAGTTTATATATAAAGCTAACTTTGAAATTTTTGACATTTTCCTCTGAAAGACAAATTATTAAATAATATTCCTTTAAAAAGTTTAATTATTTATAGTAAAGAAAAAAAAAAAAAATGAGATGGGAGAAGTACTATTTTATTTTTATTTTTTTGTTGAGCGGTAATTTCCTTATTAGTTGCATGTTATATAGTATAGGCATGTATATATATATATATATAAACACTTTAAAAATCTCTTAATATTTGTTCCTATATTTTAATTTAATTTACATTATATATATATATATATATATATTTCAAAGTTTAAATATCTCACCTACAAAATCTTAGAGACTCAAATCTTACCAATTCCAATGTTTAATAATTCTTAGGGTCACCTACCCAAGGCAAAGTTTTACGCCTATCGTGATACATGTGTTAGTAAAATGTTGCGTGTCCCCCTGAAATTAATCAAGGTGTTCGTATCTATGGAACGCTGGCTTGGACACCCAAAGTTATAAAAATTAAAATAACTCTGAGGGATAGCTCATAACGGGTCCGGTCTTGAGTATGCTTCCTAATAATCATTAGTTCAAATCCCTTCAGGGCCACCTACCCAATGTAAAGTGTTGTGCCAATCGTGATACACGTGACTAGTAGGGTGTTAAATATTCCTTAGTATAGTCAAGGTGCGCCTATCAACGGAACACTATGATGGAGACCCAAGATTATTTAAAAAAAAAAAAAAATTCCAATGTTTAATATATCATGCAGGGGATATACATTCATGTATTCTATCACGTGCATTGGGTAATGCAAAGAAGACAACTTATCTTTTACTTGTCATTCTACAATAATTATTACTGCAAACTGATCCAAGTATAAGTCCTTATCATTTCATTAGTCCTAAAGCATTGTTTCATAATCATGCATTTGAATTTTATGGTGGAGTGCAGGATGCACTGCTATCATCGTCTGAAAAGTTTGATGTTAACAAGACGAAATTTATGCTGTAAATCCTGTGTTGGGAGGATGGTGGATGCATCGTGGCAAAGTGTCAATGATTTGTACGAGTATAGACTGCTATTGGCTTTCCAACATGGTATATATGTGTGATTATATAAATGTATAGTTGGAATAAGTGTAGACTTTCTACGACGAATTTAAAGAAATGCAGAGGGCAGAGAGAGAGAACTACGGAAGAAAGGAAATGAGAAGCCTTAAAAACTGATTGTATTGTATTTGAATATTGCTTAATGGCTTACTTACAGTAATAAGAGAAGCTCAACTATTTATAGGAAGTGTTTACAATTGAGACGAGCATCACGTGCTTAATTCAATATAACAAACTTTATAACTGCAATACTAACAAACTTACAACTTGTAACAGATTGGGTTAGATAAATATCTAATAATCTCACTAAATACTGACTGTACTTTCAATGCTCACTCTACACTTTCACCATTTTTTTTATTGTTTGTTTGTGTGCAGAGTGAGGAAGTGGCAATCAAAACAAGTTGTGACTGTAACCTATCTTTTTTAATAAATCAAATGTATAAATTTTAAAAAATTAATAGGCAGCTGCCGCCTGCTGCTCAGCATGTTTTTTTATTTTTTAATAATTTAATAGTTACAACAACGGAAGAAGGGATTTTTTTTTTTTTTTAAATAGAGGAGAACATGTAATATTATTGAACTATAAGTTAGGGTGTGAAAAAAAAAAAAAAAATGTTAGAAATAAAGTTACATAAATGGACGCTCAGCACTTGGAAATTGATGGGTTTACTTGTGGCCCAAATTCTACTGCCAAGTCAATCTCCCCATAAACTTCTCAACGGGTTCCATCTAAAGCCCGAATAATCATATTGTTCGGCCTTACACTAGAGCGCTCAATGCCCAATTTGTCTAGTGTGGTCATCGCTATTCCGGACAGAGCCGTTGTCAATCAGTACCTTGGCGATGATCATTTGCTTCAGCTTTACTGTAATGTGCAGAGCCTTCACATGGCCTCTCCCCTATGGAGGCAACTCATCATCTGAAAAGGACAGCTGATCACTACAACAATATGCTTATTTGGTGACGAAATTTAGCAATGATTTTTTTTTTTTTTTTTCTTAGGCTACAAAATAAAAACTTTGTCGCTACATTGGAAAACACATATTGCATTGGGCAACGAATAACTTTTTTCGTCGCCTAAAGGTTAAAACAAAACGGCGCCACATTTGTTGGCCGTGCCAAAATAATGGCGGGTTATTGGTGACAAAATATTTCGTTGTCTAAAATATCACATTTACAGATTTAGGCGATGAAAATAAATTCGTCACCCAATGTAATATGTATTTACAATTCGGCGACAAAACTCAATTTTCATCACTCAATGTAATTTGTATTTACAATTTGGCGACGAAAATTTATTTCGTAGCCCAATGTGAGCCTTATTTTTAAGATTTAGGCGACGATAATCAATTTTCATAGCCCAATGTAATTTGTATTTACAATTTGGCTACCAAAATCAATTTTTATCGCCCAATGTAATAGATGTAGTCAATGTGGCACCCAAAAACTGTTGCCTTTTTCTTTAGTTTTTGGTGACACAAATCAATTTTCATCACCCAATTTAATGGATGTAGCCAATATGGCGACAAAAATCGTTTTCTGTCGCCTAAAATATTTCAAATTTTAGAATTAGGCGCCCAAAAATTTTAGTGTACCGTTTTTTTTTTTTTTTTTTTAGGTGACAAAAATTCATTTTTCGTCACCCATTGTAATTTGTATTTACAATTTGGTGATGAAAAATTGTTTTTCGATGCCCAAAGTAATATGTTTTTACAATTTTGCAACGAAAAACCTGTTTTCGTCGCCCAAAGATATCATTGTAATTTGTGTTTACATTTTGATTATATATGGAGAAAATACATGCAATTACCCATTGTAAGTATCACAAAAAAACTCATGACCCATGGCCCGACTCGGTAGTCCATTGGCCCAGCCCACTTGGTGACATTTTGATATGAATGGTTTGTTCTGGATTCTTTTATCATGTGTCTAGTATATGTGTGTTAAATTTCATAATAAAATACTATCGTTTGATATTTATTTCGGAATTTACAAGAGAACTTATCAAATCTGTCTATTGGACAGTTTTGTACACCTTGTGTTGTAAAATTTGCCATAACTTTCACAAGGGGAATTTTGAGACCAATTTTGTGTATAATGAAAGCTAACACCCTTGAGATTAATTTGGAACAATGTTTATAGTCATCAGATGAATATATGATTTTTAGTGAATTTGTTTACAAAATTCTAGAACTTGTCTTGCGAATTCGTTGTTGATGACTTTTATGAATTTCAGAAAATTATAGGAAATTCATTTAGAACTGAAATGTTTATGGTATGTTTAAGAAACATAATGAAGGGTCTCTGTAAATTAGTATCAAATATTGATGTGTTTTGATAGAATTTTGTTCACTGATTTGTGAATATTTTAATAAATTATAGAAATGTTAACTTGAGCTGAAAATTCTAAGACACATGCTACTCTTATATAGTGACTTGGTATTTTCATGCGGGTCTGATTCCGAATCCTATTTTTGGGGGGTTTTCTGTGTGAATTTCTATGTGGGTTACTCCGAATATATACATATGCTTATATCTATGTGAATGATTTGAGGTAATTTGTTGTTTTTGTTACATAGGATCTGCTTAATTTGTTTAGTTTAGTGATTTCTGTTGGGTTTTGCATTTGGGTTACTGGGATTGATACATTTTAGTTGGAGTTTGTTTATTAAGAGATTTCAATTAGCGTTGCATATGGAGTTTGTATGGAGTCATTTAATTTTTCCGACTAAATGATGAATAACTAATTTACTTCTTTGTTAACTTCATGGAACTTGTTTTTGGTCCCCTCTCATGTAAAATTAAAAGCACATACCCTCTAGTCCAAAGTAAAATTGAGGGAACTTCTTGTGTAATTCTTATCTTGGAAATGATATTTGATAAATTTGGTTTTGTAGTAGCATGCATGGTGTTATAAGGTGGTTTAAGTTGATATTGGGAGTATTGATTGCTTTTTATGTATTTGGAAACATGATTATTGAGTTGGTTGTATTATAGCCATGGAACGGCCCATGGACCTACATGACCTCGACCCTCGGGTCCAAAGTAACATGTAGGAACTTATGGAATGATGATAGGACTTATGTTATGTGCAAATGTGTGTTTCATATCACTTAAGTTTAGAAAATGTCCCGTAAAGGAAAAAAATAAGCTTAGAAATGACACGAAATGACATGTGGACCGACACAAACATGGCCCTCGGGTCCAAAGTAAAACATATGAATCTATAAATGTCCGTTGATAACACTTAAGCTTACAAATGAGCGACCAAAGGGCAAACACATAAAACGGTCACAAAATGACCTGTGGACCTACATGAATATGATATTCGTGACCAAAGTAACACATAAGAACTTATAGATTGATAATACGATATATTCATTCTCTAATCGTTGGGTATATAGCCAATGAGTTTTTATGTTTCTTAAGTTTTTCAAAGATAGACACTACGTGGACAAGGAGTGGGGCCACTATTTCTCTGTGAGTATATATTATATTTTTGTTGGTTTCTTTTTCATTTGACAATTTTATGGATGATTTAAGATGTATAAAATTTTCTATGGTTTTTAATTTTTATTTTTAAGGATCAAGAAGAAAAATACATTTGGTGGATAAGCCATTTTATATTGACATTAAAACAGTCTCTCTCATGCAAAACAACCTAGAATTTATTATTATTATTTAGCTAAGTTTTAATCTAGCAACTTGGGGTTCATGTATTAATTGTAATCTTTCATGACTGGAAATATCCCACCATGAAAAATAAAATGTAAAATGACCATGGCTAAAGAGTTATGTGCAATAGTGCGTTTCATAAAACTTAAGCATAAAAATGTCCCACCAAGGGGAAAAACATGTAAATAGGCCACAGAATATCCCATGGACCAATATGAACAAGACACTCGTGTCCAAAGTAACACGTAGTAACTTACAAAACGTTTATAGGACTCACAATTAGATATTTATGTGCAAATGTATGTTTCATAACACTTAAGCATAGAAATGTCCCGCCAAGGGGCAAAAATGTTAAAAAAAAAAAAAAAAAAAACCACGAAATGGCTCATGGACTAACACGAATACAACCCTCTGGTCCAAAGTAACACATAAGAATTTACAAAATGATGATATGACTCATAGTTAGAGTGTTATGCACAAATCTGCACTTCATAACACTTAAGCTTAGAAATGTCCCGTAAAAGGACAAAAATAAAAAATAAAAAGTCCATGGAACGGTTCGTGGATTAACATGAACTTGACCCTCAAGACTAAACTAAAACGTAGAAACTTATAATACTTTGATAGGGCTCACGGTTAGAGAGATATGTACAAATGTATGTTTAATAACAATTAAACTTAGAATGAGTTCCTAAAGGGTAAAAAGTCCACGGAACAGCCTATGGATCGACACGAACTTGACCCTCGAGTCAAAAGTAAAACATAGAAACTTATAATACTTTGATAGGGCTCACGATTAGAGAGATATGTACAAATGTATGTTTAATAACAATTAAGCTTAGAATGAGTTCCTAAAGAGTAAAAATATAAAATGACCATGGAACAACCCATGGACCTACATAAATACAATCGTCGGGTCCAAAGTAACACATTTGAATTTACAAAACTTTTGTCATTAGTTTTACGTATACTTAAAAAATTTTCTCATATTTCTTACAAATAATGTTTTTACTCTTCGGTCTTAATTTTTTCTTTTTTTAATATTTTGTGCAAATGAGTTTGGGGGAATGAATACATATTTTCTCCTGTGAAGTCATTTTTCTTTTTTTGGTATTTTTAGATGACATCTTTTTCATTTGTATTAATGTTCTACTGATTGTATTTATGATAATTTCAAACTTATCTATTATTTACTTTTGGAATTTATGGATGGTTTGTTTATGGATATATTGTTGAGAATGAATTGATTTCTTAATAACAAGTTGTAATGAGTAAGTATAAAATATTAAAAATGCAAAAACCTAATTTATATATATATATATATATATCATTTGGGCAATTAGCGATGCAAATTTTTGTCGCCTAACAAGTTGAAAGAAAAAACAAAAAACAATTGGCAACGAAATGTTTCGTCGCCTAAAATTCAATTGCGAGGATATAAATTTCTTTGCGTAAAGATTATTTGGCAACAAAAATAAGTTTCGTTGCCTATAGTTTATTGGGCGACGAACCATGTTTCGTCGACAAATGATCTTTAGGTGACGAAAATAAATTCGTCGCTAAATACTATTTCAACGCCTGGTACATCAAGCGACGAAATTGAGACTTTTGTGCAATGAAAAGTTTTGTTGCCATAGACCTATTTTCTTGTAGTGTGATTGATGGACATAACAGTTGTCACCATGTTTTCGAAAGATGGACCAGTGATATCTTTAGGTACATGGGCCTTATTTAGGACTTTTAGAAGGCCTTTTGATGGGTCTCAGGGCCAAGCAATAGGGATAGGATGGAGATGTGAGTTGGCGTCTTGTTCATTTGTTTGACCATGTTATACTCACTACTCTTAATTATCCTCTGTAGACACCTCGTTTTGCAACCTACATAACCTAAAAATACAAATTAGGGTTCTTTTCCAATATAAATCCGAAGAAGGAAGCATACAACTTCTCTAAGACAATTTTGACCATTCGATTGACAAATTGAATTGATTAAACAAATCTCCACGCCAAAATAATCAAAACAACATGTCACAAGCCCAAATCAGACCGTAAGTGCAAATATTATGATCAATTGAAGATTTAACGAATAGAGTGCATAATGATTTAATGATTCCGGGTACGTAGGATTAATCCAAACTAATTATTATTGGTCCATTAATTAGATTGATTTTAATTAATGAGGTGTAAGCGTCCCATTGGCCTGCAATGATAAAAAATTATGGACTCTACTACGTTAGATAAAATCAGTTTAAATTGGATAAATGGTGTGATTAATTAATTAAATATATAGGGATTAATTGAAATAAATCAATTCAAATATTTTAAAGGATTAAGAAGATCACTATTATATCTAGTGTTTATCATAAAATAGTTGGACAAAATTGAACAAACAGATAAATACAAAAAAATAAGGTGAAAATGATTTTTTAAACTCAAAGTACTGGCTGGCACTTTGATTGGGATTTTAAGTGACAACTGGCACTTCAAGCTCAAATCAGGCACTTTAATCTGCAATCCGGTACTTCAAGCACATTTTGAATTA
>OU015767.1:6026784-6071204 GCA_907173295.1 Fagus sylvatica | reverse complement strand
GCTACAATGTACTGTACCAGAGACCTATGATACCTTTTTCTATAGTTTTGGGCCTTTCTTCTATTTTGTTTCAAGGGTTTACCCCACAAATTTTTAAAATAAATGATCATCTTAATGATGGAATTTAAAAAATGGGTAACTACCTATTGAGAGAGAGAGTGAGAGAGGGTAACCAATACTATACTCACTTGTGGTTTGCTCAAATTTAGTTTACCAGCCTGTGGTTTAGAAAGAGACACTCTGCCCCTTTGGGCTCACTCAGTTATCTCCCTCAGATTTAGTTGGACAGAAATTACATGTGAAATACATAAAGGGACAAACCACAAGGGGACAAAGTGTCACTTCTTGATTTACAGGTTGGAGAATCAAATTGGGATCATACCACATGCAAGTATATGTACTTTACCCTAATATTTCTTTTGTCCTGTTAACGGCACATGTGTTCATGTATAATTTTGTCCAATTTAATAGGAAAGAATAACAGAATGAATCACATGGGATAAAGTGTCACTTTCTAAACCATAGGTCAGTAAACCAATTTTAAGCTGAACCAAGTGGGAAAATTATAAATTACCCAAAATGGGAATTAATAATCTTATAAGTATGACAACTAAGATGTTATTTATTTATTTATTGATAAGTAGTGTGACAACTAAAATTTATATAACAGAAACAATCCAAATTAGTAGTCTTTTCTAAAGAAATAGTACTTACCCCACATCAAGGAGAGCTTATCCCCGGACATTTTAAAATGACTCACTTAATCAGAGACCATGGGGAGTCAATGGTGAACCACTGTCCAGTACATTCAAATGCCCAGAGATTTTTGCCTTGCAGGTTGGACACATAAAACCAACAGAATCTGGTTGTATTGCAGCACCAACAGCCTCATGGTTGAACTCTACTCCGCACCATACACAAACAGTTGTAAGCTGATGTCTGCCACTCATATTTAACATGACTTCTTCCGACTCAAACTGGACAGAGGAACCATATTCCCTTTCCATATCTACATTATATGCCAAATCCATGGGTACCTCCTGAATGGAAAGAGATTCTTGCCCAGTAGCAGAGCTATACTTAAGAGGTTCTATTTCATCCAACCTGAGCTCCTCAAACCCAGTTAAATTGTCATGCCTTTGGTCAACACTGCGTAACTGTTCTCCCTGTCAATTAAAAAAAATTATAAAAAAAAAAAAATGCTTAATTTTGTGAGATGGAACAAGAGCAAGTGAACATCTTCATCACAAACTTTGGGCAGGCAAAAAGAGCAGTGCCTTAAAACTTTACACACTGTACCAACCAACTTGGCACAAATGAAGAAGTAGACCATTTACATCTCTAATAAATTTGTATACAGAACATGAAAATAATGACAAGTTGTATAACCTTATTTACAACAAATGTACATTAAGAAGTATACACAATTAGCAGTTTTGCAAACCACTCAAATTAAATGTAATGCAGACTTCAATAAGTGAAATTTCATCATATGCGATATATTACTAGCATTTTTGGCAAACCACTCAAATTCTTTTATTTTTTCTTCTTTACTTTTTTTAAGTTTTGGCCCCAAGGGAAGTGGAGATAAGACTAGTAACCTCTAGCTTCATGATACATGGTTCCGAATTAATTGTACTACCCCTTGGGGTTATATCATCTAGCAATGACTTAAAAAGGATTCCTCATCCTCTCTCTTTTTAAACCTGTGGTAAGTAAATAAAAACATAAACGGGAAAGTCTTTAGACAAAACAGTTTCACAGGCAACATGCTAACAATCTAAGTACAAACTAACTAAGCAAGAATAAACAAACAGACAGAACAATCTAATCGATTCCTGCAATTCCCAAGATTCACATCTAGTTAAATAACTGGAGAACTAAGGGTCTACATATTCAACAACAACCACAAAGCAAATGTAAGGTAGAGTAAACTTCTAAGAAAAAAGAAAAGGTGAAAGGAAGCTAGATAAAACACAGAGAGGTGATGATCATTTTATTATTATTTGTTGGAACAACAATGCCTCAAACCTTATCTGAGGTTGCATTGAATGTGGAAAAACATTGCAAAGGTCGTTCTGGGGACATTGAGGAGTCAGAAACCCCATACTGGAGTATATTTTCTTCAGAAGTTTCCTGTACAGTTTCCATTACAACATTCTTGGCTGGCCCATCATTGCTGCCACCAATGCCAACTTTTAGCTCAATATTATCATTGACTTCACCAGGCTTAGGATGCTCTAAAGTGCTAGTGCAACCCAAATTTAAATTATCCCTAGCATCACAAATAATCTGATTGCCAAATTGAGCAAGTAAGTGACCTTCAGAAACTCCCTCCTGCTCAGCCCCAGAATTTTCATTTTCTTTATGGACAAATGCCAAAACATCTTTTTCACAAAAAGCTCCAGATGTATTTCCACTTTGGTCTTTATCAGGTAAGACAGTTGTGGCATCCAAACAACAATCCATCTTAGAATCTACTACTTCATCAGCAGTCTTCTCAATATTTTCAGCAGTGATCTCCATATTTTCAGCAGTGATCAAATGCTCACCATCTTTCCGATTTAATTCTTGATCCAGAGTTCTGTCACTCAAGTCATCATCAATTTCTGGTCCACTAAGAGGAGAACCAAGATTCGCTTCATGATTAGAAAAGGAAGCAGGAACTTTTTGAGTATAAACAACATTCAGTTGATCAGGACCATTGGGTTCATCATTATGTCTAACAGTAGAAGTCTCTAGAATAGAATTCTGAGCAATTTCAATCAAAGCATCCATTTTAGAGATCCTTAAAGAAGGTACGTCATCCCTGGTTGGAGACTCGATTCTCTTTTGAAGTGTTGTTGTACCAGGCAATTCTTCCACCCTCCTCACATAATTCCTCACATGTATCCCAACATGACCATTATAGCGACGCCTTTCCAGAAATACCTTATGGCAGAACTGGCATTCATACTTGCCATCCTTAATAATCACTCCATCCCCAACAGAAGAACCAAGTCTATACCTCCTTGTAGTCCTCTGGTGATAGGACAACAGGTGCTGCAGATACGTATCCTTCTCTTCAAAGGTCATGCTACACTTGTGACATTCAAATAGATCACGTATTTGGACATCTGCAAGATTGTCCATTCCCAATAATGTTGCTGCCTTCTCCTGTTCACTAGGTATAGGAAGTCTAGGTGCAGTTGAACTAGAAATGACTTCTTGCCTTCGGTCTTCATCCTTTTGGGTAAAGCTCGCAAGCTGCTGCACATCCCCATAAACCTTATTGAATGACATTAAAATACACCAAAGAGCTGCACAAATATTTACTTACATTTTCAGAAGTCAATCTGTAGTCCTGCTGAATATTTTCACCCTTCTGACTACTAGGCCATTGTGCATCTCTAAGACCGAAAAAGGACTGCAAGTATGAAGCAGCTTCCTTGCAAGATATAAACTGTTGTCCAGTAGGGCTGGAACATATCAATTAAGAGAGCATGTAAGACCCAACAAGGAGGAAGAGAGAGAGAGAGAACAAATTTACATTTTATTTCAATAATAGTTTTACTAAGCTTAATCTCTATAAAATACCCCTTGGATTAGGCGA
The DNA here is from genome assembly GCA_907173295.1 of Fagus sylvatica. Taxonomy (NCBI): domain Eukaryota; kingdom Viridiplantae; phylum Streptophyta; class Magnoliopsida; order Fagales; family Fagaceae; genus Fagus; species Fagus sylvatica. The sequence continues at coordinate 6,067,612 of OU015767.1, read as the reverse complement.
TTCAATAAATATCTTATCCCACCAAACCCTATAGATTTTGATATTTAACAGACAAATTCATTCTTAAATCTCTTAGCAATTTCTCTTTACTTATTTCCTTTGTTTTGTATAAGTTTAACAAGAAATAAATTTAAAAAGTTATAAGAGTTCCAGAATTTTTTAAGGTTTGTGAAGTAGAGTCTAAATCTAAAGGTTCATGGCACAGATGACAAATAAATAGCTACACTATAGAACCGAAATATCAACAATCATTGACTCCACATCATAATATAGCTAGCAGCCAAGGAAGACATTCCAATTGCAGTGATTAATATGATGATAAAATGCGGCCCTAAAACAAGGACCGACCTTATATATCTGCGGCAGTAAATGGAGGCGCGGCCATCTCGTCTCTTGATCCCCAACAAGAGCTTCCATCCGACGGGCAAGGCGTCCCCGAACACGGCAGCATCCACAATCTTCCTCTTCTTCCTCCTACTCCCCCACTGCCCACCCAATTCCCTCATGAAACCAAGCAACTCCTCTTCACTCTCCATCCCCACAGTCCTCTTCCTCAATTCTTCTCCATAAGGATCATCGACATTCGCCAACTTCGCAAGATCCACGACCACGCCGTTCTTATTCACAATCTCCATTAACCCTCTCCCACTCTCATACCCATAAGGATCATCCTCCTCCATATGCAGCACCTTCACTTTAGGCTTCCTACCTCTCTTCCTCTTCCTCTCCCTGTCAACACCGAAACTCACCGTATTGTCTTGCGGAGGCCCCGCCTCGCCGATGAAGATGGAGGAAATGGAGGGAAGGGTTAGGGTTAGGTCGAAGCAATCGAAGCGAGGGTCTTGGTTGAGGAAGTTCTTGAGGTGATTGATAATGTGGCGATTCTCGACGCGTTCGGGATCGTCGGCGGGGACGGGAGGGAATTTAGAGGTGGGGAGGAGTCCGGCGACGCGGCGGCGATGGCCGGCTGAGGGGTTGGAATTGGAGGGGCGAGAGTAGGTCTGGCGGCGGGACCCGGCGGATTCGTTGAACTGAGAACGGTCGATTTTGGGAGGGAGAAGGTGAGAGGGGTGGCGGAGGTGGAAGGCAGAGGGGGAGGCGGAACAGAGGGAAAGAGCGTGAAGCTCCGATTGAGAAAGCGTCGATATGTCTATGTGAGATAGGGAGTCTTGGTTTAGTAGGCTTGTTGGTGGTGGTGCTTGTGGTGGCACTGCGGTGGTGACCACCATCGCCATTTTGGCTGTGTCAGTGTAATGGAAGCGAACGAAAATAAAGGGATTCAGCAAAATGAGTAACCATAGATAATGTTTTTTGTGACACCAAATATTAGGGAAAATTAGATTTTACCAGCCTCAACTAAGACCCTTTTTTTCAATCTCCCCTAAATTTTCGAAATGCACAATTTACTCCTAATCAATCTATACTATAATGTAAAACCGAAACTTTTTGACTTTTGGTTGACCTCATCATGTTGCGCCACATAAGTTTTTGAAATCTCACAATTTTACACTTCATTATTTTAATATATATTTTCTAATTGAATTTAAATTTTATTCTATTATTAAACCTTCCATTAGAATTTTGACACATCATATTTTCTTTAATATAAGAATATATTATTCCATATATAAAACACAATCATAATTAATGTCTAATACTAAAATATATTCCATATATAAACACAATATAAATATCTTTTAATAATAATCATAATTATCAATTTTCATCAAGATTTTTAGAGTTCTTTTTTTTTTTCTTATGTATTTCATTTAATTTTGTTGCTGGCAATGGAGAAAGATGGATGGATTTGTTATAATGAAACCATGTGAGCTTGAAATGAGTTATGAAAATTATTTAGGTTTGATCATATAATCATGTGTCTATGTATTTATTTGTCCTTCTTCTTATTTTAAGTATCTTTTATTTTATTTTTGGATGGAAACATGATCCATATGGTAAATATAAACATGAATCGTGTTTTATAAAAATTGGAACTATATTCAACTTATGCCAAAAGAAAAATTACATTATATTAAATTTTAATTATCCTATGGTAAATAATTTCTTAGTTATATTTTTAAACCAAAAAGTAGGTTCTATCCTAAATCCGATTCGTAAAGTTTCTTTATCGATCTTGCCTACAACATTTTGAACTACAAAAAAAAAAAAAAAAAATCAAAATTAATTTAGATTTTATTTTCAATAATTTTCCTGTGCATCGCACAGATTTGCGACTAGTATATATATAAAAGTAGAGATCTTTATCTGAGGTTCTGCCAAGTGTCTCTCTTTTTATAGTATGAGATTCTGCCAAGTGGCATGTTTATCTATTGTTTAATTTTGTCAAGTGATACGTTGTTTAAATAAGTCATATCTATCTATCATTTAAATTTCCAAAGTGATACGTTGTTTAAATAAATTGACTTAAGGCATTTTATTTATCAAACAGTATTAATCAATTCCAATCAAACACCTTTAAATAAAAACATTTAAAATAAGTCTCCTACTACTAACAAACATCTTAATAAAATATACTTTCTTAAGTGGTATAATTAATAACGTTCAAATTATAATACTAACAATAACAACGGATAATAACAAAATTTTATTAAAAAAATCCAAAATATTTCTCCTACTACTAAAAGACATCTTAACAAAATATACTTCTTCAAGATAAATGAAAAACAGTTAATTTAAAATATACCTCCCAAGCAACATGACTAATAGCGTTAAAATTAAATGATCTCTTCATTCTCCTACTACTAAAAATTACACGTCTCTTCATTCTATCTTCTTCAAAGTTCGGCCTCATTCACAGTCAAAAGAATCTCTCTCAATGATCATTAATTTCAAAGAGTGCCGAGAACACTCTGTTGCTTCTCTCACTAAAATTGGTGTTGTATTTTCATCCCTTATTGTTGTGGTCTTCAACAACATTAAAGGATCCATAATTTCGGTGTGAGTACCTCAATTAATTCTTTGTTCTATGGTTCTTTTTTTTGTCTTTCCATATCTTTTTCCATTGTCTATAGTGATACAAGTTCTGATATTTTTTTGTTTTTCTATCATAATTTTTTCCCTTCTTGCTTTTGTATGTTTGTCTGTTTTCTTATAGACAACAATATATTTTACAAAAATATATATTAATGATATTATACTTGATGGAATATATATCAACAATCATCTTTTACTTCTGGAGCAATCTTAGAATTTTTATCATATCATGTTTATCTTATTAGAGTTATAGTGGAACATTTGAACACTCAGTGAAAATAGTGATATCCATTACTATTTTATACTGAATTTTAAATACTTCACATACAAATTATCCCGCGCTTTGCGCGGGTTATACGCTAGTTAGACTTAATTGCACATCTATTAACCCCTCCGTCTGAATTGCTGTTAATTTGGATGGAAAAGTGAATCATGTGCACAGTGATCTCTAACGTTTACTCAAATTGCACGTTTAGTCCTTAACTTTTTTTTTCTTTTTTTGAATTGATGATAGAAATACACATATACAAACTACACTAATTTTGTATAGTTAGGGGATCGAACCCACACCCTTTAAGGATGGAGATCAAGGGAAGGGGCTACACCACTAGGCCAAATGCCTAGTGGGTAGTCCCTAACATTTAAAACGAATAGAAATAGTCCCTAATATCATTGGTCTTTTCGTCTGTCATGATGACATGACTAACTTTTAATTGAGGTGGTATTTAATTTCATTTACTTGTAGGATTTGACATGGCATACTCGATTGAAAATAAATAAAACACACCTACCCGATTTAGATTCAATAAAAAAATTAAACCCTATGTTTGCTTCAAACCCTAACATTTCCATCTCTCTCTCTTCTTCCTCTTCCATCCCAAAATAAATAATTCAAAGACAAACTCTGAATTACATCAAATAGAACACAAATTCTTCAAATAGTGTATGGTAATAATGTAAAAATATAGAAAAAAAAAAATGGAATCAAACTACCAAGACATGAATGCGTCAAAACCAATGTAAGGTTTTCTTTTCCAATCTCTCCCAGACTTGGCGTGTATAGTATATGGCTATATGCACATTCTTCAAATAGAGACGATTGTCTCAAGATTTGGTGGTTACATTCTTAAATTTTATGGACATTTCTATCTTCCATGCCAATTCCAACAACTTTATCGGCCCAATTAATCGAAACCTAAACCAGTTACGTTATTTATATGAACTCGATTTGACTAACAAGTTCCTTGGAGGTTTCCCATTGAATGTACTAGGTGCCACTAATTTAACCTTTGTGGACCTTCGGTTTAATACTTATGCTAGAACAATCCCACCTCAGGGATTCAACATTGACACAAACGTGTTGTTCATAAACAACAATGGGTTCAATCTAAGAGGAGAGAAAGAGGTCAGGTGGCAGAGGAAGAAGAGAGAGAATGAATGTTTAGGTCTGAAGCAAACCTAGGGTTTAATAAGGTTTTGTTTTTTTATTTTATTTTTATTGAATTTGAATCGGGTGGGTAGGTTACATGTATATGAAATTAAATGTTACCTCAATTAAAAATATGCCACTTCATCAATCTGTTAGTCATGTATACACAAAGTTGTTGTTGTTGTTGCTTTTTTCTTCTTTTTTTTTTCTTTTTTTTTTTATTTTTTTTATTATTTATTTTTTTTATAACCTTAGGTGTTTGGGCCAACGTTCCGTAAATACACGCACCTCAACTAATCCCAGGGGGACATGCAACACCGTACTAGCACGTGTATCACGATAAGTGCAAGGTTTTACCTTAGGTATGTGGTCCTGAAGGGACTCGAACTAGTGACCATTGGAGATCACACCCAAGGCCGGACCAGTTAAGCTACCCCTCAGGGTTACGTATACACAAAGTTAACGGAGACAAACAGAATGACCAATGATTCACTATTTTGAAACGTTAGGGACCATTTCTGCTCGTTTAAAACGTTAGGGACCAAACGTGCAATTTGGGTAAATGTTAGGGACAAACAATGTATTTAACCCAAAAAAATTTAATAATAATAATACATGAATCTTGCGGTATAGAAGAATTTGGTCTGCCATTATAATCATTCTGTTTATCTTGGGTAGAAGATGAATCTTTCGGTAAAAGTGATTTTTTCAGAAATTTCTCCACAGTATTAACAAAAAAATAAAAAATAAACTATAAGGCATTCAACATGTGATGTGCGGATAAATAGACAAAAAGAATTTAATTTAATTAAGTTATATGATTAATTAAATTATTAATTAAAAACTATTATTTTAGTTGTTAATATTAATTACAAACCCACAAGCCACAAAATGACAAAACCATAAACAACCAAATAAAATAAACCACAAATCAAAGAACAAACCCCCAGAGTGGACACAGTAAAACTGTGAAACAAACAAACCATCGCATATCAAATCATCACCAGTTGTTATTTGGGCTTATTTTGTTATTATGGTTGTTGTTAGACTTAATTTTTTGTTGTTATTTGGGCTTTTTTTTGTTGTTGGATTAAGTGGATTGAGTTTATTAGGATCAAGGTGTTCAAATTTATTTGAGGGTATTCAAAATTTTATTTAAGGATGTTCAACACCTATACAACACTTATATATATATATATATATATATATATATATATATATATATATATATATTTTTTTTTTTTTTTCTTTGCTTTTAAGTTGCACACCCTCACTACAATGTGGCACCGCCGGTGCATGTGCAAACCAATTGACTCTTGGGCCCATATTGAAAGTGAACTTCTGAAAATACCCTCACCAAAAAACTAAATTCTCGAAATGTCCATTGCTCTCACTGAAACAAATCTTGCCCGCCATTTTCAATGGTGTAAGCTCTCCAAATCCCTGAAAATACATCATCCCTTCCAAAGCTCATCCCCAAAACCAATTTCTAGTAGAAAAAACTCATATCATTAATAAAATTAACGCATGAAAAAAAATCAATAAAAACTCTATTTTCAATGGTGTAAACTCTCCAAATCCTAGAAAATACATCATCCCTTCCAAAGCCCATCCCCAAAACCAATTTCCAGTAAAACCAAAAACTCATATCCTTAACAAAATTAATGCATGAAAAAAATAAAAAATAAAACTCAAAACAACATTAAACCCATGGAAATTAAACCACGAGCGTCACCCAACCACCATAGACCAGCCACACACCACCCATTGCGCCTCCGTGAAGTGCCAAGCCACGCCTATCTTGCCCCATCACCAGGACTCTCTGATCTGTGAGAGAGGGTGTGATGCCCCGCACCCAATTAATGTCCATTTAGTATACCTAATGCTAAGTGGAAAATGACAGTAGAACTAGTAAGTAAAATTAATTTTCTATGTGCTACATAATAATTAGGGTCAACTAACCTAACTCTAGTTAAGTGAAAAACTAACCAAGGTTAAGTAAAATTCTTTAAGTCATGGATAGTAAATTACTTTAATTGGGTTGGTTATCACGTAACATTAATGTAAGTGCATTATCATAGATACCTATAGTTTTATTTTAAATAAACCCTAAACTAGTGGGTAAGTAATTGATAGTAATAAATTTTACTATTGGATGATAAGTTAATTTAGATTGGTTAGTTACTACACCATTTTAGTATAGACACATTAGCATGATTAATATTGTATAGCTAATTATAATCAAACCTTAAATATATTTAGGTAATTATTAGATTGCATGAAGGGCAATATGGTCATTTCATATCTAATATTTGGATCCAATGGAATTTGGACACTTGGCACATCCTAAATTAATGCTTCCATGCTAAAAAATCCCACCTAACCCCACTAATTTTCCCCCCCACCTAGCCGGCCATATATCTTAAGCAAAACCCACCCCACCTTTATATTTTCTCATTCTCACTAAAGCTAGATTAGAAGAAAGAAAAAGAAATAGCCAAGCTCTCTCTCTAGAAACCTGTCATAACCCCATTTTTACTCCCGGGATTTTCTCAGGTGTCGGCACGCAAAACGAGGTAACCCAAACCAAGCCGGCCTGATCCAACGAGGTCTCGCCACATCAAATAATCTCAAAACGGGGTCTGGGATGCATTTCCCAGAGTTTGACTAAGTTTGACCAGGGTTGACCAAGTTTGACCGAGGTTTGACCAAGTTTGACCAAGGCTTGACCGAGCCGATCTAACCCGACAAGGACCCACCACATCAAAAGAACCTCAAGACAGGAGCCCCGGAAACACATTTCCCAAAGTTTGGGGAAGTTTGACCAACTTTGACCAAGTCTGAGCGAGGTTGACCAAGTTTGACCGAGGTTTGACCGAGGCATTGACCAAACCAAAAACTGGATTGGGCTGACCGCTCTCCTGACCATTGGATAAAGCATATTGAGAGCTTCGATTCAATACTTTACGGGTCAAAAATGGACAAAAAATGAGAGAGTTATGGGCAAAACTGTGAAAATCATTCTAACGCTTAGCCAAATTTTGCTAAGTGTTGTTGACAAAACAGCCTATTTGAGAGGCAACGTTTGCGCGTAGATTCTTTCCAACCTGCAGTGACTTGGTCCGCGAAGCTGAAACCTTTAAGCAAGAGGGTTACTTCAGCTACAACGTGCAACTCTTAGATCGTCAAGAGCTTCCTCCGGTCAAGCCGGAATCTCGATCAGAAGATGACCCCTAGGCATGAGGGAACATTCCAACGGCCTCTGTTCGTGAGATCCACATCTCGCGAACCCAAACTCGCCTCTGTGCGAAGGCCTGGACCTTTAATAAAGAAGGTAATGCAAGCTTTCCGGCGACACCAAGATCGCTGAAATCTGACATCGGGAGCTACGTCTACCACATGCGCGAAAACCGACGGATGAAATAAGACTATGCTAAAAATTTCGTAGTTTTCCCCCCGAACGATGTCGCGCTCGTGCACACAGAGTTCTTCTCTGTCTCACTGAACGAGTTGATCCGCGAGCCCAGGAGTGCATAAGAAAGAGGACATGTTCAGACACGGCGTGGAACTCTCGGATTGTCAAGATTTTCTCCGGTCTAGGCCGGAATCTCGATCGAAAAAATGCCCTCCGGCGAGACCAAAAACGCTCTCAGTGGCCTCTGTTCACGTGGAACCATATCTGCTCCAGCCCAGGCTCGGTTTCCCGCAAGTCAAAAACCTTTAAAAGAAGGGTAGCACAAGCTTTCCAACGGTACCAAGAACGCCGAAAACCAACATCGGGAGCTAGGTTAACCGTGCGCGCGAACACAGACAAAAAATAAGGAAAACGCGCTAAAAATCTGATGCGTTTTTCCTCCCGGACAACCGCCTTCGCGAGCGAATTCCTTCTGGCTCGCTGCAAGTTGATCCACGAGCCCGGGTGCGTTAGAAAGACTGCAACTCCAGCTACAAGACGCAACTCTCGGTTCGCCGGTAGCTTCCCCCGTTTGGCCGGAATCTTCACCGGAAAAATGCGAAAAAATAGCTCAGACACCCTGACTTCCGGGAGCCATAACTTTTCCGTTTGAACTCTGATTTGCACAAACTTTATATAATTAGAAAGTAGACATCTGGGGCTTTCCAATGGTATGCTGCATGACCCATTTTGAGTACCGGAAGGCCTCCAAAATTGCCTTTGAAAATCAGGTCAAAAAACTATGCGCGCGCGTGAATTTCCAAGTGGCGGATAAGATCGCCACGTGACAGCTATAGTACTGCGCGCCATGATGACGCGCAAGATGCGCGAACTTCAGCTATAAAATGCGCCCCCCTCCCCTAAACGCTGGTTGCAAGTTTTTAGGCCATTTTTTGGGTTCCTAGGTAGTTTTGGAGTAGTTTTTAGGCATAAAATAGGGGTTTAGGGTTCTTCTTTGGGGGTTTTTGGGTAGTTTTTAAAGTGAGAGGCACCTATTTTGGTAACCTCTCTCTCTAACCTCTCCTCATCCTCCCCCTTTTCTCTTTTTCTTTCTTTTTTAGTGGAAGTGACTAGTGATGATCCCTAAAATGGGAAGGGATTCACAAGGATCCACTCTTGTTATGTTCTTTAAGTTCATTTATTATTTTATTTATGTTCTTTAAGTTTATTTATTGTTTTATGTATATTCTTTGAGTTCATTTAATGCTTTATTTATGTTCTTTAAGTTCATTTAATGCTCTATTTATGTTCTTTGAGTTCATTTATTACTTTATTTATTTGCTTTAAGTTCATTTATTGCTTTATGCTTTAAATTTATTTATTGCTTTCTATTATTGCCTTAAATTATTTATTGCTTTCAGCAACGCTTTAAATACATTTATTGCTTTTATTTACATTTACTATGTACTTGTGAATATTATATTATGATTATTCCCTTTCCCCGTGTATTTGGGTATGACAGTCCCGAGTAGCTTTGGTGGATTATATAGGGCCATAAGGCCTTAACAACCATGTTAGCCCACAAGGTATTTGACCCAAGAACACATCCCCATGTTCAAATTCCGTCATTTATTGTTTTACTACGTTATAAATGCTTATTATTTATCCCCTTTTTCCCCTTTGAATTTTGGGCGTGAAAATCCCGATTGGTCGTGGTGGATTATGTAAGACCTTAATGAGGCATTAACAACCACGTAATTCCATACGACATTGGACCCACAAAAAATCCCTTGCTTTAGATTTATTTATGCTTTAAATTATTTATCGCTTTCTACAATGCTTTAAATATATTTATCGCTTTCATTTATCGCTTTACTACTTTGTGAATATCCCCCATTTTTCCCCTTTGTAATTTGGGCGTGAAAATCCCGATTGGTCGTGATGGATTATGTGAGACCTCAACGAGGCATTAACCATCACGTAATTCCATAAGGCATTGGACCCATGAAAACCCCTTTGCTTTAAATTCCGTCATTGCTTAAATACGTTTATTGCTTCCCGTCATGCTTTAAATTTATTTATTGCCATTATTTCATTATTTACTACGTTGTAAATATTGTTCACCCCTCCCCATTTCCCCCTTTGATTTGGGCATGAAAATACCGAATGGTCTTGGAAGTTTTAGATAAGTCTTTCAATAGCACTAAACCCCACGTAATTCCATAAGGCGTTGGACCCGCAAATTGCGAACATATTTTCAAAAATGATTTTCACTCATATAAGTCCTATTTGGCATCAAAGGTTTAGGTAAGTCTTTCAATAGCACTAACCCTTTTGTGTAAGCCCGAAAGGCATTGAAACCCCTTTTCAAAATGATTTTCACTCATATAAGTCCTATTTGGCATCAAAGGTTTAGGTAAGTCTTTCAATAGTACTAACCCTTTGTGTAAGCCCGAAAGGCATTGAAACCCCTTTTCAAAATGATTTTCACTCATATAAGTCCTATTTGGCATCAAAGGTTTAGGTAAGTCTTTCAATAGCACTAACGTTTTATGTAAGCCCGAAAGGCATTGAAACCCCTTTTCAAAATGATTTTCACTCATATAAGTCCTATTTGGCATCAAAGGTTTAGGTAAGTCTTTCAATAGCACTAACCCTTTGTGTAAGCCCGAAAGGCATCGAAACCCCTCTCAAAAATGATTTTTTCATTATATAAGTCCTATTCGGCCTCCAAGGTTTAGATAAGTCTTTCAATAGCATTAAATCCTTTGTGTAAGCCCGAAAGGCATTGAATTCCCTTCTAGATTGCTTTATTCTATTCATGTAAATCCTAAGGTGGTATCGAGATTCGAGTAAGACTTTCAATAGCATTGAATCTCTGCCCCACGAGGTCTTGACCATTTCCTTAAATTCATTAATATTTGTCACAAATTACATTTTGTCATTGCGATTAAGTGTTACATTTATGTCATCCCATTTTTGTCATTCCCATGATGCATTCATCTCATACTCATGATTAATGCGTTGCGAACATGCCATGATCATTCCATACTTGTTAGAATTATTTTCGGTAACTTATGCGCTGCAAACATGCCATGATTACTTGCTTGCTTGTTTATTCGCTTTGATATAAATGTGATTAAATCACATTTTGCCATGAAAACTTTAAAAAGAGTAAACATGGTAATGTGGGCGTTAGAAACAAAGTCGGTGCAACCTAAAGGCTACGGCTTGCCTTGGCTTTTGGACACCATGGTATGAGTCCTTTATACGGGGGCGTGGCTGGTACGTGCTTTTGTGTAAGGGATTTTACACGTTCTAACTCCCATAAGATCATGGTCTAAAATTCTCCAAAGTGTGAATTAATCATCCAAAACTCCGCCATTTGACGGATCGCTTTACTCTTGGAAATCAAGGGTAAAAGAGATCATGAATATGGCATCAAAAATATTAATTGTTTGTTAGGTGTTAGGATTTCAAGTATATCCTACCACCAAACTGCCCGGAAATTGAAAAGATACAAATATAAGAGACGGTGAAATAAAGAGTCTAATAAAAAACCAAATGAAGTCAAATTGCATTTGCCATTCTTGGTATATTGCACGACGGAATTTGGGACATTTGTACATAATTAAAACCAACAAACCTAGGCTTAACAAATAAAGGGAACACTAGAAGGGAGGTAACCATTTCTTAACGGATGTCGTGGGGTGCCTAACACCTTCCCCACGCATAAGCAAACCCCCGAACCCATCTCTGGTTCAAGACCATTTTGTTGTAAATGTCTAAACAAGATAAAATCTATTAGACATAGGTGCCTAATTACACCTTAAATTTCCCATAATTGGTGGCGACCCCAAACTTGTGCTCACATGCACACACACACACAACTCATATCTCGAAACGGAAAAGAGATAGAGAGATCACACACAACTCGCCAAATGGGGGTCGGGATCAAGGAAAAAAGAAAACACTCGCTCCTTAGAGTGAAGTAGTTGATATTTCCGCCGGTGTCGACAAAACCCACGGGTCCAGCAGCTTGAGGGAGGGAAAAATCTTTTGTTTCCTCTCATCTTCCTCCACAATTCATTCTAGAGTGAGCCTAGCATCATCCTCCAATAACCCTAAACTAAGTAAGGATTCTAATTATCAAATTCTTGAATTCTTGGGGTAATTCTTAAGGTTTTGGTTCTCTAAGGTTTTGGGATTGTGATAATGTGATTTTGGGATAAAGGAAATGAAAATATATTTCCATTCATGTGGGATTTGAAGTGGAGGTTATTGAAAAAAAAAAAAAAAAAATGGTTAATTGTTGAGAAATTTTACTGTTATATCTCATCTACGTGAATAGTAAACTTTCATTGAAAGTCTGATTTTATTTAAAATAGATATGGAGAAACTTATTTTTGGAGATTAATCTAACACTTGTCTATTGTAGGTATATAAAATGTCACTCGAAAATAAGATTTTTTATTATTATTTGTGGTTTTACAAGAAAGCTGTGCAAATCTGTCAATTTGACAGATTTTGTGTTTGTTGAGTTAAAATTGAATAATAAATCCAATATTTGGAATTTGACTGATTGGAATAATTTTCTGGAACCATAGGATGTATAAGTTCTTGATAGAATTAGCCAAATTTGTTCAAGAGATGAGAGAATTAAGGATACCCACAAAAAAGACTAATCCAAAGAATTGTTCATGTTCAAGAAACAAGTGATTACTTTTCTTAATACTAGTGGATTGGATCCCCATGTCATTTTAGTAAATAATGAATTATGGGTACAGATTTAAAGTTACCTTTAAAACTATGTTGACATATTTGAGTTTACAGGTTTAAGTGATTTTTAATAAATTATGGATTTATGATTTGTCCTCGAAACTTTTATGGAGTGTGAAGGACACATGTTTAGCGGTCTTTGTAATTTTGTAAAATATTTTAAGATGTTGTGATAACTTAAATGTAATTGAGAAGTTAGTTGTACTGTTCTAAAATGATTTGTTTGACAGAATTGAGGTTATTGACTTATGATAATTTTCATGAATTGTAGAAAAGTCAACTTGACCTGAAAATTTAGGGGCACATGCTACACCTATATCGGTATTCCCATATAAACTTTCATGACATTAGGACACATTTTGGTTGGTCATATGAGGCTTAAAAGTGGGATGTATAACAAGGGATACGTTAACAATAACTTGTAAATCATGGAACTTTAAAGAATTGTTTCTTGATATTGGTTGATTGATTTAAGTTGGATTTTCTTGTGTGCATAGTACTTAGTATGCTTATATTATATGAGTGAATTTTGTATGTCTTGTTTCTACTCTTTAGTATACTAAAGAAGTGTTTTAAGCCAGGCAACTACTATTGCTATAGCAGAATATTGTATGTTGATTGATAATTTCCATGTTGGTTGAATTTAATGTTTTGAACATGTTGTTTGGAGTTGTTAAAGGGTTTAGAATGGTTTTAAGGTAAGTACTGTGTGAGGGGTGTTTTTGTGCTAGTGCCATATGTCGTGCCGAGGGCGATCACAACGTGCACTTGAGCTTTGTGAAGAGGGAGTCGAACCCAAAATTCAACCGAGGGCCCAAAAGCAAACCCAAGGGCTAATGGAGTATCTTCCAAAAATAGTTGAAAGCTAAAACTATTGAAGCCCAAATAAGTGAGAACGATGTCCGAGAAGGCTTGATAAGATAATATTGCTAACAAAAAACCCAAAGAATAATTGTTGAACAAGGCCTTTCACTATTCCATAACTGGATCAGGTTTGAAACACAATAACTTTAATCAAAAGTTGTTAAAACACACACTTTCCATTCCTCTGCTGACATCTGCCATAAGGCAAGTAATTAATAATAATGAGACATGCATGAGGGTTAGTTGACTTTGTGGGAGAGAGTTAGTTCTAACGAGACATGCATGAGGGTGAGGAAAGGAAGTGTTTGGGCCTTTTATGGAGCTAAGTCAGTGGTGGAAGGGTGTTATGATCTTATCAAGACATTCTAGGACTTGAGCTCAAACATCTGCTACGGGAGCTTTCTGGAAAGTAAAGGAGTTAAGCAATGAGTCTTAATCTCCTCAAATGGGATTGTGTTTTTGGGTTGGATTGGGGTTTTCAGGTTGAAGATGACCTCAAAACTCTTATTTTCTGGGGTTTCCTCTAAGAGTGCTCTAGAAGTAAGCTAGTTAGCTCTTAGAGAAAATCTTTCTCTTGTCATGAGCTAATTGTGATGATTCTCTTGTAATGATGGTTGATGTATTAAGAATGTAATCAAGCATATTTATAGGAGTGATTAGGGTGGCTTAAGCTGATGAGAAAATCAGGTTTCAGATTTCTCTTAAGCCAATGGACCTCCAAATTTAACCATAAGTGGTATATTTTGTAAGGGTGAGTTTGAAAATATTCCATAAGTGAAAATAAGTATGGTTTTTCTTTAATTTCGGGACAAGGCTTCTTCTTCCTTTGAAATGGTTTTATCAGAGGCATTAAATGCTTGATTGGTTGGTTTTGGTGAAGGGTTAGGCCATGCATACTCTATTGACTTTGGTTCCCACAAACTAGCCACCATGTCTCCCAACAAACCCAGTCACAGCTGCTTAATGGTTACCAAGGCCTTGGGACTCACTCCCTTCCCCCAAACCACACTCCTAAAGTCTCAACAACATAAGAGGAGCAGTACTCTCAAGGGTTTGGGCCATGGGGCTATTCCCTAGGTCCTTTTGGGACTGAAATGGACATGGGTCATGGGCTTTCATCATATTTTCCCAATTCCCATGTGTCTTGGTTGTGCCCAATGGTCCATTGAGCTTTTACCCAGAAGCCTACCTTATGTACAGTACCAAATTCCATGATTTCTGGTGAGATAGAGAACCATGGTGAGCTGGTGATGTTGGGGCAGCTTGGAGAGACTCAAGGAAGAAGGCTGTCTATCTCTGGTACGTGTAGGGAGGTAGGAGTTCACTGTTCTTCTTTCTTATGATGAGAAGATAACATAAGGCGGGTTCCACTGGCAGCAGACCTTGAGCCCATAAGCAGACAGCTGGTGATTCTAGCCTTTGGGGCCCACAGACAAGCTATCCAGAGCTAGGTTTAAGTGTTGGGCTACTCACTGTTGGGCTCCAGCTGTTCCTTTAATTAACCCAATGATATTTGAGCCCAATAATTGTAATATTAGTGTATTTGGGCTGTGAGACTTCACATGGGTCTCTTTTGAGCTTTTGAATAGTGCCAAAATCCCTCATAACACGCCCAAATGGTTTGTTAGGTACTACATAAGGTACCTTTTGTGGGCTGGGCTTAATGGGCTGGTCTTGTAAATATTTTAATCAAGCCTAATTAATTAATGGAGGCCTGTTCAAGTGTAGGTTTAAAAAATGGGCATGTACATACTGCAAAATTAGTAATTAGCCTATTGGAAGCTAAGGTTGGTGTTAAGTTGAAATTAAGATTAAGTCAAAGTTAACTTAGCTCTTATACTTGATTTAAGATAATCAAGGGAGGATAGGTGAAGTGGATCCGCTTGAGACTTTTGGAATCCAGCCGCTGGACTGAGATAACGGATTGTGCCATGAAAATTTAATAGTCCATGTTTTAAGAATATATGTATATATGTTTTATCAATGCTTTTAGTAAAGTTAGTTTGATACTTCTTTATAAAGATAATGTGCATTGATTTAGAAACAGTTTTGAGTTAATACAGTTGAGATAGATTTTAGAAACAAGTTGTGGATATACTATGAAATTTGGCTTAGTAAGGCAAGAAAGTGATAAAAAAAAATAAACAAGCATGGTTTATTTTATGAACACAAAAATGTAGTTTATTTAGTATGAGATTTATAAATAATTTTATTGAAAGGATTCAAGTTTTGAAAATATAAATTATCAAATGAATTTGAAAACCATGAGTTTATTAAGATTCAAAACTTGAATCCAGTCATATAACACTTTCTAAAATTCATCGATAGAGGTAAGAGTACCGGCTTTCCATGGAAAGATCTTGTAATGGCTAGATAGTGTGGCATGTCTAGGACTAATCATAGATTTCGATGGGCATTGCCCATGACTGATCACAGATTTCGATGGGTAAATTTCGATGGGCATCACCAAGGACGAAGCACAGTTACTGGGTTAAGATTATGACGGGCACTGTCTTGGACTAATCACAGATTTTGATGGGAACCGCCCAGGACTAATCACAGACTATGATTGACATCACCCAAGACTAATCACGGTTATTTAGATACCACAAAAGTCTCAAGTTTAAAGAATAGTTAATATGACTAAGATCCAAATAGTTTATATTGTACAATTACATGTTCCATATAGCTTTGCTAAACTAAGCAACAATATGAGAAAAGCTTTCTTTTCAGAACTGTTAAGGGAACATGTATGTTTATAAATGAAGGAATCATGCTATATGTTCAATTTTCAACAGTTATATTATGCCTTACAAGTTATCAGATATTATGTTCATCAGTATGAAACATATGTTAGGAAACTCATGAAACGTTTTAGCATGAACTGTTTATAAGCAAGTCATATCCACAAATGATTATTCTATTTATCAAGCATATCAAGCATGCTATTACATTCTCATGTCATTTATCTCTTACTGAGCAAGTAGAATGCTCAGCCCTTCAATATTTTCAGTCAACATGTACTCTTTGGGCTGTTTCAAGAGTCTCAAGTGATGGAAGGCTAGATATTTTGAGTTTGTAATAGTTACATACAGATAAAATGTCAAAAGAATATGGTTATGATCAGGTTTCTACTACAATGTATATTTTGGGATAACCTAAACAGTTGGGTTGTAATGATACAAGGATGAGGTATTTCCACAATTAGTGAATGATTAGATACTCTATTGTTTATCACTTCCTTAGTTGGATTATTTACCCAAGTCAAGTATAGTATAGCATATTGATATGCTTAGTAATAAAGAATAAAAGAAAAGAAAAAAAATATATAATAACAATAATAAGAAAAAAATGGAAAAATTTCTATACTCAAGTTTATTTGGTTTGTGTTAATATCGGGCACAGACTTGGTATTAGTACATCCGCAATGGACTACACCTTAACTGTAACATCAAACCCATCATAGACAAGATGCACAGGCCGTGAGGTTGGTGACACCAACGTGCTACCCCCCGAGGAACTAGGTGGAAATTGGGGGAGCTAAGGCTGATCGTCACCGACTATCTAGGGTAACAAGAGTGTTGATTTGTGCCTTTTGGGTTAGAAAAATAAGATGTCATGTAGGTCAATCCAGTAATAATGAAGTCAAGCTTCTCTATCCCTAGTGGAGTCACCATTGTGAGTGCGAGTGAGTTATCTGCCATTGTAAGTGCCCTTTGGATCCCTTTATTCCCGAGGCCTTCCCCAGGGGTCTCTCGGTTTTCTTTCCCTTTTCGAATAGTAGGTAAATGAACCACTTGTGAGGTGATGGATCGGGTTTGCCCGGTGTGAGCCCAATCTAACACGTGGGCTTGTGAGTACGCCTACTAGCCTCAAGGACTAGGATGGAGAATAGGGAGTCGCCATCCAGTTTTTAGGTCCGAGAACCCATTATTGACATCCATGCATGAAGGTACTAGTCGTGGACTAGGTCCGGATGTTTAGGTACATTCTTGGGAAGATTTTAGGCACCCAAAATCGTCCAGCCTAACAGCTGGCCTTCGTTTGTATTACTATTGGATTTTAACTAGTAATGACATTTATTCTGTAAACCCTTTATCATGCAAAAGCAGTGTATATCAAAGCAAGTAAACACACTAGCAAGAGATATAATATGAAGATAAGCACGTAGACCAAAACACAGGTACTGGAGAGGTATAAGCATGTGAGATGGAACAAACATGTAACATGGGGAGCATATCATGGGATAATACACAAATGACAGAGATGCATGAGTATGTGAGATTGGAGTATAATATATGATATGAAGAGATATGACATAAAGAGATGATATATGGTTCATAAAAAAAGCAATATATGCACAAGGTGAATATTGACAAAAAAGTGAAATAACCATTATCCTAGAACCTTTCTCATTGGTTCCCCATTAGGGGTTTTGGAGACTTGATGTCTTTATGAGAAACGAGGTTCATCATCGGATTCAAATAAACAAGGGAAAATAAACATTGGGTATGATCCTAAAGCCTTTTCTATCATCTTTGCACAAGATGCGAGGATCCTGGATAGATGTATGAATGAAGGCTCATCATCAAACCTAAATAGAAAGAAGCAAATGCATGAGCAATTTATGTGATCCTAAAGTCCCTTCTATCACCCTCACACAAAACCCAAAGATCTTGGATGAGTATTTGAATGGAAGACTCATCATCGAATCTTTTGAATGCATAGTAAATGATAAAGCAATTAAAAGGGACTACTCGACTTAATCCTCGAGTTTACTTCATCAACTCTACGTGAAAACCCTAGGGTTTCTTAAGTTTGAGAGTTCAACTCTATAAGTCTCATTGTAAGTCTAATCAAACGAATGTTAACGAGAAAATAAATGAAGGAAACACATTTTTGGGCAAGCAAGCGTACGCTTGTATGAAGGTGGCGTATGCCCATTAGGAGGTGGCAGACATTACCTTGTCCAGTAACTTATATTCAAATGCAGGAAATGGAATTTTGAATCAAAGAAAATGGAAATGAACATTTTAACAATTATTTGACTAAAATGACAACATAAATATAAAGGGAGAAGTCAAGGTGGAGAAAATGGATTATGAAGAAGATCCATTTCTCACCTTTATGCCTACCTTGACATAGGAAGCTTTTCTTAATTGGTCCCTCGGTTGTTTGTCTATCACAACTTCGTTTGTGAAAATGAGAAGAAGATTTGAGAAGTGAGAAATGGTATGTTTGGACTCTTGAGAAAAAGGCTCGTCTTCTTGGTTCTAGAACTCAAGAAAATAGCCAAGCTCTCAAGAGGTTTATGTAACCAATGGATTCTAGAGCGTTTTGCCTATAGTTTCGACTAGGATTTTTCTGAGAGTTTTCTGTCCTTTAAAATGGTGATATGTGGGTGTATATATAGGAAAATGGAGGGTGAGGGTTTGTGTGGCCGAAATTCAGAAACCCTAGTTGACCATTGTCAACTCCCTACATGGTTGATTGAGACTCGTATGGAAATCGAGAGATTTGTGAGATATGTCTCAACCTTGCGTACGTCACTTTGAAGGCAGCGTATGCCTCTTTGAAGTGGCATACGCCACCTTGAGGTGCGCTGGCTTAAATGAAGCGTGTTGAGGCTTGGAAAGAAGTATACGCTTGCTTGGTCTGGTTTGGGCTTTTGGTCTTTGTTTCGAAATTTGGGCTTATTCTAAACATTTTTCTTGAGCTCACTATTCAGAGTTGTTTTCAATAGACAAGATAGTATCGTCATTGGGACTAGGGATTCTAGATTTTGGTAGGTACAAAATGGGGTGTCTACATAAAACATTATCAAACCGGAAGATATTAATGACCTTAGAAAATTGTGTTAATCATTTTGGCAAAATCGTGATATATGGTGAGAACATTAGAATGATTTTTTTGTTAGATAAATCCAAGTGTATCCAGAAAAATCGTCCATAGAAATAACAAAGTATCATGACCCACCCATAGTGGTGATAAGAGATGGACCTCATACATTGGAATGAATCAGATCAAAAGGTTATGGAGGTATTGGACTCACTATTATTAAAAGGTAAAGATGGATGTTTGCTAACCTGACATGACATACAATCAAAAGGACATGAAGAGTCGGAACCTAGTAGGCCCCTAAACACTAAGATTTTAACAAGAGGAAGAGACGCATGACCTAGGTGAGAGTGCAATAGTTCGATTGATGAATACGTTGAAGCGAAAATTGCTGGTACTAAGACTGCTACTGGAGGAATGTGAAGAGAATTAAGCTCAAATAGCCGTCCAACTTTACGACCGATCCTAACGATCTGTCCCGTCTGTGAATCTTGCATAACACAACCATTGGAAGAAAAATGCAAGTTTTATTCAAGTTAAATTAGTTGGACAACAAATAAAAGATTAAGATATAAGTTGGGAACATGAAAAACATCAATGACAGATAAATGTAGGTTGGAGATGCAGCCCACCCTTTTGACGATCACGCTGGAACCATAGCTGTGTGAATAAAATGTAAGACAATAAGAGTGTGTGTAGGTGTGAGATCCGAAGAAACAACCATGTAGTTGCAACAAACATAGTCATAATACCGAGTAGAAGATGTACTTAGAGTGACTAAAAGAGTAGCGTGAGATGCACTCGAAGACAAAGATGTGAACTAACTAAGGATTTCTTGCAGCTCTACCACTGAGAAGGTAGGAGTGGTCCTTGATGAAGATACGACAATATTGCTAAAGGATGCATCTATTGGGGGGGGGGGGAACACTCTTAGAGCTAACTATGTTGCAGAGTTTGGATACATTTGTGCTCAGATTTGACACTCATCAATGATGTCTCTCACAGCCTTGCAAAATTTACAAAAAATCACTATTATTATTCTGCTTATTAGACCTTGATCAGCAATGCCCTTTGATTGAGAACGATGGAGTAATTGGCTGTGCACTAACTTAAAGTCATTGAGAAGTCCCATGAGAAACTGGTGTAGGCGCATGCGCTCACAATGTTCATTGACTAGCTGGGCCGCAGATGGTGTCTTAATGATAACTCAGAGGTTGCAAGCTAATCCTAGAGGAACCTCATCCGATCATTAAAGACAGTGATATGTTAACCTGGGTCCTAGCGAAATCAGTAAAGTGTGCACATGAGCTGGTGTTCTTGGGCCCCATCAGATCCTCCATAGCGGGAGGCTAGCATTCTTCAAATGGTTTTGGTTGTGTCATAACCACCAAATTCCATATTGACGGAAGAAGTAGAGGTGTTGCAAAGCCAGGTGATAAACTGATAGTTGCTGCCATCCTAATCTTCAAGGTGAATTACAAAGTCTTTACCTGTTTCTTTTTATTTTTAGGTTAGAGCTTGACGTTGACCCGTCACATAGAGCCATAATTTACAATCTTTGAAAAAACTAAACGTGGCTTGGGCTCAAAGAGAGTAGTTATCTACATAAAGAGTAACTTGAATGGGATGAAAAACCTCATTTTGAGCCATAATAAGAAGCTCAAATGCAAAAATAGAGCAAAAATAGTAAATTAGCATGAACAACGAAGAAAAACCACTAAAAAACGATGCGAAAAACGCTTAAGAACAGCGAAGAAGTAGTTCTAGCTGATGCAGGCTAGTTCTATCTAGTTCATGGGTTTGATCTAATTCGGTTTAGGGGTTTGGTTCGATGTGTGATTCCAGTTTGATCAAAGTTCGCGGGTCCGGTTTGGTTCACAAGTCATGGATGTATCGATTGCGGGTTGGGTCATATTGATGTCATGCTGACACATGGAAATAATGTCTTGCTAAGGTTGCATGATGAAGTTTGCAGAGATGATGTTGGGCGCATGAGACCACGTGGCTAGCACATGGAAGTGCGTGAATGAAGTTGGTGGCGCATGGAAGCGCATTAGAGCGTGGAAATTATGACAAAAACTTTTCCCGGCGTGTAAGGGCTCATGAGAAGCTTGTTTGTGGTGATTCTTATGCGGCAAGCCTCGATGTTCTCTAATATGTGGATTTGAGTGATTGGTTGCTTGAATCTGTGCAAAAATAGGCTTGGATTATGATATAATAGAATGGGGACAACCGTTGTCAACCTGTGGTGAAGGCGTTTGATGTTTGCAGAACAACTGAAATATGTTTTCTAGAGCCTTGGCTTTGATACCATGTTAAGACTAAAAGTCTGTATATTGAATTGAATGAACACTATGTTAGCCTCAAGGTTTCAATACCTATTATTTGACTAATTAATGCAAGGACATTTATGTAATTTTGATGATAACAATGATTTAAAGATATCCATAAATGATATTTTCATGTGAACTAATGATTTATGTTTAAAACATGATTTTGACTAGTCATTTGATTGGATCACCATGGTCAAACAAGAATCAAACAAATGCAAAGTCGTCAAAATACGAATTCATTGAAGATCAAGTCATCAAGACCAAAGTCAAAGGAATCAAGCTCAAGAATCATGTTCCAAGACAAATGAGAGTAAGAGTTAGGTTTTGTAAAGTTTATTAAGTTTTGATCTCTATGGCTCAATTTTAAAACCAACTCAAAATGATTTTCAAAAGTAATTATTTGTGTAGTCCTAAATTCATTTTATAATAATATTTGTATAGGACTAACATGTTTTCAAAGAAAATAATCAAACCACTCAAAAGAAATAAATTTATAAAAGTTTGATTATTCAAAACAAAGCAAAAAACATTTTAAGGTTGGAAACCCTAGATGCAGGCGACTAGATGCCAGTGAGGAAACAATTTTTCTGGTTAGTTGACAAGTTTGCATGTATTAGTCCCTAAAATTATCGCGCATGTGTGAATGGATGTTACTGTACTCATGCATGCCTGTATTAAACACTTGCAAGTGCTAATGTTGTTTTATGTTATAGATAACATTTAAGCTTAATTTTAATGCTTTGTTTGTTTTGGTGGAAAGAATTTTCTGCATTTTTCGATGTTTGGTATGGCAGAAAACTTTAGTCAATGGTAGTTTGGTCATTAGGAAACAAGTTTACCACTTCTTTTTTGGGTTTGGTCATTAAATTACATTAGTATGAATGTGTATATTCCTCATGACGTTACTAGGTTTGCTTCGATTACCCTAGAAAAGCGCTAGTCATATTTGCATTATTCTATCCAATCGCTTTAAATACTTTATTTAATTGAAGGTTGGACTTGGGTTGATAATATTGCAATGATTTGGAGGGAGCAAAACGGTTGGTTATTATGCTAGCTCTATATTTGTAGAAGCTGGTAATGTAATGGCTTTAAGAATTGTCTCATGTAATTGACTATATATATATATATATATATATAAATCTGAACTCTAGGTTATGGTAGGTTTTTCAAGTACAATTGGGTCAATATCAATGGCTATGTTGAAGGTACATGGCTTACTATAACTGTGAAATAATAACTAAATTACCCCTGCCAATTTTACATAGAATTATGGTTCCCTCAAGTTTCATTCCCAATTTGCTTATTTAGGAAAGTAAATAGTAATATCCTGTTATCTTTTGTTGGCTTTTAAGCCACTCTTCAAAGTGGAGGAACATAAATTGTAATAGTTTACAAAAGCTGACTCGAAGACAAGAAAACAGTCCTTTGGAAGTTTGTCCGAACAGAATCCAATGTCCTGTAATGAGAAACAATCACAACACAGATAAATCATTAGAACCTTGGTCAACCCAGTGGGAGTTGGCCTTTAGCTCTCCGATGCCTTAGTCAGTTTTGGATTAAAAGATGATCAAGTTCTTAATAAACAGAGCTAAAGAAATTTTGTTTTGTAAAAGTGCACATACCTTTTTAACAGTTGCCTTTCCTTCTATTTATACCTGCCTCTGATGTGGGATATTTTAGAATATTTACTTATTCCTCTTCCCAATACCTTAACTCTGCCATTAATCAGAGATATTTAAGCAACTTGTTTTGTATATTTCTTACCAGAACGTGGGTTATGTTAGTCTTTAATGAATGATTATCATCACCACTCATCACAGTTAATTTTGGGTTTAAAGTATAAGACGTATTCAACACTCTTTTGCCTGGATATTTTGTGCATTTATGGATGGTAAAGCAGATGTCAGTTCAAGACCACCCATTTGGAGTTTAACTCAGGTGGTACATTTAATGCTCCTCGCCCCAGATATTTTAGGCATTGAATGCTGGGCTTCAATATATTTCTGGTTCATTTCAGAGTTGGCTGAACAATATTTTAGCTGATTAATCCAAATAGGTACATAGTTCGGAATTGACTAAACACAATGGAATAGCTCGGTTATGACCGAACTATAAATTCGTATGATTTAGTTAAAATTCCAAATTTCGAATTTGAGTTTTGGTTTGGTTGTCCTCATATTATTTTCCCTCCAATTACCCCCTCATCCTGATTCTTCCTTATCTCTTCGGAAGAGTCAGGATGAAACACGTGTTCCAAAAAAGGTCATTATCGTGATTATTAAATGTCAGTTTGTCATTTCCAAGGAAAACAAATGGGGGGGGGGTTTCTGATAGGGATTTTAGAGGGAAATTAAATTCGCCCCTTATTTAAACACATTTAAAACCCTCTAAAAATCCCAAGCGACAAGATATTTCGTTATTTCCTCTTTTTCAATCTTCTGTTCTCTCAAGTTTTTAGTAGATAAAGCCCTAAGAGCATCTAACCAGAGATCCCGATCTCCCCTTTTCAATAAGTTTCCCTTCTACCCCTGTTTTCTTCATTTAGATTCCTCTTCGTCTCTTTACTCTCTTCGATTTCACATCTTTCTCTTCTTAGATATGGCTAGGGCACACAAATTAGCCCACCTAGTTAACTCCGATGAGAGTATGAGGAAGTTTAGGGAGACATACTTAGTACCAGACGATGTTAGACTTAGGTATTTTAGTATTAGAAATCTTCCCCTCTTGAATCAGGATGAAATCCTCATCCCGGTTATGAGTGTAGTTGAAGGAGGGGTTAGGTTCCCTTTTAATCCCCTCCTCATTGATTTCCTACAAACTGTAAATGCTTGCGATGGTCAGCTATCTATAAACGTATTCCGAATAGTTATGGGTGTAGTCGCCCTTAACCGCTTATTGGGGGTCAGACTCACTACAAAAGATATTTTATATATTTACTCTTATACTTGTCCCGGCTCGGACTCGGCAACCTCTTGCAGCCTCCGAGCCAAAGACATAGAAATCAAATTGGTCAATGGCCTGCCTAGTTCCAACAAAGGTTATGACAACGACTGGCTTGTTGTCTCCAGTAATTGGTTCACAGGCGGGTCATCCTGCCGGAACCAATTCGGCCGACCAGGTTAGATTCTTATTTTAACGAGATCTTTGGTTTTTAAGGATAGTTCGGACACATTTCTTTTTTGACCGAAGAAGAAAATGATTTGCTAGGAATGAAGCTGAACGTCCAAACATTTCAAACTTAGGTCTTATAGTTTATTATTATGTTTTACAGTTTCTCTCGGCTGAACGTTCCAGCTACCGTAGCCAATCTTGAAGACCTATCCAAAGTCCTCAAAGCCAACATCTGCATCGATCAGATGGGTCAACTGAGATCGGCACCCTTACTCATCAGGTATAAGCCACTGATTAGGAACTTCCTTGACAGTCCGACAGTTCCACGGGCTCAGGAGACGCCAATCGAGTTTCCTGCCCTTTACGTGGCTCAACCCGCCTCTGCCATTCCTCCATTTGACCACCCCGATCTCATTCCTATAGGGGAAGTATACGAGATGGCTCCTCCCGTCGATCTTTTCGAAGTGATAGGTAAGAAGTCCAAGGGAGCCTCCAGCTCCAAAGGAAAGGGTAAGACCAAGCAAAGCACTCAGCCTAAAAAACCAAGGAGGGCCATATTTGAAGCCATCACGCTCGAACAGCCCAACCGTGGCGAGGAATTGAGTTCGACGCCCATGACTGAACAAAGCGGGCTTCCACCAATAATGGAAAATGTGGAAGCCGAATAGGTCGAGGAGCAGGCCCCTAGGCCAAAAAGAGCAAGGGCTTCGACCGAACAAACCGAACTTCTCGGTCCTTCATCCTCGAAAGAGATATGGGCACCGGAGATGACGGTGGTGGGGGATCCAGTGACCACCAACCACACCGTGCTCGACACCTCTGACGTCGAGTTTTCGGCTAGGGTGGCTCAGGCCTTAACTAGGGCTACTTGTCTTCTTGGAGACTACCAAGTATGGGAAGACATGTCCTCAGGCCATATGTTCCGACACATCTCCCGCGGACTGGTGATGGTATGTTCCCTTAATATATTTTTATTTGTTATTTTAACTTAACATATTTTAATTTTTATATGGACTAAACTGTTTGTATTTTGTCTTTCGGCTGCTTAGGGTGTCCATGCTGCAGAGGCCAGGGCGTTCGATCTCCATAAACGCCTAAAGGAAAAGGAGGCCGAACACACCAAGGCTATGTCTAATGTGTTGGCGGACACCACAAACAATTATGGAACCCTGTAGAAAAAACATTTTGAAACTATCAACCAAATGAAGGAGGTCGAGGAGAAAACTAGGATCGAGTTCGAGCAGAGAGCAAAGGTTGAAGCTGAGCTCATCCAACTACAGGAAAAAATAAAAAATCTTGAGGCCGAATGCATCCGTTCAATAGGCGAGGCTCGGGAAGAGGGCAAACGGGAACGCAAGCAGGAGGTCCTGGGCGAAGTCAAGGATTAAATACAGGGGGTCGATAATAGGAGCTTCCAAGACGGATGGAAGGCTGCCTTGAAGAAAGTCAACATTCCTACTTTTTCGAAACTGCTTCTGAGAGAGAACACACCTTTACCTTATCCTGAGGCCGACCTTAAAGAATTGGACAAAGAAGATGCAGAAGATGAGGCAGACGAGGATGATGAGAACGAAGCCGAGGAAGTTGGTGATGTCCAAGGCGATCATGTAGTTGACCTAACTCCCATTCTAATTGAAGATCCTCCAGCTCCTGCCGGTCTGGCTCCTGTTGATCCAGCTCCATCGACTAAGAATTAGTTTTTATTTTTATGTATTTTCCTTTCTTTATAAATACTTTTGAAGGCCGTGTGCCTTGAACATTGCATTGCTCATATAACTGATCTATTGTTAACTTTTTATAAATCCATTGGTTTTGTGGGTAGTTGTTTCTGTTCTTTGATTAATTCCTTTACATTACTTAGATCGAGTTTGCATTTTATAGAAGGGTACTAATCAGGATTCGTTTTGAGACCCTTAATAAATGTTACTTCGGGAAACATATTAAACCATAGGAAGGTGACAGATTTTGTTTGGATAATGGTATTTAATAAATTCCGAGCAAAATAGATTATTCGAATAAAAAATAACTTGTTCAGACCATTCTTTGATAAATTTTGGAAACGACAAATCAATCTTGCAATAGGCATATGTGATGAGAGATTTGTAAGGATTGTTTGTTTAATGGGTCTAATTGCCTCTAAAAACAATAATTAGTTCAATACTAACCTCAATTAGCTTCGTTCGGGCGAATTTCACTGTATTCGGTCCCCTTGGTTTAACGAACCAATCAAGTTTGGCGTTTTATTTCTGCTCACCATCCCGGTCGTAGTAGTTTTGCTCGGTTTTGCTACTTTTTCCTTCACTCACCCCCTAGAGGTAGTAATCATGTCTGGTTTGATATTTTTTCCTTTACTCACCCCCTAGAGGTAGTAATTTGTTCGGTTTTGCTATTTTTTTACTTTACTCACCCCCTAGAGGTAGTAATCCTGTTCTGTTTGATATTTTTTCCTTTACTCACCTCCTAGAGGTAGTAATCTTGTCCGGTTTGATATTTTTTCCTTTACTCACCCCCTAGAGGTAGTAGTCTTGTCCGGTTTGATATTTTTTCCTTTACTTACCCCCTAGAGGTAGTAATCCTGTCTGGTTTGATATTTTTTCCTTTATTCACCCCCTTAGAGGTAGTAATCCTATCCGGTTTAATATTTTTTCCTTTACTCACCCCCTAGAGGTAGTAATTTGTTCGGTTTTGCTATTTTTTACTTTACTCACCCCCCTAGAGGTAGTAATCCTGTTCGGATCTGAAAAATTTGAAGACAAAAACAATTGCTGCAATCATATAGATTGTATTTTCAGTTTAATATTTTTAAAAGAAATACTTCCTTAGATTACAAGTGTTCCAGGGTCTGGGAACAGTTTTCCCTTCCAGATCCTCTAATCTATAAGAACCTGCCCCTGCTAGAGATATTACTTTATAAGGCCCTTCCCAATTTGGTCCGAACTTTCCTTCGTTCGACCTTCTTGTGTTTGTCGTAGCCTTCCTTAAAACCAAGTCCCCAACTCGAAATACCCTTGGTTTAATGTTTTTGTCATGCTCTCTCTTTATCCGTTGCTGATACAATGCCAATCGAACTATGGCTAGGTCTCGCCTCTCTTCCAACAGATCTAGATCTTTTCGTAGATTATCCTCATTGGTTTCCACCTCAAAGTCTGTTGTTCGGGTGGTAGGAATGCCGACCTCCAAAGGAATAACCGCTTCCACTCCATAAGTTAGGGCGAAGGGTGTCTCACCAGTGGATTTCCTAACCGTCGTTTTGTGCGTCCATAATACGCTTGAGAGTTCTTCCACCCATTTTCCCTTAGCTTCTTCTAGCTTTTTCTTTATCCCATTCAGCATGGTTTTATTGGAGACCTCGGCTTGCCCATTGGATTGTGGGTAACCAGGGGACGAAAAGAAGTTTTTGATACCGAGGTTCGAACAGAATCTCTCGAACAATCTGCTTTCAAATTAAGTGCCATTATCCGATATTGCAGCCCAAGGTATGCTGAAACGTGTAATAACGTTTTTCCAAAGGAATCGTTTAGCGTCAACGTCCTGGATATTGGGGAGTGGATCGACCACTACCCATTTTGTGAAGTAGTCTGTTGCTACTATAAAAAATCTCTTGTTTCCAGGAGCCCGAGGAAGGGGCCCTACTATATCTAATCCCCACTAGGCAAAAGGCCAGGGACTAAACAGGGAATTCAGCTCCTTAGCCGGCTGATGTATCATGGGAGCAAATCGTTGACATTTATCACATTCCCAGACATATTTCAAAGCATCGGCCTACATATATGGCCACCAATATCCTTGAGATATCGCTCTATGCACCAGCAACCTTCCTCCCGTATGACTTCCGCAGATTCCTTCATGTATTTCAAACAAGAAGTTTTTTACCATCTCCGGATGTACACAAAGCAGATATGGTCCGGTAAACGATCGCCTATATAAAGTCCCTTCTTTGGAAACCCAATATTTTGGAGCTTTTCGTTTGATCATGTTGGCCTGTTTTTTGTCTTCAGGAAGCTTGTTGTCCTTTAGGTAACTCAAAATAGGGTCCATCCAACTCAGTTGACTGTTGATGGAGCAAATAGTTTCCTCCTGGTTTTGAAAGCTCAGTTGGTCCAGAGTTTCTATACAAATTGTCCTTTGTATGTCCAACTCTAATGCCGTGGCCAATTTAGCCAAGATGTCAGCATGGGAGTTATGTTCTCTTCCGATTTGCGCCACATGGATCGACTCATATTCGGCCAAAAGAGATCAAGCAGCAGTAAGATAGGCTGACATCCTTTCATCCCTCGCCTGATATTCCCCTAAAACTTGGTTAGCAACCAGTTGTGAGTCACAAAATACCTGGAGATGACTAGCACCGAGCTTTGTTGCTGTTTTGAGACCGATCAGTAATGCCTTATATTCAGCTTCATTGTTTAAGGCCGAGAATTTTAACTGAACAACCTGCTCGAGAACCAACCCTTCTGGAGAAATTAGCACAACTCCCGCTCCTGAGCCTTTAAAGTTTGACGCTCCATCCACAAATAATTCCCATCTTCCGGTAACTAGACCGAGCTGAGTCTCGGCTGGTATTAGCAGAGATGGATTACTCAGATCATATTGAAATTTGGCCAAAAATTCTGCCAAAACCTGCCCTTTGATTGCTATCCGGGGTTTATACTCTACACCGAGTGTTCCTAGATGCACCCCCCATTTAGTGATCCTTCCCGAGAAATCTGATCGTTGTAGCAGCATTTTGAGGGGAAGATCACTCAATAC
Source organism: Fagus sylvatica (assembly GCA_907173295.1). Taxonomy (NCBI): domain Eukaryota; kingdom Viridiplantae; phylum Streptophyta; class Magnoliopsida; order Fagales; family Fagaceae; genus Fagus; species Fagus sylvatica. The sequence goes on along the minus strand of OU015767.1, from coordinate 6,038,121 downwards.
CATAACCGTACTAGACTGGAAATATTGAGGCAATTTTTTGGCTGCTTGAAGTACTGCCAGAGCTGCTTTTCAAGTGGTAAGTACCTCAACTCGGTCTCGTCCATCGCTTTACTGACGAAGAAGACCGGTTTCTGTTCTTGCCCTGATTCCCGAACCAAAACAGCACTCACAGCATGATCAGACATCGCCAAATACAGAAATAATGGTTCCCCCGGATTGGGAATTGATAGACATGGGGGAGTTGACAAATAAGCCTTGATTTCCTGAAAGGCGACTGAACACTCTTCATCCCATAAAAATTTACTCCTCTTCCCCAAAAGTCAAAAGAAAGGCTTGCATTTATCAGCCGACCTTGAAATGAAACGGTCGAGAGCAGCCACCATCCCTGTCAGGCGCTGTACTTGTTTAATGTTCCTTGGCTCTGCCAAGTCTACAAGGGCGGCGATCTGGTCCGGATTGGCCTCAATTCCTCTTCTGCTAACCACATGGCCCAAAAATTTGCCTGAACTCACGCCAAAGGTACATTTGGACGCATTGAGGCATAGGCGATTTCCCCTTAAAATGTCGAATACTTGCAGTAGGTCGGCTGTATGGTTTTCCGCTCAGAGGCTTTTGATGAGCATATCATCTACGTAAACCTCTACTATCTTTTCTATTAGGTGCCCAAACATTTTAGTGACCATTCTCTGGTATGTTGCTCCAGTATTTTTCAAACCAAATGACATCACCTTATAACAGTATGCCTTTCTTGGTGTAATGAAAGCTATTTTCTCTTGATTGGCAGCACTCATTGGGATCTAATGATAGCCTTGGAAAGCATCCAGGAAACTCAGTCGAGCATGTCCCAAGGCCGAATCTACCAACTGATCGATTCGGGGAAGCGGGAAAGGGTCTTTCGGGCAAGTTTTGTTCAGATCAGTAAAATCTATACAGACTCTCCATTTTCCGTTCTTCCTTTTGACCACCACCGTGTTTGATAGCCATACAGGATATTGAACTTCTCGGATTGCTCCGGATTCCAGAAGACGCTCCACCTCCTCAAGGACTATAGCAGCTTTTTCTGGAGCCAATTTTCACCACTTCTGAGCTACCGGTTTATGTTCTGGTGAAATATTGAGGACATGACATGCCAAGTTGGGAGATACTCCAGGAGCGTCATAGATTGACCAAGCGAAAACGTCCCGGTTGCTCATCAGCAATTGAAGCAATTTCTCTCTATTCGAAGTAGATAATTTCGAATCAATCAAAAAGAACAGCTCAGGATTAGAAGAGTCAAAGAATACTTGTTCTAGTTTTTCGGCTGGAACATTTTCTCCGTCCTCAGGCTCTTGGGACTGTGATTGTCATAAGTCTTTTGTCTTTTCTGTTTCGGCTTTACCCTTCTGTTTGATCGCAGCCAAAACACATTGTTTTGCCGTCACCTGGTCACCGTTCAGCTCCATGACTCCGTCTTTAGTGGGGAATCTTATCTTCTGATAAAAGGTGGAAGGAATTGCCTTCATTCTATGCAGCCACTCACGCCCCATTATGGCGTTATAAGGTGAGGAAGCTCTGACTACTATGAATTCTGTTTGAAGGTTGATTGGACCGGCCAAGACTGGTAGGATTGTCTTCCCAAGTGGCACGGTTGGCTCCCTAGAGAAGCCGAATATGGGGGACGTAAAGCTGGTTAGGTCGGCCTCTCCCAAGCCAAGCTTCGTATATAGATCTTGATACATCACCTTCGCAAAGCTCCCCTGATCTATGAGTACCCTTTGGACATCGTAATTTCCTATTCTCAAAGTGATTACTAGGGGATCGTTGTGAGGTAGCTGGACGTCTTTCAGGTCGCTGTCTGAGAACGAGATTATCTGCTCCAAAGCTCTTCCTCTTATCGAACACATCAAGGCAGGATGAACGCAGTCGGTTATGGAGAAGGATCTTCTCAGATGGGCCGCTTTTGAATCTCGGATCTATAGGATCCAGATGAAATTATGGAACATAATGGATTATGAATGACATGGATCACCTTAGCTGATGCCCTACCCGAGGAATGAGGTTGTCGAACTGCCTGACTCGGTTCTTTCTTGTCGGTCAGGTTGGTATCAACATATTGACTGAGATGTCCTGCTGACACCAACTTTTCCAAATGAACTTTCAGCATGTGACAGTTTTTGGTCATATGACTCGTGTCCTTGTGATAAGTACAAAAGAGTTTCCCATCCCTTAAGGCCGAGTTTCCGAGCAGTTTTGGAGGCCAAACAAAGAAAGGTTCCCTCTTGATCTTCTCCAGGAGTTTGTAAATTGGTTTCTTGAAGACTGTCTCGAAAGCCCGAAAGGTGGGAGCCATAAAATTTGATAGGGTGGACAAGCCTTTCGCAGCGTTATTGGATCGAGCCGAAGGTTTTGGTGTGCTAACCTTGGGCTGGACAACTATCTGGGCCAAAGTAGATCCACCACCATCCTCCTCAACTTGAATGAATTGATCAATCCTAAGCATCAGTTTCCCCACAGTTGGGGCGGGATGCTTGGTAAGAGATTGGCGTAAGCCTGTGTCAAGGGGCAGACCTAGCTTGAAAGTTCTAACAGCTACCTCTTCGTCACACCCATCTATATCATTATATGTCTCCCAAAACCTGGTTGAGTACTCTTTGATAGTCTCGTTGTCCTCAAGTTTCATGGTGAGGAGGGCATCCATTTCCCTAGTCTTCCAACTGTTGGTGATAAAGCGCGCCACAAACGCTTCAGCCATCTGGATCCATGATTTGATTGTTCGTCTGCCGAGTTGATTGAACCATCTCAGTGCGACTTCTCCAAGGCTTGATGGGAAAAGCCAGCACATGAGGGGGTCGTTGAAGCGAGATAAAGCCATACTTTGCTGGTAATGACCTATATGGGCCACTGGGTCTGTTCGGCCATTGTATATTTATAACGTGGAGCCGTATATCTTTCGGGCAGTTCGGCCCTCTCTATCTGTTTGGAAAAGGGAGAGGAAGATACCAGATCAAGAGCTTTCCAGACTGCGTGCTGTCCTCCCGGACGAGCAGTTTTTTTAGAGGTATGCTCCTTTGTTTGCTAACCATTTCCAACGTGGAGAGCCGGGCGAGATCGTGAATGCCTTTCAGACTCCAAGGGTTGTCTTGGAACTAGTTAGGGTGTTAGTGACCTTGATTCTGACTGGGGGCAGGAGGTCTTAGAAAAATCCTCGCCGCGCGAGCAATGTACGGGTTTTTTTGTTTCGAAGCATTCACCCTGTTCCTCGGCCTTTCTTTTGCTGGGGAGCGACCTCTCGCTTCTTGTTTTAGATCACGGATTTCTCGGCGTAGCTCAGAAATGAACCTTTCGCTGTCTTCAGCCCGTGATGCTGTGGACGAGTATTTCAAGCTTCGCCGAGCATTTCTCCTGTCAGAATTGTGCGAGCCGAACTCTTTTGATTCTCCCCAACGATCAGTTCTCCCAAATGATCTGTCGTTAGGGTCGGTATGCTATGATGAGGCCACTACTAAAGCTCCTCCTGTAGTAGCTTTATCAGAAAGTTTGTACGATGCCTGGGTGTGCCATGAAGGCTCATACGACGTCTCAGTGCGCCATAAAGGTTTGTATGGCGTCTCAGAAGAGATTTTTTTATCAGAACTCTTTGATTCCGCTGTACCGTAGAGCGGGGATGTCGTGAGGACGAAGGTACTGTAGACATTCTGGCGAACTTCGCAAGTCTTCAGGCTTTTATCTTAAAGAAAGCTTTTCCCACAGACAGCGCCAATTGGAGGAACATAAATTGTAATAGTTTAGAAAAGTTGACTCGAAGACAAGAAGACAGTCCTTTGGAAGTTTGTCCGAACAGAATCCTATGTTCTGTAATGAGAAACAATCACAACACAAATAAATCGTTAGAACCTTGGTCAACCTAGTGGGGGTTGGCCTTTAGCTCTTCGATGCCTTAGTCAGTTTTGGATCAAAAGATTATCAAGTTCTTAATAAACAGAGCTAAAGAAATTTTGTTTTGTAAAAGTGCACATACCTTTTTAACTGTTGCCTCTTCTTCTATTTATACCTGCCTTTGATGTAGGATATTTTAGGATATTTACTTATTCCTCTTCCCAATACCTTAACTCTGCCATTAATTAGAGATATTTAAGCAACTTGTTTTTTATATTTCTTACCAGAATGTGGGTTCTGTCAGTCTTTAATGAATGATTATCATCACCACTCATCATAGTTAATTTTGGGTTTAAAGTATAAGACGTATTCAACACTCTTTTGCCTGGATATTTTGTGTATTTATGGATGGTAAAGCAGATGTCAGTTTAAGACCGCCCATTTGGAGTTTAACTTAGGTGGTACATTTAATGCTTCTCGCCCCAAATATTTTAGGCATTGAATGCTGGGCTTCAATATATTTCTGATTCATTTCAGAGTTGGCCGAACAATATTTTAGCTGATTAATCCGAACAGGTACACAGTTCGGAACCGACCGAACACAATGGAATAGCTTGGTTATGACCGAACTATAAATTCGTATGATTTAGTTAAAATTCCTAATTTCGAATTTGAGTTCTGGTTTGGTTGTCCTCATATTATTTTCCCTCCACAAAGTTTGGGGATACTTTCAAAAATTTGTGCCACATTTCAAGCTGTTGATGTAATTTCCAATATCGTACTCCAAGTTCTCATGCCGGATACTTTTTTTCTTACTCAATGATTTGAGTGGGCAGTTTAGTTGTGGGAACTGGATAAAACAACTTTTCTTTTTATCTGCATTGGTGCCATTTAGCTGATGGCCATGGCATAACACGACAATTTTAAGTCAGAATTTTTTTATATTTAAATATTAATTAAATAATATTTACTTAACTTTATATATCAAAATTTTTTATTTAAAATTCATTTTTAATGCTTTTTGATATGCAAAATTTATAATTAAGTTTTTGCATTTAATTTTTGCTATATAACATCTCATTTTTAATTAATAATATGACTAATCCACTTAATCTTTTTGTAATATAATTGAATTTAGGTAGGATTTTATTGATATTAATTTTAAAAAACTTCGTTCAACATATATATAAAGAACTATACTAAGTGTTGTAAAATTCTGTAAATAATAGATAAATTTGGGAAAAAGTATATATTCTTTTTATATAATCAAGAATTGTTATATTATACTAGTCGCAAACGTCCGTGCGATGCATGGAAAAAGCCTTTGAAAATATGATCTAAAGAAATATATTATATATATATATATATATTATAATGTTAGTATAGTGGCAATAACCTATATATTATAGATTAGTTTGTGGGCAAAATGTATAAAGAAAGTCAGTGCAATTCATCTTTGGTGATGCAAAGAAAGCTCGTGTGTAATTCATCAATAGTATAATACAACAACCAGTTGATAATAGAATAGTGTGAGAAGCCATTTTGAAATAAAGAAATTATCATAATTTAGTCTTAAATGATGCTATGAGAATAAAAAATATTTGATAGAAGGAATCCAAATTCATTAATCACTATACATGACACTACAATACATCAATATTGTCTCCAACAACAAAGAAGGCAAAAAGGTTACTTTCAATTGATATAAACAAATTTACAACTCTGTTGAACTTGTCTTACTTGTTTTATAAATAAAGTATAACAATCTCCTTAGGTTTCTCCTGCATCACCAAATTTAATAAAGTGAAGCAAACTACTATATCAAAAATTCAATGTTGTATTACACACCCTGAGACAAACTTTGAACTTTAAAGCTAAATCTAAGACCAAAAGTCAAATCAAAGGGAAACATGGTGGAGAACTTCAAATTATCAATAAAAATTATTGTTTAAAATAATATTGAATAGATATAGTAGGGAAAAAAGGAAGAAAGAAAACCATATAATTCCTCATGTCATTGAGGAACTATTCCAGCAAAAGAAATATTCACATCTACACCATTAATAATCGGCAAACCACATGAACAATATTTATTTCTTTAGGAAAAAATACAAAAACTAAAGTTACAAAAATAAAATAAAAAAGACTTAAATGAAAGCAATAGAAGAATCTCAATATGCAATCATCGTTTTTTCAGAAAAAATATGCGGACTCAACGTCGTACTTGGATGAGTTAAAATATTATATGCACCTGCCAAAATCATGTTTTCATACTTAAACATACATTAAAGCTTTGTTGTTTTGTTTATGAACCAATTGTCCCCATTTTAACTTCAAATAAATGCAAACAACTTCTTTTTTGTTGTATGAAACAAATATTTATGCCATGCATCATATTCACAAATGTAGAATAGAAGTTAGAAAGGACAAACCAAAATAAAAGAACAGATGAAGTGAACGACAACAACAAACTTATAACTAAAGAATATTAGCCTTTGGAAGCCCTTTTTCATATGATAGAGGCCCAACCTTAGCATCTACAATCACTTGCTAAACTGAACTTGATATCAACTACCATCAGTTAGAAAAATTGTAAGAGAAAACTCAACAACAAAGCTTCAATAGGATAAAAAAAAAATGCAGATAGATGTCAATGAATAGTGTCATACGGAAAACAAAAAAGGTTAGCAAGATTAATGAAATATGTCAATAAAAAAGGAGGTAAAATAAGAGGAAAACATAATTTTTTATTTTTTTTTTATAGAGAGAATTAAATAAAATTCTGGGAAATACCTTCAAAATATCATCATCAATGGTATTGGTAGAAATGCTTTCATCATGAAACTTGTGAAGATTAATCTAAATGAAAAACAAAAAGCTAAAAGCAATCACACATAAACAATTTCACAAACATAAGGAATGCAAGACACACAAAAAATATCCACATTAATTAGGAAGGTCACGGCATGCCCATTCACAACTCAAAATGAAACAACACCCAATACTTAAAATAAGTATCATTTTATTATGGCACCGAAACTAAGATGCATCCACCAAAACATATACGCTAATGACCACGACTCTAATATTCAACAAAATTAAAGGCATAGACTAAAAGTCATAGTAATTAAAATAAACTTCACACGAACATTACAGATAGTAGTTTCCAACAAAATAACACACTACGAGTTTCCAAGTTGAAGCAGAGAACCGCAGTCTTTCATCATCTCGATCAGTCAACAACCAAATTTGATGCAGAAATAGAAGTGTCCCACAAAGCAACGGAAATGCCTAATACTCTTTGTACTTGGATAGGAACCGGCCTCGTCTTCACGCATTTTTCGTTCCAGTCATAGGGGATTTGGGCCCATGAGAGGGTTTGCTTTCTACTCCAGAGTTTTCTCCTTATTTAAAAAGGAAAAAAATGTAACAGTAAAAACACCAATAGTCAGATCCAATCCAATAACTATGAGTGAATTTGGATACGATGTATAACAGTAGAAGGTGAGAATCCTAAACAACAATGGTAGAAATCTTAAACGGCAATGGCAGCCAACCTTAAAACTAGAAGAGCCATTGACCTGATGTAACGGTTTCTCCAAAAAAACTCTGAAGTAACGGTGAGGAGAGAGTGAGGAAAAGAGAAGAGGTAAAGGCAAATAAAAAAAAATAAAAAATAAACATTTAGGGGGAGATGAGCAGTCTATGAGAGAGAGAAAAAAAAATAAAGGATAAACATGGAGAGAGAGGGCTGAGGATGAGGTGGCATCTTATGGAAGCAGGATTCTGATGTAACAGGCTTTGGAGAAAGCAAAAAAATTCTCTCTGCTTCAGCTTTTAATTTATATTATAGATGTTTAAACATCATTACATTATTTCATTATCTTCTAACTGTTTTAGATTAATCAGTATCATTATTTGATCCCAAATATACATGACAAACAAATACATGAAATAATTTTTCAGTAACTATTTAGCAAAATCTACAAAAATCTACTAGTAACAGACAAAATCCAACCTAAAAGGACCAGCACATACATGTATCTGTACAAAACATGCCTAAAGGCCACTACGTTTCCATTTATCAGGTCACTCTGTACCGAGCTCCAAAGGCACCGCCTTGGCCAGAGGTGAGTTCCGACATATTGGACATGTAGCATTTAGTCGTAACCACGAGTCGACACACTTGAGATGGAAGAGATGACCACAATAAGGTAAAAACCGCAACACATCTGTGTCTTTATAATCCGCCAAGCATATTGAGCAGCAGGATGTCGTAGAGTTTCCCTTGTGAAGCTTGGCTTGGGCGTAGATGAGTTTTGGGTAGTTGCTCAGAGTGGCTTCGTCGAGGCCTAGTTCAATGGTGACTGCGTCGGCGTTTGTCATGGTGCCAATTTGGTGGGATGGACGGGAAGGCAAAGGCGAAGAAGGCTGGACACTGCAACAATGAATCAGTACCACGATTATGATGACAACAACGATGAAAAGGAAGAGTGTAGTGAGATATACATATCCATCTAGATTATTTGAAGACATCGTTAGAACTTAGAATCGAAAATGAATTGGAACGGTGGGATGCACAGAGAAAGAGAGTGGGTTGAAAAAGGAGAATGCGTGAGACTGTGGTGTTGTTAATTTAATGAAGGAAATGCTTGCTAGATTTGGGAATTAGTATCTGGTGAACGTTTGCTAGGTGCAGCTCTTTATTTGGAGTTGCTACTTGGGGATTGTTAGTTGCTCTTATAATATTCTTTTACTACAAAAATTCTCCCCCACTTTATAGCTGAATTGAAAAGTTCCATATGAATTATTATTATTTATTTATTTTTATTTTATGGAGAGAGACAAGGTTGTCCTAATGATTAATTTAGCATGCCATTCTCACAAACCATTACATGATTACAATATGGCGTATTATAAAAAATAGTGTGAATGATAGGTTTATATAAAAGTGATGTTATAAATAAAATTTGATATGTTTATATAAAACTCATGTTATAAATAAAAGTTGGATTAAATATATTCTTGGTTTCTAACTTTACTCAAGTTGTACGTTTGATCCTTAACGTTTAAAATACGTAAAAATTGTGCCTAACATTTTAAAATGGTGTACCATTGATTCTTATGTTAGTCTCCATTAAATTTGTGTTGACATGACTAACAAATTTATGACGTGACCAATTTTTAATTGATGTGTCATTTATATATAAGATTTAACATGATATATCGATTAAAAATAAATAAAACCCACCTGAATTAGAGATAAGCATTACAAATCTCCAAGGTTCAGATATATATCATATTAAACAGTTTGTGGAAGCAGTCCCCAAGATTGGCTTCATCATTTTCCTCTAAATAGTTTTAGATACAGAAGACCGATGATTTTAGGAAATTTATTCGCCTTGCCGCAGCTGAAAGTAAATTAAAGCTGAACAACTAATCCGTCCAATTTCCAAGTATCGATTCCAGAGCTGATCCATTGACTCCACATACCCATGAAATCATTGCGTACGCCATTACGAGTGAAGACCAAATTCAAACTTTTCTACCGCAATAAGGAAATGAGGCAACTGCAGATATATTAATAATATTTCTACCAAATCTATTATATGAAACAGCATTGCTATATGTCCCAATATTTGATTGGGCGAGGTGACTTGCTTATCACTTTCTTAAGGCTCCGTTTACTTCGACGTAAAACGATTTCAAAAGATCATTTTCTGAAAAATACCTCGGGTGTTTGATAGTATTAAAAAATAAAAGTCAAAGGAAAATCATCTTTGGTCAACGGAAAACCCAACTAAAATTTTTAACTATTTTCTTTCACTTGATTTTACGGATTCTTTTTTAGGTAAAACAACAGAAGAGCCTTCTCTCCCAACTCTCAAGTCCCAACTCCTAAACGTTATTCCCTCTCTCTCTCTCGTCCCTATCTTTCTTCAATCTGTCTCTCTCATTCTTCTCTGGCTCTGTCTTTATTTTTTTACTCTCTGTCACTCACCTCTAGCTCTCTCTCTCTCCTCTCTATAAGCAGGGACGTAGCTAGGATTTTACATGAGTGGGGGCCGGTGTATTGACTAAATTTTTTTCGTGAAAATCCAAAATAGTATCCATATAATATTAACAAAACATCAACAACTAGAAAGATACAAAATATTCAATCAAAAGAAAAAATACAAAATAATCATTCTTAATACATTACAATGCTTTTTTTACTAAGGAAGAAACAGTGATGGACTGATGGTGACTATTCACTAAAAATCTAAAATAATTGATTAGAGTGAGTGGGTCACAGTGAGATCAGTGAGCTAATATTTTATTGACCCGTGACTATTCACTAAAAAAACAAAAAATCAACCCACATGTGCCCAATTCGGCCATTCCCAATTACCAATTCCTAAGTATATTAACACAGACTTAAGTTATATAAAAAAAAAAAAAAAAAAAAAAAAAAAAAAAAAAAAGACTCAAGTCTTAACTCTAAAAGAGACTTGAGTACTTCAGTCATTGAGTGAGAGAGAAAAGAGTAAAGTGAGGTACTGAGGTGAGAATGGAATCTGAGAGACAGAGAGAGAGTAGACTCACCAGTCCGAGATGCGGGCTGCGAACGGACCGTGACTTCCGTGAGGCGTGAGCGAACGGCGAGATCGGCGAGATGGTGGCACCGTCTGGCAACGAACGGACCATGAGCGAACTAGCGAAGTGATGAGCCTCTAGCGAAGCCAAGTCCGTACCTCCGGCAGCCTTCAATCAATTCATTACCTCTGGCTCCGGCAAGTCCGTAACTCACTAACCTAAACCCTAGATCTTGCTTCTTTTTTCATTTTTTCTTTTTCTTTTTCTTTTTTCTTCTACTCGGTTTGGCCACCGTCAGTAACTATTTAATTTTTTTTTTGAATTTTATATATTAATACATTTTCTGATTTGTTGTAATTTTGACTTGGGCTGATTTATATTTATTTGTTGCTGTTGTTGTTGTGATTTGGGCTGATTTGTTGGGATGATTTTGACTGAGTTGTATATTTTTATTTTTTATTTTTGGATTTGGGCTGATTTGTTGGGATAATTTTGTCTATTTCTTTTTTGGGGCTAATTTCTGTGGGAAGGGGCCAAAAATTGTGTTAGTAGAGGCCCAAAAATTATTTGAATGGGGGCCAATTAATTTTTTATCCCTACTCTAGCCTTTTTTTTTTGTAGAGCCAGCAGGGGCCATGGCCCCCTTTGGTCCCCAAGTGGCTCCGTCTCTGTCTATAAGCCCTCTCTCTTGCTGTTGCCGTTAGTGACTCTCTCTCTTCGTTGTTTTGAAACATTTTTGCAATTTCTCAGAATTATTCTTAGCAGACTCGCTCTATCATTGCATTTGCTGGATGGTAATGAGATTCTACAAATTTCAGCTAATATTGAGAAAGCAAACACGAACTCTTAAAGAGCTCAAACCTAGCCATCTATCAAACCAATCAAAGCTCAACACTGTATACAATT
>OU015767.1:5932999-6026684 GCA_907173295.1 Fagus sylvatica | reverse complement strand
TTTGTTTCCTCTTATTTCTTTTTCTTCCATCTTCTCTCCAACCAAACATAGTGTAAAAGAGGATTTTTTCTTCTTTATTTCTTCTTTTTGTTTTTATTACAAAACAAAAGGGAAAAAAATCCCACGAGCATACCTCACATTATTTTTTCGTATATTATTTTGTCAAAAATTAAATTCAAATTATACCTCAAAAGTTTGCTCAGTTGTCATTTTAGTCCCTTATTCTTCATTTTTGTCATTTTAGTCACCTAAGTTTCTTGGTAAAAAATCACAATTACACTCTTGAAGTTTAATCAATTGTAATTTTAGCCTCACCCAAGGAATTTTTTTTTTAATAATAAATTTTTTAATACTATTTTTCTAAAAAGCACTTTTTGGAACCTATGTAGAAAAACAAATTTTTTAGTGAAATCATCTCTTGAAGAGACCAGTTTCTTAGGATTTTACATCTGATGTGGCATTTAAAAAAAAAAAAAAAAAAAATTGGTGTGACTGGAACTTGTTTTTTGAAGTGACGAGGTCCAAGGCGAGTTTTGAATCACAACTCTCTCTCTCGCTAAGACTCCCATTCTCTTTCTCTTTCATACTGATCGACCTTCCTCTTAAAAATTTCATTAATTAAAAATCCCAAAACAAACAAATCTGGGGAGAGAAAGAGACCAGAGAGAGAGAGATTTGGAGTGATGGTGGTCGGCTTGGCCGCGTGGGTCACTACGTTTTGGCGTTGGGGTCGCCATGGGTCATTACGTTTTGGGCGTTGCTTACGTGGGGATTTTTCCTAAATTTTTCCTTCCAAAACACGCGTGAGGCATCTGCTCTGCTCTCTTTCTCTTTTCTCTCTCTCTGTCTCTGCTCTTTGCCTCTGCTCTCTGCCCAACTCTTGCCTAGCCACCCCGAGCCACCCCCAACCACCCCGAGCCGACCTCTCCTCGCACACCCCCCTCACCCCGAGCCGGTCTCTCTCTCGCATCAGATCTGGAGATGTCGATCTCCACGGCCGTGATCCACCCGTCGTCGGTCTCTCTCTACGCCGATCTCAACTTTTCCTTTTCTTTTCGATTTAGTTTTTAGTTTTTTTTTTTGTTTGATTTTCCTTTTTAAGATTTGTGGGTTTTCTGATTGTGTTTTTGGTGGTTTGCAGTGGTTTATGGTGGGATTGCAGTGAGTTTTTTTTTTTTTTTACGTTGTACCAAACACTGTAAAATATTTTTTGGACTATTTTCCGGAATACAACCAAACACAGGAAAAAAATTATTTTCCTTGAAATTATTTTCATTTGCAAACATTTTACGATGGAAAATAATTTACAGCGAAACAAACGGAGTCTTATTTTTTATTTTTTTGGGGGCCTTAGGCCATGGTCTTAGTGGCCTATGGGTTCAGTCAGCCCTGAAAATACCCCCCTCTCCTAAGTCGATAAAATAGTCGGTTCTTTTAAAAAACATCAATGGGTTAGTAAGGATTGTAATAGAGCAGGCATTCCTTTATCATGAGATGCACAAATTAGGGAGACTACCACTGTTTGGATGGAGAAATATCGCCCTTATAGTGCAATTTATGTAGTTTGCCTAACAAATTTTGCCTAACAAATATTGTGTTGCATAAAAAAACGTCGTTTAAATTTTTTTAATGAAACACTTTTGAATTAGTTTGTATCTCGTTATTAAGCGAGTTCAACTCAACTTGAATAGCAATATACATGAACAAAATTTGAACGACTAAATGCTGGACTTGACTAGAAATATTTAGTCATTTATAGCCATAAATTGCAGTAATCAAAACCCATAATTTTATATCTCTAAAAATAACAAATTAAGAAAAGAGAAGAAGAATAAATCCATTGGAATTTATCCAATAAGGCTCCGTTTGTTTCGCTGTAAAATATTTTCAAATTTTCAGGTGTTTGTTTTGTTGTAAAATGGTGGTCAAACGGAAAATAATTTCTGTTGACCGGAAAATTTTTTGTTAAAATTTGGAAAATGGTTTACGCCCAATTTTTTCGTAAACCATTTTTCAAAAATGCATGTCTCACCCCCCACCCCTTCTGCTCTATCTTTCGTACAATATTGTAAAATATTTTCCAGAATGCAACTAAACAAGGAAAAAAAATCATTTTCATCTGAAAACATTTTATAATTAAAAATATTTTACAGCAAAACAAACGGAGCCAAAAGAATGAAATAAATTTTTTTGTTTAAAAACAAAACAAAACATATAAAAAATAAAAATGATTGGAACCGTTGACTATCCAAAGCTAGAACCTGGATATATAGTAGCAATCCACCAAACAATCACACCAGATATTAGCTCTCCCCAATCATGCCTACTTCCTTTTCTTTCACTTTCATCTTCCTTAACAAGTAGACAAACTCATCGATTTCCCCAACTCTCTCTCTCTCTTTCTTTCTCATCATTCAAATGATACCTTAGACAGAATGAGTGGAATTGGATATGTCGTGGGATTCATCATTTTCATCACCCTCATGATCGTAATCAGAATATTTCTTTCCATTTGCTTTGGCTTCCATTTCCCTTCTAGCAATCGACATCAAAATGGCCTCACAACTCTCCGCCCTTCATACCAACAGTCCGAAGGAACTACTGCCCCCCGACACTCCATCAACACCATTGAATTAGGCCTCGACGAAGCCACTCTACGCAACTACCCAAAGCTCCTATACGCACAAGCCAAGCTCCACAACGGCAACTCTACCGCTTCCTGCTGTTCAATATGCCTGGCAGATTACAAAGACACAGATGTGTTGCGCTTGTTACCTGATTGTGGTCATCGCTTTCATGTTAAATGTGTGGACTCCTGGTTAAGGCTGCATGCTACATGTCCGGTGTGTCGAAATTCACCTCTTTCTAAGGTAGCACCTGCAGTGGGAGCGACATCCTTGACCAGCTAATACTTGAATTTGAACCACACACATATGGTTTCACCAAGTGAAATGTTATTTGTGCAGATTCATGCACCTGAATTGGTACACGTTTTTACTTGATTTTGTACTAATGAACATTTTTTTCACTAATGTTTTTGTCATGAATCATTAAAGAAAAGTGCAAAATATTGTATCATTGTATATAAGGATAATTACAGTAAACCCTCTGTGGTTAGATTGAGTTTCACTTTACCCACATGCGTTAGTAGCCGTAACCCACCTCGTCCCTTTCCGTTAATAAAAACAAATAAAAACATAAAATATACAAAATTTTAGATCTAACTTAATCTAAAAAAAAAAAATTTCTCAAAAATTGAAGAACACAACATTCTCTTTTTTATTTTTTATTTTTTTTAAACTTACTTGGAATCAACCTCATGACAATAACATACTTTAAAAAGAATTGCAATTCTATCCCATAGCTCTCATTTGCTTAACACCAAACTCAGAAAACAAAAACCTCATGTCACCTGGAAAAAGAGATGAATTTCGGGAGAGCCCGAAGCAAAACTAAAACTCATTGAACAATATGTACAATGACAAAAAGATCGGCAAGAGAAGCAACTTCTAGGTATGTCGCAGATTGGACCTGTATGAGTTGGGTTCAATATGAGTCTGATTGGTTTTGGGTCTCACTGTGTGTTGTTTTGGTTTGATATGGGTTGATTTGGGGTTTCTTTGATAGAGGTGGTCGATTTTGGGTGGTCCCAGATTTGGCCGTGATTGGGTTTTTGCTGGTTTGAAGACCAGATTTGTCATTGATAAGAACACAACCTAGGGTTTATCATGACAATTTCCCCCAATTTCCCTTTTTAACTTCCTGATAACTTAGCTGATGTGCGACGCGTGGCAGAGCAGATGGTGGAGAGGAGAGTAAAGGCCATTGTGAGGTGACGATGGAGCCAACGAGGCCACCCTGAGGCGGCGGCGGAGCCTGGTGACCCCGATCTCTCTCGCATTGCGACGAGATGAGCCTTTCCTCTTTCTCTCTCTCTCTCATCACTATTTGCTTGGGTTGTAATGGTGAACAGCGAGTGGGATTCGCGATTTATATGATGTTGGGTTTTGGGTAACAGTGGTGAACGGTAGTGGAGCTCATGGTGGATCCCAATCTTGGGTTGTTATTGTGTACTTTTTTTCTTTTTTTAATTGCAGGTGGTGGTTTTGTTGATCTGGGTTTTATTTTGGTGTTGGTGTTTTTTAATTTGGTGCTGTATTGTGCTTGGTTTGGTGTTGGTGTTGGTATTGTTCTTGTGATGGAATGATTAATTTGGTGTTGGTCATGTTCTCCAAGGTTGTGGTGTTACGAGTTTGATTTGTTGTTGGTGTTGTTCTTGATGTTCTTCAATTTCTTGGAAAAATGTGTTTTAAGATGAAGTTAGATCCAAATTTTTGTATATTTTATGTTTTTATTTGTTTTTATTAACAGAAAGGGGTAGGTAGGTCACGATTGCTAACGGTTTTAACTACAAGTAGGTAAAGTGACACTTTTCAAACCACGAGTGGGCAAAGTGAAACTCGGCTTAACCATAGGGGGGCTTACTGTAATTATCCCTTGTATATATTAAATGTTGTGGGCTCTCATTTTTCTTATTTTTTTCAAATCGATCCCATAATGTTTTTGACAAACAACACAATGGGGGAAAATGTTAAAAAAATCTAATAAGGGTAAGTTTAAAAATATTTTAAAGTTTTGAATTAACCCATAGGGTTTTCTAATTTTTAGTGGGGGCAAGTCCCCCCATTGCCCCCATGCCAAATCCACCCTTACTCACCATACATGACATCATTGACAATAATCGATAAGTTCTGAAGAATTATTCTCCTAAAATTAATAGAAGTTGGATTTCTTGTTTTTCTGCTTAGGAGTGTGACGGTTAGGTATTTTACCCAGTTTTTAACCGCACTAATAAGGTCTGTGACCTAAACTTCTAAATTGCACCGCACTGCGAAATAGGTTGGGCTAGCAGCATTGTAGGGAAAATTTTGAAGTATAGTGAGTCAGTTAGTTCGGTTTGGGTCACAACATTCCACAGAAAGAAATATTCTCACATTTCTAAGAACTTTTTTTTTCCTCCATTAACATCATGCGTGGAAAAAATTTATCTTTTAATTGGTTCAAAACTTCAATTCATTCTTTTTTGAAAAAAAAAAACCCCTAACCTCTTTGAATCTAAAAGGAAATCTAGTGAAATTTCACTTGCAAAATAATAAAACCCATAACTTTTATTGAGATTTGAGGGGGCAATGAGAGACAAAGAGAAGGAATCATGAGGGAGAGATAGAGATCTTAGTAGCTCACCCTTAATGGCGAACGAGGGAGGTTGTGAGTAAGTTCAATCGTGATGTTGACAAGAGTAAGAGACAAAGATCAAAGTACTAAGGCTTCGTTTGAGGTACTAGAACGGAATGAAATGAAATGATTAAAATATAGAGGAATGGATTGAACATAAATATGGAAAAAAAATATGAAATGAGTGTTCCCTCCAATCCCTCCCAATTTTGAAAGTAATAAAAAATGAGCTTAATTTTGAGGGAAACGAGAGGATTGAGCGTTCTCTAATAATTATTCCATTTCCTTATACTTAACTTCCAAACAAGATCTACTATTTTAATAATAAAAAAAAAAATTCCAAACAAGAGAATACATATTTTTAAAATATTCTTTACATTTCATTCAGTTCCACCCAAATTAGTGATGGAAAATTCAAGAATGAAGGAAATATTTTGTTTAATAGCCCTCCAAAATGGCATCATGTTGTCTCTCTTTCAAAACTACCTCGTTTTGTGTAAGTATTAACATTTTAAATAATAATAATAATATATTTAATATAAATGGGATTGTCTGTGGTTTGGGTTGGTTTTTAAAACCCAAAAACCACATGCCGAGTTGCACCTTCTTTTTTTTTTGTTTGATGAACACCCCTATTTCTACCGATAAAATATTTTAAACTTCAAATTTGCTTCTTGAGAGGAGCATCTGATTTTTTTATTTTTTCTTTTTCCTCATGCTTATTAGAATATTAGTGGTAACGTGTTTCCAGTTGGTTTACTATCAAAAGAAATAACTAAACTAGAAATAATATCCTTCATATTAATCAGAACTCAGAAACAAGTGGGGTGAGATAGAGAGAATGAATTGCTAGTTTATCTTCCAAAATTAATAATATTTTGCCTTCATATCTTAGGATACTACTAACACTAATGTCTGCGTCTCCTTCCATACTAATTTCTGTATTTGGATATAAGAAAAATAGCAATTATCTAGATTTAGTCAACCCCACGTAATGCGAGGCAGATAGACAAGTAAACAAAAACAGAACCGACAAAACTGCAGCTAGCTTCCAGGAAAACGCAAGGTGAAGTGTGATTAGAGGTAAACCAAAATTAGATGTTCCGTGATTACACGGTAATCCCATAGTCAATAGTTTTGAAAATCGACACGAAAACAAAGTTGGAACATTAATATAGTAATTAACTATCAGTTCTTTTTATATATTTTGCGTAGATGTATTATTATTATATTTTCCCTCAAAAAGAACATAATTTATAATGACTCTTATGAATGTTCCAAACCATGTGGTGACGTCAAACCTGGATGTTACGGTCCAATTTTATTCTTAATCCTACGAATGTTTTATTAAGTAAAATTTAGTTGCATCTATATATATGGCCTTTGACGGGATATTATTGGATTTGTTAAACATTTGGAGGGGTAAGAAATTCCTACCATGAAATCCGAGGTGGACAGTTAAGCCCGAACTAAAAACAAAACCAAACTGAACTGATGAGAGCTCGGACTAGGTACAATTGATTATAAAATTATAATATCGGAAAATTATGCATCATGGACATGGTAATCCTAGCCAAGATACGTGGCCAAACTTCTATGGAAGCCAAGGACAAATATCCCTAGTATAATTAGTATTAAATGTACGATTGAAACTCCAATGATCAGCATTGATTGCATAATTATAAACGCATAGGGACAAGGCTTTAGCATCAATGTTCACCATTAATGGTTGTAGGACTAACAGAACTTCGAAAACATCCTCAAAGTCAACCAGTTGTAATTACTTTTAGCGGGCAAGTCCAATTGGACAGATCTAGATTTGTTATTATTGGATAATATGGCCTTAATTTGATGGCATATAATTGGATTTGTTAAACATATTTGTTCAGGCTCATTCTATTAGTACTAATAATACTACAAGGATAAAACATAGATTCAGTTTTGTAAGCGATTACATAAATGAAATACAGTTAAAAAATAAAAAATAAAAAATAAATCTAAAAGAACATTATTTAAATTTTAGGCCAAAATATTGTTTTCGTCCCTAAATTATACACCAAATTCGTTTTTTGTCCCTAAAGTTAGAAAAGTTCTTTTTTCTTCCCTAAACTTTACAATTGTTCTATTCTTCATCATTCTGTCAGTCCACGTTAAATTTAATCATACGTGTCTTAATGGAGTGCTGGTGTATTATTTATTTAGCATTATTAAATCTGACATGGATTTTTATTTTTCTTTTTAAAAAATAATAAACGCGTCAAAGAACCAATAGGATATAAAAATGTTGAAAACGTTTCCTTTTCAAAAAGCTTGTACCCAAAAAGAGAATTTTTTGGGAAAAAAAAAATCATCACAATTTTATATTTCTCTACTTGTAAAACTAAGAAAAAGAGAGAAGCAATCCGTTGGAATTTGTCAAATAGGAAAAAGTTGGGAAGAATTTTTCTTCAATTAATTAACAAGTCCATCTGCCGCTCCAATTCTACTTTATGAAACCCAGAGTCTCCCTTTTAACTCTCTTCCTCTCTCTGTGCATCTTAAACATTCCAATTCATTGTAGATTATTCTAATTAATGACAACATTAGTATGACGGATATTGCATATGCTATCGGATTGTTCCTTTTCATCGTCTTCATTATGATAATCAAAATATTGATTTCTTGCTGCGCTACTGGGCCTTTCTCTCCCGGCAGAACTAACCAGATCAGCAACTTCACCTCCGTCGACCAACACTCCATCAACACCATTGAATTAGGCCTCGACGAAGCCACTTTACGCAACTACCCAAAGCTCATGTACGCACAAGCCAAGCTCCACAAGGGAAACTCAACCTCTTCTTGCTGTTCAATTTGCTTGGCAGATTACAAAGACACGGACATGCTGCGCTTGTTACCTGATTGTGGTCATCTCTTTCATGTCAAGTGTGTGGACCCGTGGTTCCAACAACATCCTACATGTCCTGTCTGTCGGAACTCGCCTCTTGTTCAGGCTGCAACTTCGGTGGACATTAATTCTTGACCTGATAATTGAACACATATGGGTTTCAACTTTCAACACAAATTAATGTTTTTGTAAGTGTTTGTACATGTAGAATTCTGCCTTGATTCATTCATGTGGTTTGATTATATATTAATGATTTTTTTTCAACAATTTTTGTTATTATCATGAAAATATAAGGTACATGTAGAATTTTCATTTTCTTTTTATTTTCTTTCAGTTTTTGGTAAGAGCTACTCGATCACCCATGAAACCAGGGACTTTTGCTTTCTTGTTTTGTGCACATGAGAAATCATAAGCTTCAAATTTGCTTTTTTCATATCACTCATAAACCAATAACAAAATTGCTTAGCTTCCAAGTAATGTTTTGCCTAGCTAGGAAACTACGATTGCTTTTCTTTGCCTCTCCTGTTACATAAAAATTTAAAATAAATTAATTTTCTAGTCTTTGGTTGACAAACCAAATGCTTCACTTCATATAAACAATATCAGCTACTCCAAACAAGATTTAGTCAACTACGTAATGCAAGGTATATGGCTAAAGGTGATAATCGGCTGATATAGTCAAAGCAGGCAGTGATTAAAATAGAGTGAGTAAAAGTTGTAAGTGGATAAATTTTCATAGGTACAATGGAACCGCAACATGGATTACGAGAGGGACTAAATAGTGGCAAATCCTTATGACTAGACAGGTGTGCTGCTAAGAAAGAGAAACCTTAGTTTGGCCTAGACGAATCGGGAGTTTTCCAGAAAGGATCCGATAGTTAAATCAATAAACTAGTGGGAGAATAAGAGAAATGAAAGTGGTAAAGTCTCAATATGTGAAATTGCGTATCTCATTCAGTAGAATGGAGAGGTATTTATATAGCTTGGGGTGCTGTATTTGGTGGCAAGTTACCTTAAAAATGAGCACTAAACCTAGTAGCTTACTAGCTAGTTGTCCATTCAAGTTGGTTGAGGGAACATCTGTCAGGGCAGTGGTCATTATAGGCAGATGGGACAAGTCGAGTGAGTTTTGGGCGTAATAAATTCTAATGTGAAGGAAAATAGTGGACACCGGTTTTGACGGTGACTATAGTGACCGATCGACTAGGGGAAAGAGATTAGTAGGTCGGTAGCCGTGTCATATCAAGATGGGACATCTGTTCTAGATTACCAATCGAAGGAAGAGATCAATAGGTCAATAGTCAGGTCACCTGAGATGACTATTTGTATAACTTGTCTTCTTAGATAACTCAGTCTTCGATTTAGGGTTCGGTTGTCTCTACCAACCCCCATAATAGCCCTTTAGTTTTTGCTTGCTTGAACTAAGTAGGGGTAATGGAAACTGAAACTGTTTCGACCCCAAGGTTATAGGCTCATGTTTCTTCCAAGAAGGAATATATAATTTGTAGGGTACCACTTGTCTTTGAGGTACCTGATAGATAGTGTGGTCGTCTAATGAGTTTAGTTGGCCTTTGATCCAAACTCAAGATGCCATGTCATGAGCTTGTTGAGTTCAAGAAAAGGCATTGAGGTCAAGCAAAGGTGTTGAGGCTATTGAGGACAAGAAAAAGCTTGAAGGCTCAATAGAGACATTGAGGTTGTAGACACCAAATTTTATACCGACCAATATCTGGAGTTCCCGATGCCAATGACGAAGAAGCCTTAATAAGCTACCATTTTAAGATTTAGGCCCAATTCCAACCAATTTAATGATCCCCACACCGAATGATGCAAACCATGGAGCTGGACATGTTGATCATACACTTGGGAATGGAGCTGAATTTGCACAAGACCCTTTGTCACTTCCAAGTGGTCCAATTACAAGATTTAGAGCCAAACGTTTCAAGGAAGCACTAAATGGGCTAATCTAAGAGAATTGGGCTGATTGTTGAGGGATTCTCAGGTTTTCTTGGTGTGGCGTTTCAATCCTTCATAGTCTTGGTTTTCATCTGGTTAGGTGACGGGTCAAGGCTCAACCAATCTTGTCTACACGATCTTGGGGTTCTAAACCATCATTGTTATCGGGTTTCATCACAATTGTTGGTGGAGTTCATATCACCGAAGAGGCTACGCCATTTTCATACTTGTGTACATTAGCCTACAAGTAACGTACACCACTTAGAGATAGGAACATTAAAATCACCGCATTATATATTTTGATTGATTCTAGTCAACTAGCGCGGCCAGCTAAGATGGCCAGAATTATTCACCAACCCCTTTTCCACCCTTTTCCAATAAAACTAACACTCCACACCACCATTTTATTGATCCATACACACATATATACACATATCTACAATCTACACATTCAGAAATATGCATTTAGAAAGGTTCATAGTTATATTGGTAATGTGGTAAGAAATGCATCTTTGAGCGTTTGCTTATTTTCCAATAGGTTCTCTAGAATCATAACAAGAAAACGAGCATCTGTCTCACAGAGTTCCCATTACCATTCTCATCCCACTTGTCTCCTTAGGCCTGGTTAGAACCCAAAAACTCTCATTGTTTGTTTGACACATAATACTGCGAAAAAAATTTTAGTTTAAGGACTCATCAACAAAATACTATAAACAAAAGAGATGACGTACTGGTTCTAACTCCATAATTATTATTCTCCTCTTTACAATCTATGTTTTGATCTTTGATTGTGCGTTGTAATTTGTTTCTCTTGTGTTCCTTAGTTTAATTTTACATAAGCATGGTCATTGCACACAAAAACACATAATGTAGTGATTTGTTCCGATTAAAATTAAAAGCTAGTATTTTTTTAGGTTTCTAGTTAAATGGCTAATAAAAATCAGGGACTGATACACAAGTCAGAACCAAAACACTTATTGTTCGTTTGACACATATAGCTGTGATATGGATTTGATTTAGGGATTGATCAACTAAATACTATTAACAAAAGAGATGAGGTATTGGACCAAAAGTCCCATTTTTTATCTTCCTTTTCTTTTGTCTTGTTTAATATTCTTTCATTTTTATGTATTTTGTTTGAGTCATTTTTAAGGAAAATACAATCATAAAAGAAATACTAAGGCTGAGTCAGGGCACTCACAGAGGCTAGGAAGAACACTGAGGTTGAGCAAGAAATGCTGAGGCTGAGGAAGAGTGTTGAAGCCTAAGACGAGCTTTGTGGCTGAGATGAACTCTTAGACTGAGATTGGGTTGACGACGAGCCGTCACTATTGAGGCAAAGGAGAGGTTAAGAAGAATTGAGGTCGAGGCCACTAAGACCGAGATGAGGCCTAGGAAAGGTCGTGGTTGCTGAGGAAAATAATAACTAAGGTTGGGATGAGGCCGAGGAACGGCCATGGTTACTAAGGTGAGATGAATTGAGGTCGAGATGAGGCTGAGGCCTTTTAGTCCGAGAAGAACTATGGCTACAAAGAAGCTAAGGCCACTAAGTCTGAGAAGACGTCAAGAGGAGGCTGAGCAGAGGTAGTGGTCAGTGAAACCAAGAACTAAGATCAGGATGAGACCAAGTACATTAAAGATTGATATGAGGTTGGGGAGAGGTAGTGGTCAAGAAGTATTGAGGTTGGATTAAGGCCATGATGAGGCTGTAGAGAGGCCATAATTGCTGAGGCAAAGAAGAGCTCTAAGGTCTAGTAGAAGTACTGATGTTGATATGAGTGATGAAGATGAGCTAAGAAGCTCTAGAAGAAATTTCAGGCTGTGTAAAGTAGTGAGTCATTGACATGAAGAAGGTGGAGTAAAGGCAAATAAGAATGAGAGGTCCTTCAATCCATGGGAAGCCTGGGTGTTGCTTAGGAGGAAAGCTTCTTGTTTAAGTGAGCATTTCGTAGGAATTGACCTTGGTAAGTGTTTAAACTTATCCTCCAGCCACACTCAGCTTCTTACTAGTTTTTTAGGCTTTGGCACCTAGGCGACCAAGTTCAGCCCAATGTTCATTCTGGGATAGTGTACCTAGGATAAGTCTTTATCCATCTGATAGGGTATTTTGTTCCTCTTTAGGGGAAGGCTTGGGTACTGAGGGGAAGAGCTTCCAGTGTGAGTCAGACATTCATAGCACGGGCTATTCATAGACATTGACCTAAGAAAGTGTTTAAACTTTCACTCTAGCCACACTCAAATTTCTGCTAGTTTCTAGGCCTTCGACACCTAGGAGATCGAGGGTCGACTCAAGGTCCATTCCAAAAGAGTGAACCTGGTTTGGGCTTTACTCCTCTACTAAGGTTTTATGTGCCTCCTCGAGGGAGGACTTAGGTAATGAATGATAAAGATTTCCGTGTAAATGAGTAACTCCTATCTCTAGCAATTCGTAGTCATTGACCTAGGAAATTCTTTAAGCTTTCCCTTAAGCGACACTCAACTTCCTGCTAGTTTTATGGGTTTCGACATCTGGGCAACGAGGGTCGGCCCGAGGAACGTTATGAGAAATTTTACCTAGGTTGAGGATTGGTACATGTTCTAGAGTTTTCCTTGGTACCTCTGCAGGGGAGGGCTTAGGTATTTTGATTTATGTGTGCCATTCAATTTTAGACTATTAGGCGCTCCTTTCGTAATGGGAAAACGCTCAAAATATACTATACGAAAAATGCGTTGAGCCAAAATAATGCACTAGGGCCGATGTGGTTGATGAGGAGATTAAGAGCATTCTTATCAGGCTGAATATTTGGGCGAAAACAGCAAAAAATGGGGAGGAGGCAGCAAAAGTGGGAAACATCAGCCTCCCCAAACCATTGAAAACCCGTGGTTGATGAACAGTAGCTCGTCCAACATAAGGAGCTACTGTTCATCCTTCGGGGAATAAAAAATATTTCTTTCTCTCTCTTGCAAGCTGTCTACCGCGCCAATAAAATAACGGAAACCACAACAACGGAAACCACAACAACAACAACAACAACACAGATCTAAATCTTCAATACCCCAAATAGAAAAAAAAAAAAAAAAATGATGAGCAGTAAAAGAAAAAAGAAAAAAAAATGAGAAAGAAAAATATATGTGAAGTAGCAGTAACAGCAAAGATGGAGGCTCAAAACGAAAAATGGAGGCTCAAAACAATGGAGGCTCAAAACCAAAAAAAAAATAAAATCGAGCACTGCTAAGAAAGAAAGAAAGAAAGAAAGAAAGAAAATAAAGGGGGAGACGCTGAGAAAGAAAGAAGAAAAAAAATGAAGGGGGAGACGTGCTGAAGGGGGAGACGCTGAGAAAGAAAGAAGAAAAAAAATGAGGGGGAGACGCTGGAGAAAGAAAGAAAGAAAGAAGAAAGAGAAAGGAGAAGAAAAAGTGGGAGGGGGTACGTGGGTGATGGGGAAAAAAAGGAGAAAAAAAAAAGAAAAAAGAAAAAGAAGAGAAGTATACGTGGGTGGAGGAGAAAAAAGGAAAGGAAAAAAGAAAAAAGAAAAAAAAGAAAAGAGGGGAATATGCTACGGTGTATAGAAGGAGGATAGAAAAAAAAAGAGAAAAGTTGGTATTTTGAAAGTTGTGAAAAAATAAATAAAATAATAAGAATATATTAAAAAATAGAATAGTAAAGTTAGAATAGGGAGTCTGATACAGTGGTGCTTTAGCTAAACTAGCAAAAGTGGGTTTTTTAGAACCAAATTGGCAAAAAAAATATGGAGGCTGATAAGAATGCTCTAAGGCCAAGTAGAAGTTTTGTGTACATTTAAGCCTAATTGTGTCAAATCAATCACTTTTATTTCTAAGATCTAAGTTCTGATTGGTGACAGATGGCCTTAAACAAGTGGCTTCTATGGTCCAATAACTTCTAAATGGTGGACCAAATTTCCTCAAATCCTAAGGTAGTGCTTGATACTATAGTAGTTGTGCGCCATGAACGGGTGTTTCTTTTGGCTGGGTCACCACGTTTCATGGTCTCCACTTCGAATCTTGTAATTTGTGGTCTGACGATTGTAAATGTGTAAAATTTCAGAGGAGCAACAAAACCACAACTAAGCCTTGACAGGGACTAAAAAATGGAACACGCTTCAATCTTCTATCCCTGCTATGAAAGAGAAGCCTCAATTCGGCCAAGACAATAAGGACTTGTTGTCCAGGTGTAAACACCCCAATTTGTACTGGTTGATAATCATGGTCTCCGGTCTCAATGATGATAATTAAGATCTCTCATATGATGAATGTGTGTCAAATCGTGGAAAGTTCTAGAAAACGAGTAAGAAGCTAGCCTTTAACCGCTAGGCGCGCGCCCCTTTGGAAGTATAGGCGCATGTTATAGTGTAAGAGGCGTGTGCCATGAAACCCTAATTCGTGAAACTTCTTCCTGATTGGCTGGGTCACCACGACATGGTCTCCACTTCGAATTTTGTAATTTGTGGTCCCCATAGACGCATGTTAATTGTAAATGTGTAAAATTTCAGAGGAGCAACAAAACCACAACTAAGGCTATGACAGGGACTAAAAAATGGAACACGCTTCAATCGGATAGGTACCCTGCTATGAAAGAGAAGCCTCAATTCGGCCAAGACCAACCAAGGGTTGTCCAGGTGTAAACACCCCAATTTGTACTGGTTGATAATCATGGTCTCCGGTCTCAATGATGATAATTAAGATCTCTCATATGATGAATGTGTGTTGAAAACCACGTGGAAAGTTCTAGAAAACGAGTTTGAGAAGCTGCCTTTAACCTAATAGGCGCGCGCCCCTTTGGAAGTGGCGCATGTTTATAGTGAAGAGGCGTGTGCCAGTGCCGCCAAACCCTAATTCGTGAAACTGTCTGATTCCTGCGGGAAAAGGTCAATTTACCCCTTCTTCAAGCAAAACCTAGCCCCTTTATCACTATAAAAGGAGCCTCATACCTCACAAACAAATCACACCGGGGAGTCCCCAAAACACAGAGAAGGGTAAAGAACCCAGTATCCTTGAAAATACCAAGAAACACTGGTATAGTAAAATAGAGAGAAGTAGGGAGAAGTAGTCCTAGAGTAGCAAAGCTCTACTGAAGTAGAAGCTTAGAGTAGAAGTAGGAAGAGGTATTCCTAGAGGAGTGAAGCCCTGCTGAGAGAGAAAGAATAAGTCTTTTGCTTTGGTGTTCAACACACAATTCTATCAATGAGATCAGTCTAAGAGACCGGTGATAATCTACTAGCTTGCTACAAGCTCCCTAGAGGCTAGGTATGGATCTTCTCAATAGTATATACCAACTTCCATAAATTGTTTATTGTTATTAGGTTTAGTTTGCATGTTTTAATCTTTCTTTCAAGTTTATTTTGATTAAATCATTGTTTTCATTAGGTTTAGATATTCAAAACCTTTTTCTCAGTTCTTTAGTGAATTATACCATGATTCTTGCTTTCAAAGCCTATTCTTTAAATTTCTCTATGATGTTCAAGTTCATAATTATTTGTTTATTGTGGGGATTTTTCCCTACAATTTGGTGATAAGCTTGAATTCAAGTAAGAATTCTTCCTTCAACTTCATATGAATATTGTGCCTTAATTCCTATATCTTTGACTGCTCCTTGATTGTGATCATTTTAGGTTTAATTGCTTTTTATGCATGTTTAGAGATTTGTTTTATAAACTCCTTCAAGAATTTCAAGTAATATAGAGGAAGGCGAACCATTAGGTAGGGCATTCTTGGGTGCCTAACACCTTCCCAAGATGTACCTCAACTCCGGACCTAACTCAAGACTAGTTCTTTTATGCATGAAGTCATATTTATGGTTCTTGGACCTATAAACCAAGTGGCGACTCCTTATTCCTAATCCTAAAATGGTTTGAGAATACGAACGACCCCTTAAAGAAGAAGAGGTGACCAATGCGACATCTCACAGTGGCGACTC
The DNA here is from genome assembly GCA_907173295.1 of Fagus sylvatica. NCBI lineage: Eukaryota > Viridiplantae > Streptophyta > Magnoliopsida > Fagales > Fagaceae > Fagus > Fagus sylvatica. The sequence goes on along the minus strand of OU015767.1, from coordinate 6,010,695 downwards.
CACTAGGAACAAGAGAATCTTAACTTCTACTATTACTTGATTATTCTTGAAATTGTCTATTTTATGAACCTAAATGCACACTAGCGCACGCTTTTTAACCTAAGATACCTGACGGTACCAAACCTATCAATCCTGAGTTCCAATCGTTCTGTAGGACGTAGGGTTGGTACTATCACCTCACAACCTGTGTACCTTGCCTATGATGGGTTTGGTGCACAGTTAAGGATCAGTCTCTAAGCTAATGTGTTTACATATTAAGAGAGACGCTCTTGTCGGAATGAGGAACCTTTGTAGAGTTGTAAGGGCAAAACCTAGAATTAAGCCATCTACACTAAATGGACCCTAGGTCCAAGATCTATAGTGCTGTCCAATTGCATGTGTGTGTTTATTTCTTTGTTTGTTTGCTTAACAAAAAAAAAAAAATTGCATCTTTTAGGTCTTTTTGTATTAGTTCAAAAAAAAAAAAAAAAACGTTTTTGATAAATAAAATGTGTTGTTCGAAAATTGAAAGTTTGTTTTTTTAATTTGGAAAAGTTTTGGGTATTGAAAAAAAAATAATAATAATCTTGAACTGCTTTAGAAATAAAATAAAATAAAATAAATTGAAGAAAAAAAATTTGGAATAAAAAAGAAATTTGAAGAAGTATGAAAAGAAAATTTGAGAACAGAAAAATTCTAAAATGAAGCTTGACAAAACAAAAATAATTGTTCAAAAGAAAAGATGGAGTCAAACAAAATTGTTTTTTTGAAAAGAAAGATAATAATTTTTGAAAAAAAAAAAAAAAAAGAGTTTTGGAGATCAATGTTGAAGCATTTTAAAAAAAAAAAAAAAGAGGTTGAAGAAGTTTTCAAAAGAAAAGAATTCAAAAAAGTTTTGGAAATCAAAAATTGAGAAAGTCTTGAAAGAGTAAAAGAAAAGAAATTGAAAAAGCTTTGAAGAAAGAATTGAAAATCCTTTTTTGAAAAAAACTGGGAGGAAGAAATTTTGAAAAGAAAAATGCCATGGAAAGTTTTTTTCAAAAAAAAAATGTTTTCAAAAAGAAGAATTGTTTTGCTTTTAAAAAAAAAAAAAAAAATAAAAAAAATGCATTGCTTTTCAAAAAGAAAAATAAAATAAAAAAATAAAAAAAAAAAAAAATTTCAAAAGAAGAAATGTTTGCTTTTTGAAAAAAGTTTTCAAAAAGAAGAATTGTTTGCTTTTTTTTCAAAAAAAAATGTTTTCAAAAAGAAAAATGCATTGTTTTTCAAAAGAAAAATATATATTTTTTAAATTAAAAAAAGGGGTTTTCAGAAAGAAGAATGCTTTGCTTTTCCAAAAAGAAAAAAAAGAGAGTTTAAAAAAAAAATGTTTTCAAAAGAGATGTTTGCTTGCTTTTCAAGAAATGGACTTCAGGTTTAAATGCAAATGAGGAAAAATTTAAGATGAGCAAGAATGTTATTGGGCTTAAACAATTGGAAAAACATTTATCTTGAAAAGGTTAACATGGCTCATGCTATTCCTAAGTTCACAAATAAGAAGAGTTGATTAAAACCTTGGGTTTAAAAAAGAATGGGAATGCATATTTATTCAACTTAATTTCGTTTTAGGCGAAATAGCACCTCAAGTCTCTTATAAGCATATCCCAGAATCTCGCGATTCCAATCTTCAACTGTTCAAGAAGTCTCGAAGCAAACAATGGCTGAGAATAGCACCACCATGAACGAGATGTTCACACTCATAAAAGGATTTATAAAGGATATGAACTCAAGAATGCAAAGACTTGAAGAGATCCACCAGAAGCTGCCAATAACTGAAGAAGAGAATATTCAGAATGACCTAGACATGGGTAAAGAAGAAAAGATCATGTACTTTGACAAGACCACCGTTGAAGCAGAAAATTTAAAGGTGGGTCGAATACACGCAACTCTCATGAAGTCTAAAGAAATAGATGACTATATCTTTTCTATGGGAGGTATTGCATCTGAACTAGTCATCCAATTGCCATCCAAGTTTGCCATACCAAAAACTGATAGGTTCACAGGCATTGAAGACCCTAAGCAACATCTACTCCAGTATCTAAGCTTCATTAAGATTGAGGGGTTAAACGAGCAACAAGTGCTATATGCTTTCACACTATCATTATCTAGAATTGCAACGGAATGGTATTACACTTTGGATGTAGAAAAGACCAAAGTCTGGAAGGAACTTATAAACATGTTCATGAAGCAGTTCGCATATAATACCATGGTTGACATCACATTCAAAGATTTGGAGACTATGCAACAGAATGACAATGAGACGTTTCCAGAATTCCAAGCTAGATGGAGGGCGAAAGCTGCGAAGATGATGAACCGACTTGCTGAGAAAGATCAAGTGTGAACGTTGAGATGAAGAATCTATTGCCTAACAAGGTGTGTGTCTCACCTATCATGTATTTGACCAATTGTATGTACAACAAAGGGATGGGGATTGAAGACACCGTTCATAGTGGCAGAATTGAAGAGAATGAAGAAAAGGTGTTTGCACCTACAAAGAAGGTTTTCAGAAGTTCAAGCAACGCTCCTAATGTCCAAGCCAACATCAATGTTGTTCATCCAAATCAATACTAGTGCCCAAGCCAATATCAGAAGCAGTATCGGACTCAATATGGTGGCCAACCCAGACATGTACTTAAACTTAGAAGGCACTTCGATCCATTGGGTGCTCCCATATCCAAGATCTTTGTTCATTTGTGCAAGAGAGGTCATCTCAATCCAATGGATCCAACTCCATACCCGTATCCGCTTCCAAAGAATAAGGACATGAGCTTGTGTTACCATTTCCACTAGAAGACAGGGCACAGTACTGATGAATGTACACAACTGAAGGATGAGATCCAAGACTTGATAGACCAGAATGTAATCATCCAGCCAGCGAAAAAAGCTGAGGATGTCATGACGAGTGGATGTGCTTAAGAGATTTGAATCATGCGAACACCCTTGCCAAAGGAAATGTCAATTTTGAGTCTTTGTTTTATGTATTTAAGCAGTCTTTTTGTCTGATGGGTCATGTTGCTTTGAGGCCATCGTTTCTTTTTATCAAGTCTCTTTGGGTCAAATTGTTGAGTCTACTTCTATTTGTTGTGTCAAATCATATTGCTTTGGATACTCATTGTGATGTTGTTTCATCTTTAATAAAAATTCTGAATTTTCAAACCTCCGTGTGTTATGTTTCATCTTTTAAATTAACCTCAAAATGGGTGAATCTTAACTTAACATCATTGGTTGATTTGAATAAGAGACTAATAGACGAGCTTGTCTTAGTTCATCTAATTACAAGAGAAAGAGAAAAAATGATGATGAGAAGGAAAAAAAAAGAAAATGATGAATTCTGTGGGTATCACTCAATGCGAGAAGTGGAGATGATGAAGATGATGACAACTGAAGGAATGACTCGCAATTCATTACAAGCATGAACACTCTATAAGGCATTAGGACTAACCTAAATTTGGAAAGGCTAAGTAGTTAAGGTTGAGAAGATGACACGCCATCATTTCTACTACCTTTGTTTTCTCGAGAAAATTATCTCCCATTGTTAACCCTTTGAGCCTTGAAAATTAATTTTCTTCATATACCCTTGCCAAGGATTACCCCCTACACTGGGGGCATACTCTGAAAGAGAAGAAGAGAAAAAAAAAAAAAAAATACTAGTCTAGATTTCTCATAATAGGGGTAAAAGTATTTTGATGTTTTCACCCTACACCAGCGGTGTGCTTTGAAATGAAAATGTGAAGAGCATTTGGAAGAGAAAATACACTAGGGGTATGTAAAGGAAAAAAAATGATGAAAAAGAAAAAATCAAGGAAGGAGTTGAAAAAGGAAAAGAAGAATGCAAGAATAGGATGAGAAATAATCCTTGGCAATTAGGATACATTGACAATGAAATAAATTTTGAGCCTTTAATACCTTTTCTTTCTTAAGCCTTAGAAAACTAAGCCTTGTTTCAGTCCATAATAAAGACCTCTCTAATCTGTCAAGATTGTTTAGCCTAACAAATTTTAAATCAGTCCACCTTAGTGTGCAAAGAAAGAAAAATTGACAAGAAATAAAATAAAAGGGCTCGGTAGGTTGAAAACCTGCAAGGGCAGCCTAGGCAAAAGTTAGGGCAAATGAAAAAGAATAGAGAAGCAAATGAGATTTCCAAGAAGGGTGATCTAAGCCAAATAGAAGAAAGTGCAAGGGAGACATGGAATTAGCCATAAACTAGGGGTGACCTAGAAAGAGATTACAAGTAGATGAGATGAAGAAATAGTCATGAAAAGGAAGAAGACAAACTCAACTCCAAACTAGGGGTGGCTACAAAGTGAAGAATGACTACGCCATCAAAGGGCTAAGCCATGTAAAGAAATTTTCATAAAGATCATAACCCTAGGGGTGTGACAAGACCCACTATTGAGGGCACAAAAAGATTTGGAATGAGAAGAAGACATGCATGGTCGATCAAAGCTAATAATTAGGTCTACGAAGGACAATTGAGTTTTGGGTTTCTTATTCTGGCAAACCAATGAGAAAATTAGAAAATTCATATGAGGTTAATTCAAATAGAAGACATATTGACACACAAATTCTTCTGGGTCGAAGCGATCCCTTGTTTGTCAATCATTCATTCAAATATTATCAAGAACAAATTCTTCTGGGTTGAAGCGATCCTTTGTTTGTCAATCATTCATTCAAATCTTGTCAAACACAAATTCTTCTGGGTCGAAGCAATCCCTTGTTTCTTAATCATTCACTTGAACATTGTCAAATGCTTCATTTTTCTCTAGACATACTGATGTGCCTAAATTCGGTCATGTCCGTAACTTCTTTTGACACACTTGGTTGATTTTCTTTTCTTATGAGTCATGGTGAATTGTTGGCTATCCCGAGGCAAGGGGTGATAAGAATAATCAGAAAGATAAAGATCACGAATGAAAATAACTTGGGTAAAGAAGTGTTCCCACACACATAAATGCAAAACACTTAAGGTCTAAATCAATTCTACTTCACTCATTGAACTCTAGGGGTGGCACGATGTGTTTCAAAGCCATAAAATAGAATTTGTGCTTAATGTTTTTGGAAAATTGCTTTTCAGAAAATTTTAAAAGTTTTTTCAAGTTGCACTTAAAAGAATTCCTTTGAAGAAAGATCTCTGCAAATTTTAATGTGATTGATTTCATATAATTCATGTGAAGATTATTGCTCATCAATAGAAGCACAAAGAAGAAGAACAAACAAAATTCAAAGATCCAATTTCATGATGTATGCAAGAAGAAGCAAATTAGTTCACAAGAATCTAATGATCTCAAATTTTCCTAACAAAAGAGAATGGTTTGGCATTTAAATACCATGATTTTCCTAAAAAGCTTCTCACTTGATAAAGAAAGAATTTTTTTCCAAAGCACCATAATGCAAAAACTGGTTTTCTACTCCATAAGTTTTTGAACAGAATCAATGCATTTCAAAATGGAAAATTCTCATAAATAAGCTCATTTTGAAATCATCATGCAAATCTAACTAGGGGTGTCCTTCGTTACCCTAAGTTGACTAAGCTTGAAATTGAAAGAAGTTGTCATAAATTCTTAAGGAACAAAACACTTTTTGTGAACATATTATCTCTTTCAGCTCATTTGTTTTTTTTGATAAAGTTTTAACATGCACGAGAAAGGGAGATCTGTGTTCTCATTTGTTTTGCAAATATTCAGCAATGATGGAATTACAGAAAAGGAAAACGTCTAGATTGAAGTAGATGGAGACATCCATGATGAAGTAGACGGAAACATCTAGATTGAAATTAGATGGAAGCATCTTGAAGAAATAGACAGAAGTGTCCTAAATACATCAAGCTGGAAGCGTCTCAAGATAGAAATATCTCCAAATGAAAATCAACAGAAGCGTCCCAAATAGAAAGAACCAGGATCGTCACAGGATAGAAGCATCTTCAAAAAGAAAAATGACAGAAGCGTCTCAAATAGATCAAGCCAGAAGCATCTCAAAACAGAAGCGTCCCAAATAGAACGAGCCAGAAGCGTCTCAAGATAAAAGCATCTTCAAGTGAATCTCGACAGAAGCGTCCAAAATAGATCGAGACGGAAGCATCTCAAGATAGAAGCATCTTCAAATGAAAATCAACAGAAGCATTGCAAATAGATCGAGCCGAAAGCATCTCAAGATAGAAGCATATTCAAAGGAAAATCGATAGAAGCGTCCCGAATAGGAAGAACCAGGTTCATCACAGGATAGAAGCATCTTCAAAAAAGAAAAATGACAAAAGTGTCCCAAATAGATCAAGCTAGAAGCGTCTCAAAACAAAAGCGTCCCAAATCGAAGAGCCAAAAGCGTCATAGGATAGAAGAATCTTCAAAGGAAAATCGATAGAAGCGTCCCAAATTGAAGAGCCAGAAGCATCGCAGGATAGAAGCATCTTCAAAATAAAAATCGATTGAAGCATCCTAAATAGATCAAGCCAGAAGCGCCTTAAGATATAAGCATCTTCAAATGAAAATCGACATAATCGTCTCAAGATGGAAACATCTCCAAGCCAGAAGCATCTCAAGAAATCTAGATAGAAGTATCTTCAAAATACAAGCATTTCCAAGGGATCCGGATAGAAGCATATTCAAGCCAAAGGCGTCTCAGCCAGAAGCGTCTCAGAATAATCAAAGCCAAAGTTTACAGATAGAAGCATCTTGAGATGAAGGCTCAAAATAGTCAACCAAAAGTCTAGATAGAAGTATCTTGAGAAGAAGTCTTAGAATAATAAAAAAGAAGTGCCATAACAGAAGCCTCTTGAAGAGAAGAAGTCTCATGATACTCGGTAAAAGGTACCAAACATAGAAGCATCCTGAGAAGAAGTCTCAAATGAATATTACGAAGGTACCAACATCCCACATCAGCAAAGGTAAGGGAAAGGTACGTGTTTCATCTTATCTATAGCATGAAGATACCATGTCTCCATAAGGGGAACTTTCATGGATTTTTCCCTCATTGGCTTTCTTTCATTTTTATCCCCCAATGGATACCGTATCTCCTCAGAGAGAACTATCACGGATTTTTCCTTCAGTGCCCTTTCATTTTTATCCCCAAGTGGATACTGTGTCTCCTCAGAAAGAACTATCACGGATTTTTCCCTCAATGGCCTTTCATTTTTATCCCCCAGTGGATACCGTGTCTCCTCAGAGAGAACTATCACAGATTTTGCCCTCAGTGGCCTTTCATTTTTATTCCCCAGTGAATACCGTGTCTCCTCAAAGAGAACTATCACTGATTTTGCCCTCAGTAGCCTTTCATTTCTATCCCCCAATGGATACCGTGTCTCCTCAGAAGAACTATAACGGAATTTGCCCTCAGTGGCTTTATTTCATCCCTCAGAGGATTTACATCATGTCTCCCCAAAGAGAACTTTCACTGATTTCGCCCCTAATGGCTTTACTTTTTCATCCCTTAGAGGATTTATACCATGTCTCCTCAGAGAGAATTTTCATGGATTTCGCCCTCAATGGATTTGTATTTTCGTCCTTCATGGGATTTATACCATGTCTCCTTTGAGAGAATTTTCATGGATTTTACCCTCTGTGGCTTTGTATTTTCATCCCTCAGAGGATTTTTACCATGTCTCCTCATAGAGAATTTCCATGGGTTTTGCCTTTAGTGGCTTTGCATTTTCATCCCTCAGCGGATTTGTACCGTGTCTCCTTAGAGAGAACTTTCATGGGTTTTACCCTTAGTGGTTTTTCATTTTTTTTAAATCCCCAACAGTTTTGTCCTTCCAAAGGACCCTTTGTTTTATTTTTGTGACGCGTGAGTGTGTGGACTCATGAGCGATACCTACAAATGGTTTTGTCTATTGGCTTTTGATCTTCGATGCTTAAGAGCAACTAAGTCGAAAGAAGGGTACTGTAGACACCCCAATTTGTACCTGTTGATACTCATGGTCCCTGGTCTCAATGATGATAATTAAGATCTCTCATATGACGAATGTGTGTTGAAAACCACCTGGAAAGTTCTAGAAAACGAGTTTGAGAAGCTGTCTTTAACCTAATAGGCGTGCACCCCTTTGGAAGTGGCACACGTCTGTAGTGAAGAGGCGTGTGCCTCTCCAAAGAGACATGCGCTAGTACTGCCAGGCAAAAACCCTAATTTGTGAAACTGTCTGATTCCTGCAAGAAGAAGTTAGTTTACCCTTTCTTCAAGAAAACCCTAACCCCTTTATCACTATAAAAGGAGCCCCATACCTCACAAACAAATCACACTGGGGAGTCCCCAAAACACAGAGAAGGGTAAAGAACCCAGCATCCTTGAAAATACCAAGAAACACTGGTATAGTAGAATAGAGAGAAGTAGGGAGAAGTAGTCCTAGAAGTAGCGAAGCTCTACTGAACTAGAAGCCTAGAGTAAAAGTAGGAAGATGTATTCTTAGAGGAGCAAAGCCCTGCCGAGAGAGAAAGAAGAAGTCTTTTCCTTTGGTGTTCAACACACAATTCTGTCAAAAAGATCAGTCTAAGAGACCGGTGATAATCTACTAGCTTGCTACAAGCTCCCTAAAGGTTAGGTTTGGATCTTCTCAATAGTCCATACCAACATCCATGAATTGTTTATTGTTATTAGGTTTAGTTTGTATGTTTTAATCTTTCTTTCAAGTATATTTTGATTAAATCATTGTTTTCATTAGGTTTAGATATTCAAAACCTTTTTCTCAACACTTTAGTGAATTATACCATGATTCTTGCTTTCAAAGCATGTTCTTTAAATTTCTCTATAATGTTCAAGTTCATAATTATTTGTTTATTGTGGGGATTGTTCCCTACAATTTGGTGATAAGCTTGGATTCAGGTAAGAATTCTTCTTTCAACTTCATATGAATATTGTGCCTTAACTCCTATATATTTGACTGCTCCTTGATTGTGATAGTTTTAGGTGTAATTTCTTTTCTACATGTTTAGAATTTTTATTTATTTATTTATTTTTTATAAACTCCTTCAAGAATATCAAGTAATATAGAGGAAGGCCAACCATTAGGTTAGGTGTTCTTGGGTGCTTAACACCTTTCCAAGATGTATCTTAGCTCCGGACCTAACTCAAGATTAGTCCTTTTGTGCATAAAGTCATATTTATGATTCTTGGATCTATAAACCAAGTGGCGACTCCTTGTTCCTCTGTTCCTAACCCTAAAAAGGTTTGAGAATACAAACGACCCCATAAAGAAGAAGAGGTGACCAACACGACATCTCACACCAGGGAGGCTTCGATGGTTAACTTAGTAAACCAATGGTTGAATAAGAAAAATAAAAATGACAAAGTCTCAACTTGTGGGTGTTAGCCTCAAGGTTTCAATACCTATTATTTGGCTAATTAATCCAAGGACATTTATGTAATTTTGATGATAACAATGATTTAAAAGATATTCATAAATGATATTTTCATGTGAACTAATGATTTTTGTTTAAAGCATAATGTTCACTAGTTATGTGATTGAACCGACATGGTCAATCAAGAATCAAGCAAATGCAAAGTCGTCAACATTGAAGATCAAGTCATCAAGACCCAAGTCAAAGGAATCAAGCTCAAGAATCATGTTCCAAGACAAATGAGAGTAAGAGTTAGGTTTTGTAAAGTTTATTAAGTTTTGATCTTTATGACTCAATTTTAAAACCAAATCAAAATGATTTTCAAAAGTAATTACTTAGTCCTAAATTCATTTTAGAATAATATTTATATAGGACTAACATGTTCTCAAAGAAAATAATCAAACAGCTCAACAAAAATAAAAATTATAAAAGTTTGATTATTCAAAATAAAGCCAAAAATAACCTAAGGTTGGAAAACCTAGATGCAGGTGACTACATCAAGGATCCAGGCGACTAGATTCAGTCCAGCCGATTGAATTGACCCAGTCGACTGAAAATTCCAACCCAAGAGTTTCTGTCCAAATTTGCTCATTTAATCTAGGCGACTGATACTCAATCTAGGCGACTGGATATCCCAGAATTTAAATTATAACGGCTAGTTGCTCATTGTAACAGATTATTTTTCAAATGATTTTTTCCATATTTATAATCCTGGCGACTGCTTATATGTCTAGGTGAACTGAATTACTTGAAATTAAAATGAACAACTAGGTCAGCCACCATAACGGGAAGAAATCAGTTTTTGCTATAAATACTATACTTTCTAATTTTCAAAACACAAGAGAGAACACAAAAAAACCCTAGAAACTTGCTCTCTATTCAATCAAAATCTTTCTCAAGCTTAAATCCTTTTACTTTGATTCAAAACCAATTTTCTCATAATAGTTGTTGAGCCATATTGATCAATTCCTTGATATACTATTAGAGTGAGCATAATTGTGTACTTCTACTCTTAGAGAGAGCCTTATACTGTACAACAATTCCTTGTTGAAATCTTGTGAGTGTTTGTTAGGGTTTGGGTATAAATCCTAAGGAGTGGAAAGAAGCTTTTCATTCGGTGGTTACTCTTGACCGTGTAAGCAAGATTGTAACGGTTTGATCTTCACTCGAAAGAAGATTGTCCAATAGTGGATTTGGGAATCCTCAAGAAGTGTTCTTAAGTGGGGACGTAGGCGGGGAAGCCGAACCTTGATAAAAATCATTGTGTTTGATTCTCTCTCTCTCTCTCTCTCTCTCTCTCTCTTACTTATTCAATTGTTTTATTCCGCAATTTAAACAAAAAAAAGTTTGCCTCAACCTAAATCACCCCCCCTCTTAGGTTGATATTTGGGTAACAATTGGTATCAGAGCCAAGGCTTTATATATTAAGATTTAACAATCTTAGAGTTAAGATCATGGGAAACACACCTAGACCTCAAATGCTTGAAGGTCAATCTACTCATAGACCTCCCTTGTTCATTGGTAGTGATTATGGCTATTGGAAAAATAGGATGACTATGTATATTAAGGCTCAAGACTACCATGTTTGGAGAGTCATTGCAAATGGACGTTATATCCCCACAAAAACTGTGGAAAGAGCAACCATAGTGAAATTAGAAAGTGAATGGAATGAGGCTGATGTGAAACTTATTGAATTAAACTATAAAGCTATGAGTAACCTATATTGTGCTCTTGACCCAAATGAATACAATAGAGTCTCGGGTTGCGACTCAGCTAAAGAAGTTTGGGATAAACTTGAAGTTACCTATGAAGGAACTAATCAAGTTAAGGAATCTAAAATGAGCATGCTTGTTCGTGAATATGAATTGTTTGTTATGAAGAAAGATGAAAATATTAGTGAAATATCTACTAGATTTACTAATATTGTGAACTATTTAAAGTCTCTTGGAAAAATTTATACTAATGAAGAAAATGTGAGAAAAATTCTCAGGTCATTACCAAAGAGATGGGAAGCAAAAAAGACGGCAATTTATGAAGCTAGAGATCTTAAGGTGTTATCCATAGATGAACTATTCGGATCACTCATGACGTATGAACTTGAAATGAATAGTAAAAGTGGAGGAAGAAGAAGTCAAGCCAAAGAAAAACTTTGCCCTCAAATCCTCTCGTCATGTCCACGAAAATAGTGAAGAGGAAAGTGACGAAGAAGAAGAAATTGCCTTGATGAGTAGAAAGTTCAAAAAGTTCTTAAAGAAGAAAAAAGAGTTTGGAAGAAGATTCCCTAAGAAAGGTGAAAATAGAGGAGAATCAAGCAAAAATGAATCTCCTATTTGCTACAAATGCAAGAAGCCTGGGCATTACAAGAATGAGTGTCCTTAAGTAGACAAAGAGGAACATGAAGTACAAAAAGAAAGCTCTAAAGGCAACTTGGGATGACTCCGACGAAAGTGGTTCAGATAACAACTCAAGTGACAATGAGATAGCAAATCTTTGCCTCTTAGGATACATAAATGAGTCCGACACAAGTGAGGATAAGTATGCAAGCTTTTGCCCACTAGCATTCAATGATGATGAAAGCACCACCGAAGATCTTTGCCTAATGGCACATGGAGATGAGGTAACCTCTAAACTTAATTCTTTAGAAGATGAGTCTTATAGCTATGATGAGTTGCAAAATGCTTTTGAAGAATTAGCTGAAGAATTTGAGAAAAATGCTTTGAAAAATAAAGTTCTTAAAAAGAAAGTCACATCTCTTTCAAATGAATTAAATGATTTGAAAAACAAAAATGAAATTCTGGAAAAATAAATTAATTCTTTGAATGATAAAAATTTGTGTTTTGAAAAAGAAATAATTGAGTTGGAAATTAAGTCACAAAACTCCTTTGAGAAAATGAAAGCAAATGATGTGGAAACATCATCACTAAATACTCAAGACTCAAATCTTTTGTTAGATGAAAATAAAGAATTAAAATTCAAAATTGAAGACTTAACCAAGATTTTGACTAATTTTACAAATGGAAAGAAAAACTTGGATAACTTGTTGGGTAGTCAAAGATGTGTATTTGACAAAGCGGGTATTGGATATAACCCGAAAATAAAAGAAAAACATTATAAAAAATTCTTCACTAATGAAAGCCTCTTGAAATCTCCTATGTGTAAACATTGTGGAAAAATGGGACATAACATTCATACATGTTCCATAAAGAGAAATATGATTTTGATTATCAAAGGAACCACTCCACCTAGAACTAACCCAAGTGGACCCAAGAAGATTTGGGTACCAAAGAAAGTCACTTAAATTTGTTTTGTAGGTATGCTTGATATCTAAATCTACCAAGGATAAGTGGTTTCTCGATAGTGGATGTTCAAGACATATAACGGGTGACAAAAACAAGTTCACTTCACTTGCTCTAAAAGATGGAGGAAATGTCAAATTCGGAGATAACTCAAAAGGGAAAATCATCGGTATAGGTAATATTGGTAAGATATTCTCTTGTTATTGAAAATGTTCTTTTGGTTGATAGGCTTGAAACATAATTTGCTAAGCATTAGTCAATTGTGTGATAAATGCTATAATGTAATATTCAAATCAATCATGTGCATTATAGTAAATGAAGTTAATAATCATGTACTATTTGTTGCATTTAGAAATGAAAATGTCTACACTATTGATCTTGATAATGTGTCATCAAAAGAATCAATATGCCTTGTTGCCATAAATGAAAATAGTTGGTTGTGGCATAGAAGATTAGGACATGCTAATATGGAATTACTCTCAAAACTGTCTAAATTTGATTTAGTAAAAGGCTTGCCTGTTACTAAATTTGTTAAAGATAAAATATGTGATGCATGTCAACTTGGTAAACAAACTAAATCATCCTTTAAGAAAAAGAAAGTTATTTCTACATCAAGACCTCTAAAACTCTTGCATATGGATTTATTTGGTCTTATTACAAATTATATGCAATTGTAATTGTTGATGATTACTCTCGCTTCACATGGGTATTATTTCTTGCTCACAAAAATGAAGCTCATAAAGCATTTGTTAAACTTTGTAGAAGAATTCAAAATGAAAAAGGTTATGCAATTAACAACGTTAGAAGTGATAGAGGTAGAGAATTTGATAATCAAAATATAGAACTATATTGTGATCAAAATGGTTTTGAACACAATTTTTCGGCACCTCGTACTCCTCAACAAAATGGTGTAGTAGAACATAAAAATAGATCACTTCAAGAAATGTCTAGAACTATGCTTAATGAACATAATTTACCTCGATACTTTTGGGCCAAAGCCATTAACACCGCTTGCTATGTTATAAATAGAACCATTATTAGAAACACTTTGAATAAAACTCCTTATAAGCTATGGAAAAATCGAAAACCTAATATTGGATATTTCAAAGTTTTTGGGTGTAAGTGTTTTGTATTGAATGATAGAGATAACCTTGGTAAATTCGATGCTAAATCAGATGAAGGTATATTCCTTGGTTACTCTTCAACTAGTAAAGCATATAGAGTGTTCAATAAATGAACCATAGTTGTTGATGAATCCATGCATGTTGTTTTTGATGAGATGAACCCATTCTATATTAAAAATGATTGTGATGATGAGCCCAATCCTCTTAATAATAAAGCTAGTACGTCTTAACCAAATTGATTCAAGTGAAAAAGACAAGGAACAGGTAGATGAACCACAAGATGAAGAAAAAGCATCTCCTCCAACCAACAATGAAGAACTACCTAAAAGTTGGAACGTAGTCCATAGTCATCCTAAAGAATTGATCATTAATGAAATTGAACATGGAGTACGCACACGATCAAAACTCAAGAACATTTGCAACAACATGACATTTCTCTCACAAATTGAACCAAAGAACATAAATGAAGCTATTGAAGATGAATCATGGATCTTGGCCATGCAAGAAGAGCTAAACCAATTCGAAAGAAACAAAGTATGGACTCTTGCACCTAGACCCAAGGACCACTCCGTCATTGGTACAAAATGGATATTCCGAAACAAGAAAGATGAGGAAGGTAAAATAGTAAGGAACAAAGTAAGGTTCGTAGCTCAAGGTTACAATCAAGAAGAAGGTATTGATTATGGAGAAACTTATGCTCCAGTTAGATTAGAAGCTATACGCATGTTACTTGCTTTTGCATGTTTTAAAAATTTTAAATTATTTCAAATGGATGTCAAAAATGCTTTTTTAAATGGTTTTATTGCCAAAGAAGTTTATGTAGAACAACCTCCCGGATTTGAAAATCATGAATTTTCAACCCACGTTTTTAAATTATCAAAAGCCTTATAAGGTTTGAAACAAGCTCCAAGAGCTTGGTATGAATGACTAAGTGGTTTTTTTATTAAAAAGGGTTTTACACATGGAAAACTTGACACTACATTATTTCTAATGTTTGATGGAAAATACATGCTTATTGTGTAAATCTATGTTGATGATATTATATTTGGTTCTACTAATGAAAATTTGTGCAAGGATTTCTCTAAGACTATGTAGGATGAATTCGAGATGAGTATGATGGGTGAGCTAAAATTCTTTCTTGGACTTCAAATTAAGCAAACCAATGGTGGGATATTCTTAAATCAATCCAAGTATGTCAAAGACTTACTAAAAAGATTTGGATTCGAAAATGCCAAAACATTCGGAACTCCCATGAGTCCTTCAACAAAGCTCGACAAAGATGAAGAAGGTAAACCGGTGGACATTAATCTATATCGAGGTATGATTGGTAGTTTACTTTATTTAACTGCGAGTAGACCCGATATTATGTTTAGTGTATGTCTTTGTGCACAATTTCAATCTTGTCCTAAAAAATCACACTTAATTGTGGTCAAGCGAATATTTCGATATTTGCTTGAAACTATTGATTTAGGATTATGGTACAATAAGTCTAATTCATTTGACTTAATAAGTTACACGGATGCAGATTTTGCCGGTTGCAAAATTGACCGCAAAAGCACTAGTGGTACTTGTCACTTTCTAGGACACTCACTAGTCTCTTGGTTTAGTAAAAAGCAAAACTCCGTGGCTTTATCAACAGCGGAAGCCGAATATGTAGCGGCCAGTAGTTGTTGTGCTCAATCTCTATAAATAAAACAACAACTAAACTTGAATTTATTATCCTTCTATTTGATTCAACCGTGTTTAATCTATCTATTTATATATATATATATATAATATATATTATATATATATCTATATATTTATATATATATATACCTTGAAAATTGAACATAAATTGAAATTATCCATATCATGATCATACTTTATATTAATGAATTTGTTTGAATAACATGTTGAGTGATGATTGGAGATATTGAACATACTATTTGTTTTAAATTTTTCTGACTTTAATGATTAAATATTTCTCAAATTTGAAAAAGAGGTTAAAAATCAGAAAATGAGAATCTGCCAGGAACATCCAAGGCGACTGGATTGGGAACCAAGCGACTTGGATGTCCCAATTTAGGCGACCCTACCTTGTATTAGGCGACTGAATTAAGGGTACAGAAAGGGTCCTTAGGCCTAATCCAGTCGACTGGATCATGATCCAAGCAATTGGATCTGCGATTTCACGGTTATCTAAAACAGAGGCAACCCTAAAAATCTTTTCATTTCTCTCATTTCTCTCATTTTTTCTCTCACTCTCCCTTAAGGTTGTGGTTGACAATCCGTCCTAACCTCCTTCAAACACAAAATCCCTCCCAATCACTCTCAAATCACTCACATTACAAAACCCCCAATTCAAACCCTAATCTCCATCAATCCGAAAATGGCTCCAAAGAAGTCTTTTGGTGAAGGGTCCAAGAAAAGGCACAAATCTAGGGCTCAAGAAGACGAACCTGCTACAATGGACAATACTTTCTGTTCCTCCGAGCATTCGGTAAGATTCCATGATGAAATCTCCCCTAGAACTGTAGTTTTTGGCAAAATTGTTAATTTTCCTTTCTTTGCTAACCATCATATTCCTCTTAGAGAGCTCTTTCAAGCTCAAGGGTGGGAAAAATTTCTTAGTTTATGATAAACCCAATATACTACACTTGTCAAGCACTTCTACACTCATTTTCAATATAAAGAGGGAAAAATCACTTCTTATGTGAAAGGAAAATCCATCCCTAACCCTCAACAACTTAGCCACTATCTTAAGGGTTCCTTGCACCAACCTTCAACGCTATACTATAAATGATTCGGGTGGAATTTCAAGGGTATGACCCTTTAGCATCAATTCGCCAAATGTGTGGCAATCCTAACATCCAACATGTCCATAGGCCCAAAAATACCGAGCTCACCATTAAAAGCCGCCTCATTCATCATATCATCACTTCACAACATTCTTCCTAGGAGTGGCTCATATGAATACATCTCTTATCTCGACCTTTTCCTCATTTGGTGTATTCTTAAAAAGGTCAAACTTGATCTTGCATTTTACATTGCTTGGCACATGGACTCATGTGTTAAAAAGAAGAATGCCGCTCTTCCTTGTGGTCTCCACATCACCTCCATTCTTGAACATTTTGAAATCAACTTAAGTGGTGAGAGAGAGACTCGAAAGGTCATTCCCACGGATGTTTATGGAGTCACTATCATGAGACAAATGAAATATTCTCTTAAGGACAACATTTAGGTTAAGAGGGATGCAATTGTGGAAGAGGAACTTGATGAGGAAGCTCAAATGGAAGAGGATGGAGCTCGTGAAGATGAAGAAGCAATGCATGAGGAATCAGAGCCTCCAACCGCACCTCTAATGGCTCCTAGCTCCTCTTATGCTAATGAGGATACCTCCAACTAATTTTAGGGCTTATGGACTCCCTGGCAACTAGCATGGAAAACCTCACCAACTTGGTTACTAATCGGTTTTCGGATTATGATGCTAATTTTGCTACCTCGGCTCAAACCATGGAAGATATCAATGGGCGTTTAAGGAACCATGGCATATAATTGTACTTGTTTTCTATTTTGTTTTTTATGATGCCAAGGGGGAGAAATATATGAAATTTTGGGTAATTGTTTTGATTTGTTTTATGATGGAAATGTTTACTTTAACACAACCTTTGTTTTTGATAGCATAGTACTCACGTGTTAATTATAATGTTTCAACCTATGTTGATTGGTACTCTAATCTATTGGCTTATGTTAACAAAATATGTGTATTCTCATATCTTGCAATGATTGGCTAAAATGCTTATATATATTGATTGCTTGATTGTACTTAATGACCATTTGATCTATGCATGAAGATAGGGGGAGATTTAATAATCTCTTATACATATATATGCATTACCTTAGGGGGAGCTTTTCAAGAAAAGCTTCGAAATTATTATTCTTGTAAAAATATCATATCATATGTGTCATCATCAAAAAGGGGGAGATTGTTAACCTCAAGGTTTCAATACCTATTATTTGGCTAATTAATCCAATGAAATTTATGTAATTTTGATGATAACAATGATTTAAAAGATATTCATAAATGATATTTTCATGTGAACTAATGATTTTTGTTTAAAGCATAATGTTCACTAGTTATGTGATTGGACCGACATGGTCAATCAAGAATCAAGCAAATGCAAAGTTGTCAACATTGAAGATCAAGTCATCAAAACCCAAGTCAAAGGAATCAAGCTCAAGAATCATGTTCCAAGACAAATGAGAGTAAAAGTTAGGTTTTGTAAAGTTTATTAAGTTTTGATCTTTATGACTCAATTTTAAAACCAACTCAAAATGATTTTCAAAAGTAATTACTTAGTCCTAAATTCATTTTAGAATAATATTTATATAGGACGAACATGTTCTCAAAGAAAATAATCAAACCACTCAAAGAAATAAAAATTATAAAAGTTTGATTATTCAAAACAAAACCAAAAATAACCTAAGGTTGGAAAACCTAGATGCAAGCGACTGTATAAGGGATCCAAGCGACTGGATTTAGTCCAGCCAACTGAATTGACCCAGTCGACTGTAAATTTCAACTCGAGAGTTTCTATCCAAATCTGCTCATTTAATCCAGGCGACTGATACTCAATCCAGGCAATTGGATATCCCAAAATTTAAATTATAAAGGCTAGTTGCTCACTATAACGGATTATTTTTCAAATGATTTTTTCCATATTTATAATCCAGGCGACTGCTTATATGTCGAGGAAATTGGATTGCTTGAAATTAAAATGAACAGCTAGGTCAGCCACCATAACGGAAAGAAATCAGTTTTGGCTATAAATACTACAATTTCTGATTTTCAAAACACAAGAGAGAACACAGAAAAACCCTAGAAACTTGCTCTCTATTCAATCAAAATCTTTCTCAAGCTTAAATCCTTTTACTTTGATTCAAAACCAATTTTCTCATAATAGTTGTTGAGCCATATTGATGAATTCCTTGATATACTATTAGAGTGAGCATAATTGTGTACTTCTACTCTTTGAGAGAGCCTTATACTGTACAACAATCCCTTGTTGAAATCTTGTGAGTGTTTGTTAGGGTTTGGGTATAAATCCTAAGGACTGGAAAGAAGCTTTTCATTCGGTGGTTACTCTTGACCGTGTAAGCAAGATTGTAACAGTTTATTCTTCACCCGAAAGAAGATTGTCCAATAGTGGATTTGGGAATCCTTAAGAGGTGTTCTTAAGGCGGGGACGTAGGCGGGGAAGTAGAACCTCGATAAAAATCACTGTGTTTGATTTTCTCTCTCTCTGTCTCTCTTACTTATTCAATTGCTTATATACATTTGTGCTTGATTGCCTATTATATTTCTATTGCAATTGAACTGTGTTCTTTTATTTGCTTATTCAATATTTGAAATTTGAAAAAAGTTTTTAATTCCGTAATTTAAATAGAAAAAGCCTCAACCTAAATCACCCCCCCTCTTAAGTTGATATTTGGGTAACAGTGGGATCACATACCTCATTCAACAGAATGGGTTGTATTTAAAGACCATCCCATATTCTGTGGGAAATTATCTAAAAAATGGGCAGTAAACCTACTAGCTAGTCATCCACTCAAATCAGTTTAGGGGACATATGTTGTGGCAGTAGTCCAATTTGTAAACAGATGAGACATGTCCAATGACTTTTGGGCATAGTAAATGCTAATGTGAAGGAACCTAATGGAAACTTTTGAGGGTGACTATAGTGGTCGGTTGACCAGAAGGGAAGGATCCATAGGTTAGTAACTATGTCATACTGAGATGGATGGTTGTTCTGGCCGACTGTCTTGGAGGAAGAGATCCATAGGTCAATAGCCAAGTTGTTTGAGTTGACTATTTGAATAGCTCGTCTTCTTTGGCAACTTGATCTTTGGTTTAGGGTTCAATCATCTCTTGACCAACCCCTCTCCCCCCACAAAAGTGAAACTATATGTTTCATTGTATTTATGTACATCCTAATTAGCGATTTTTTTTATGTTAAATGTGAAACAACGTTTTCCTTTCATATTACTATTATAAATTTAAATAAATTAAAAGAATGGAAGAAATATAAATGAAAGTTTGGTATACTGTAATAATGATTACTTGGGAATAAGAATAAGTATTATATGGAATAGAAGAAACTATATTGGAATAATTTTTCCTATGCATTTGTTTGGTGATAACATAGGAATAGAACCCTGAATATATATTTCACAGTTTGGTATTGTAGACACCCCATTTGACTACCCTTGTTTAACCTCAAACCAAGGGTAAAATTGACTTTTCACATCACAATGGCAAGATCGTAATTTTTACCGTGTGATTGTCTTAGATATAATCTCAATTAAATCTAGGCATCAACTAAAAATTTATCGCTAAATCAAAATTTAATAGTAACGTTGCATAGTTAAAATCGAAACAAACCACACACGACCATAGCCTTTTAATTTTAATTGGTTCTCAAAGAGAAATAAATATTAATGAATCAGGTGTCAAGATTTAAATTAATCTTGCACACACACATGGGAAAACTAAATTCAAAATATGGAGTTACCAAATTATGAGATTTTAATTAATGGATTGATAACCCCAATGAATGTGGGGGTCAAAGGGGTTAATAAGGGCTGAAAATCAAGCCCCCAAACGGTAAAAATGTGCCAAACTAGGCCCAAAATTTGGATGTCCAAAAAACCAAAAAAGAAAGTGCTAGTCCATTTTTAAGAATCGTATTGCAAGGCCATTTTTCCATAGAATACGTGCGAATTTGGAAATCCTTATTTCTGAGGAAATTGTATACTTTTGTGTTATATTTCCAACGCGACAGAATGTAACTCAATACAATATCAGACGAGAGAGTTCTGACTAAAATACTGAAGCGTCCTCAGATTGCCAAATTTTCCGATTTTGGCTCCAGATCTCACATTTAGGCTTTGTAGGAGGCACGAATTTGGCTAACCTTGGAGACTCTAAACCCTAACCCTAGCCTCCCACACATACCTATATATACATCCTATTCCCCCATTGTCAATGGCCGAAAAATTCACTAAGAGAGTCGTTAGATTTTTCACGCTCTCACTCTAAGCTCTAAAGCTTTTGAAGGTTAAGAACCCTCTTTATAGGAGAAGGAATTTGTTCCCCTCCAAGTTTGATTTCATCAACCTCCATCATATTTAGGGAACCCATGAGTGAAAAGGGTGAGTTTTAATCTCAATTTTCTCACAATTGTTCAAGACCTCTCAAGGTTAGATTAAAAGAGAGGAGGTGTTGTTTTGGTTCCTTCAAAGAGGAATCCGAAATTTTCTACAATCATCAAAGCATACAAGATTCCGCGGAACTAATTTCCCTTGTATTCAGGTGATTATCTTTCACCTCTTTTAAATTAAATGCCTATAACATGCTTTGATTGGTGTTTTGAGTTGAGATTAAATACATTATTGTTTGGAATACTCTAAAACATTTTTGAAAACCATAGAATGTTTAATCTTGTTTATTCCAATGCTTATTGAATCTCTTTTTTATACCATGAAATCAAGCATGCTACTTTTAAATTATCCTAAAGGATTTTTCAAAATTTTGTTCACGTAATGATATGAATCTTGTTTGTCTTGACATGTTGGATGCAATTGATTGATGACATGGATGCTTAGTCATTAAACCCTAGAAGACCAACTGTGGTTGGGCAAGATAGGTGCCTAACACCTTATCATCTTGTAACATAGTCCCTGAATCAAGAATTAAAGTTGCAAACCAACCCTATCCATTGTAATTTTACATTCTCTAAAGATGTAAATTGGAGTGAGAAATCACATATTTTTCTTAGATTGTATCTTGGATTATTTCCATATAAGTTGTTAATTTTATGTTCAAAGATGTAAATTTTACATGTTTATCAATGAGAATGAGACGTTCAATTTCAATGTTCCAATTGTGGTTTTCTTGAGGTTTCCATTAGGGTTAAAAGGTGCTTAAATTTACTTCATTCATCTTTATAACCCGAGGCCCATTTGGTAAGGTTTGAGTCGTGGCTCTCACAGGTATATAATAAAATTGAGTTATATTCCAATGAAACTTCCTAAAAATACTTTTCTATAATTATATTGATACTTTTTGTGGGTCTAGCTTATCAAAAAATTATATATATATATATAAATATATATATATTATATATATATATATATATATATATATATATATATATATTATTATATTATATAATTGTATAATTATTATCATTATCCTTTGTTCAAAATTGACAAAACCTTCCCTAAATATCAAATTCTATTAAATGACTAATTCACTTGCCTGAATAAAATGATGACGTATAAAACAAACTTGATTTAAAAAAATAAAAATAAAAGATAAACTTTTCACAAAAAGTTAATACTTATTTGAAATTTAAATTAATACATTAGAAAACAAAATGAGTTTGTAATTTGTTTTTATTTTACTTTATTAAATTTCATATTAAAATATAAATTGATTAGGGCTATACTTGTGAATATCTTTCTCTTTTTTCAAAATTTAATTATTACAATCAATAATTATAAAATGTTACCTTTATAGAAAAAATATATTACACTATTACCGATGTTATATATATAAGACAGAGAGAGAAAGAGAGATTTTAGGGAGTGGTAGCCTGGATTTTGGGAAATTTTTTTATTTTTCTTTATTTATTATGTGACTTAATGAATAACTATTATAGATTTTAGGTAAGAAATCAACTTGATTATATTAAAAAAGATTGAAGCCGCAATATTTATTTCACTTAAGATTGGGTCTCTCTACTAAGTGTTCTACCTATGGCTTCAGGGGGTATTCATGTTTGACATATGCCTGCTCTAACCGAAATCTTTGGAGATGATTTCGTACTACAATTTGGTGGAAGAACTTTAGGGCACCCTTGGGGAAATGCACCTAGTGCCTTTTCATTTTAAAGAAATATTGAAAACACAACCAAACAATTGAATGATAATTACAAAGGTATACTATTATTCCTGAATCTAAACTTGCCTACCAAATCTGTCTTAATATTTTGAAATAAGATATATATATATATACAATAAAACATGATTATAAATTTTAGACAATTAACTAAGTTTTGAAAAAAAAAAAATAAAAACATCTATACTATGTGTAAAACCAAAACAATTTGATTTTTGGTTGACATATGAGGTCACATCCTATTTTCTTAAAATGATTATGCCCATCCTAAACTTGTCACTGTTTTTGGATGCATGTCTTTGATATTAGAATACTCATACTCAAATCTAATATTGTCTACCTAAGCCCCGCTTATAACTTATTTGAATATATAGCTAGAAGCCGTGGACAAGTTTTGAATTCATGAAGTAAGGGTTTACTTCCCTTAGAAATTGCATGTCATGAATCAGCTCATCATTTCTTTCATACACTCCCAAGTGGTATGGTAACATTAATAGGCTCCCGCCATCAAATGCGATAACCTAAAGGTTTTCAATTTTTGTCTGCAACCATTAGATTCAATTTATAAAGTACAAACTTGGATCTCTTAAAAACTTTTAAGACACTTACTTTATCTCAATGTATTGACTTATTTTGTAATGATATTTGCTAATCTGTCTTACTTTGTTTATAACCACTAATTACATAATTGCAAGGTTTGATGCATTTTAATGTGTATATGAAATAATTGTTTATATATGAAGCACGATTCATATCACATGTCTAACCTGCCTTTGAGAATACACACGTATTGTCACATTCCAAATCAGTAATATAATTCAGAATCGGACCAGCATGCTAATACCAAGTCTGTGCTCGATATTAACACGAACCAACTAAACTTGAGTATAGAAAATTTTCTTTTCCTTTATCTTTTACTTAGTCAACATACTGATAAGAATTTACTTATTAATCTCGAGGTACGGACCACTTAGTCCGACCACAGGAAGTGATAGAAACAGAGCAACTACGACAATAACCAAAATCACTAGGATCAACTAGTCACATTCATACTATTGTATCTCTATGGATCATACTACGTTAATTACATAACAGTGGAAGACTAAAATTGACTTAATACACATTACAAACCATATTGTTTCAATGATATGTCTAACTATACAACACATCAAGGAACTCTCACTACTTTCAAAATAAACAACACATCAAGGAACTCTCACTACTTTCAAAATAAAACATTCTAAAACTAACAACACCACTGTTGAGACCTTTGATGTAACAAGGAAGGTACTTGCTCAAAAAGGGATGCGTAGCATGAGAATATAGCAACATGCATGAGTATGATAAATAAAATATCATTTAAATGTGTATATGACTTGCTTGCAACTCAGTTCATGCTAAAATGATTTCATGAGTTACTTAAACATATGCATTTCATACTTATGAACATAATATGTGATGGCTTGTAAGGAATAATATAACTGTGAAAATCTGAACATATAGCATGATTTTTTCATATATATAAGCATAACATGTTTCCTTAAACTGTTCTGAAAACATATCTTATACTATTGTATAGTATTGCAAAAAACTATATGGAACATGTAAATGTAAAATATAACATGTTTGGAT
Organism: Fagus sylvatica; assembly: GCA_907173295.1. Lineage (NCBI taxonomy): Eukaryota > Viridiplantae > Streptophyta > Magnoliopsida > Fagales > Fagaceae > Fagus > Fagus sylvatica. The sequence goes on along the minus strand of OU015767.1, from coordinate 5,986,355 downwards.
CTTAGTCATATTAACTATTCTTTAAACGTGGGACTTCTGTGATTAGTCCTGGGTGATATCCATCATAATCTGTGATTAGTCGTGGGCAGTGCCCATCAAAATCTGTGATTAGTCCTAGATAGTGCCCGTCATAATCTAACCCACTAACTTTGATTAATCTTGAATGATGTCCATCGAAATATATGATTAGTCTTGGGCGGTGTCCATCATAATCTCTGATTAGTGCTGGGTGGTGCCCATTGAAACCTGTGATTAGTTCTGGATGGTGCCCATCGAAATCTTTGATTAGTCTTGGACATGCCACACTATCTAGCCATTGCCAGATCTTTCCATGGAAAGCCGGTACTCTTACCTCTACCGATGTAGTTCAAAAAGTGTTATATGACTGGATCCAAGTTTTGAATCTTAATAAACTCATGGCTTTAAAATTCCTTTCATAATTCAAATTTTCAAAACTTGAATCCTTCAATAAAATCATTTATAAATCTCATGTTGAATAAATTGCACTTTTGTGTTCATAAAATAAATCATGCTTGTTTATTTTTAATCTCTCTCTTGCCTTACTAAGCCAAAGTTCATAGTATATCCACAACTTATTTCTAAAATCTATCTTAACTGTACTCACTCAAAACTGTTTCTAAATCAATGCACATTTTCTTTGTAAACAAGTATCAAATTGAGTTTAATAAAAGTATTGATAAAACATATATAGATATATTCTTAAAAAAAACATGGGCTATTAACCCTCATGACACAATCCCTTACCTCGATCCAACAGCAGACTGCTGTGGAGTTCTTTACTTTCCTTGTTCAATCCCTAGACCAGAGAATATTAAAATCCAATGGTTAGTAGACATTCTAACTCACAAAGGCACTCATGCCTTACTTAACTATCAACTCTATAGTTTTTATAATCTTTCTCACATCCTTACCCTTATTAGGTTCCTAGGAGTCTCTATAATTCAACTCAAAGGCAACCAAACAACCAAACATAGCATTAGTGAGCAAAACATCAAAACTAGTTCTATTTACTCCCTAAAATAGAAACCATATTACAGGACTCAAAATATTTCTTTTCTATACTAGATGGTATAATTAGGACATATCAAAATTCACTCATTCATTAAACACATCATTTATCATGCATAACAAATTTCAGCTCAATTTATTTATCCAATTGCAAGAATAAATTCTTCAAAGTCACACTATTTCATGTGGCTGTCAATCTAATCACCTACAGGACAATCCTCAAACATTTTATTTGGCCAACTCAAACATTTTAAAATACCATTAAATTTCATATGGGAACACTAATATTAGTTGATAAGTCATGAAATATGACTTATTAAGCCTATTTTCTAAGGTTTTTAATAGAATCATTTTGCATTTTATTTAGTTGTTTGCAAATCTTTGCATTGTTTTATTTCATTACGTTGCATAAAAATAATTTATTTGCATACATTATTTTAATTTTATAAAGTCCAAATTTTATATTTTGTTTTAGGTGCAAATTAATCTTTGAAAAGAAAAAGAGAAGAAGAAGAAAACAAGCCCAAAGCCCATAAGGCCCACAAGCTCACACTCTCATTTTCTACCCGCATCACACAAGATCACTCCTCAAGGAGCTTTAATGAAGCTCACTGGGAGCCTTACTTTGGCTATGGATTGCACATTCCCAAGACTTACCCACATCACACAGGACCAAATTTGTAAGAGCATCTCTAGGAGACTACATTTTTATCTCCACATGTGGAGATAACAGCCACTTTCTATTTATTTTTTTCAGATACACTCTCCAGCAGACTTTCTATTCTTTCTCTACTCTATTTAAATATACTTTCTTTATTCTTTTATCCTATTTAAATATTATATTTTTTATTCATTCTTTATCATTTCTTTATTATTTCTTTTTCAATATTTAAAGATCTCAACGGTCATATTCTTTTAGTATAAATAGGACTATTTCATATCTCTAATTTCCATTCACCTCAAACCAAATTTTCTCTTTCATTAATCTCAAACTCAGTTTTCTCACTCACTATCAAACCCAATTTTCTCTTTCATTATCAAACCCAAATTTCTCTTTCATATACTATGGCTCGTGATTATCAAATGAAGGAAATGGAAATGGTTCTTCTTGAGTCCGACTCTAATGATGAAATTGAGATACTTTCAATTTTTGCAATGGAAGAAGAACGATTGAAAAGAGAGCGAGCATCAACATCACGTCGTGGTTCAATTCTAGGCCGTAAGGTCATCAAGCGCGATTATTTGCAAGGCCAAGAAAGGCTTTTTCGTGATTATTTTGCAGAATCTCCAGTTTTTCCTCCTCATTTATTCCGAATGAGGTTTCAGATGAGTCATTGACTTTTTTTTTTCATCTTCAATCTGCACTAGAAGCGCATGATCCATATTTCATCCAAAAAATAAATGCTGCTGGAATGCTTGGTTTGTTTTCCCTTCAAAAGATAACTACTGTACTAAGGATTCTCACTTATGGAGTAGCAGTTAATTCTACTGACGAGTATGTGAGAATTGGAGAAAGCACTGCAGTAGAGAGTCTAAAAAAATTTGTTAAAGCGGTGGTTAATATTTTTTCTGAAGAGTACTTGAGGTCACCAAATAGCAATGACATTGCTAGGTTGGTAGCGGTTAACGAAAAGTGTGGATTTCCAGGAATGTTGGGGAGAATTGATTGCATGCATTGGAAATGGAAAAATTTCCTGACAGCATGGAAAGGTCAGTATACTGGTCATTCTCGTGAACCAACACTTATTTCGGAAGCAGTAGCTTCATATGATCGTTAGATATAGCATGCATTTTTTGGCCTACCTGAGTCTCATAATGACATCAACGTACTACAGCATTCTTCTATATTTACAGAGCTTGCTCATGGGCGTGCTCCTCTAGTGAATTACTCAATCAATGGTCACAATCATACAATGGGATATTATCTTGCTGATGGTATATATCCACAATGGTCAACTTTTGTAAAAACAATCTCAGCTCCACTAGAAGCAAAGAAAAAACACTTTGCTAAAGTTCAAGAGGCATGTAGGAAGGATGTGGAATGTGCATTTGGAATACTTCAATCAAGATTTTCAATTGTGCGTGGGCCTGCACGCTTTTGGGATGAAGCAACTCTCAATGATATTATGAAGCATGTATAATATTACATAACATGATTATTGAAGATGAGCGTGATCCTAATGGAGTACAACAAGGTGACGATTACGAACAAGTGCCTGAAAGCATCCCTACAACCATGTCACGAGAGCGTACAACTAAAGTTTAGAATTTCATTCAATCCCATATTCGCATTAGAGATAGAGAAACTCATTCTCAACTCCAAGATGATCTCGTGGAGCACTTGTGGCAACTACATGGCCAATCATAAGATTATCTAGTTTTGATTTTCATGCTTGCATTATTTATTTATGTTACTCTTTATTGTAATTTGAAGTTTATCAAATCTATATTAGTCTTGTTAAAGTTCTTTAAAATTCCATTATCAAATAAAAATTATATTAACACATATAACTTGCAAAACCAATGCTATATACTTTACCACATTAATGTTCAAAGTAATAAATTAGGTTATCAACCATAATAGCAAAGGACATTCAATGATAATAGCAACAAAAATTCAAAGTATTCTCTTAATTCATACAATACAAGAGCATTGATGAATATAATACAAAAATAATACAATACTATTTACTAATTACCAATTCTTCTCTTTGCAAGGATTTCCAATTGGCGTAGACGAAAATATTCTTGTTGCACTAGAGGCAATGTATCTACATCCATTATCATAATTTCCTTCTCCTCTTTCAATGTTTCCCTTTCCTCTTTCATTTTTTGCCTTTCCTCTTTCATTCTTTCCGTTTCCTCTTTCATTTTTGCCAATTGAATTTTTTCTTCCTTAATACAAAGACGCTTATTCTCTAGCTCCATGAATTCAACACGACCCCTCTCAAGAAATTCCATTCTTGTTACATTGTAATTTTTTTTTCTTCCACCATGACATTCAACATCACTTCCACATTTGAACTAGTACCTTCCACATCACTTCCATATTTGGAGTTTCCATCATATATTCATTATATGTATCTTCTAAAAGATTAATGAAATTGAGGGTTTCATTTTGAGAATCCATCCCTAAGGAAAAATACAATACAACATGTTCATTAAATCAAGTTTGGATCAGAACAAAGTGCAGCTATATTAGGTATCAATTACACATGAAAATTTAGGGATGGATTATTGTCGAAAACAAGATTAGATATTAAAATAAAGAAATTATATTTTAGACAAACAATCTGCAATAGAATGATGAATTAAAAAATAAAACTATAGCTAAACAGTGTTTCCTTGATATTTTATCAAACACCTTGAGTTCAGCAAGCAATTTACTAGTTCAACAAGCAAGTTACACAATCCATCTACCCCAATCCAAAATCCCTTCCAATCCAAACTCAATCCATCCACCCCCAATCCAAAATCAAGCAAATATCACTTCCAATCAAATCCAAAAACCCACAATGAAACAAACACAGCAAAAAGAGTGAGAAAAGTACCTGAGATCGAGCCAAAATTACCCTGTGCCAAGAATGGAAGAACCACGGCTCCACCACCCCAAGCCGAGATTAGTAGCGTAAAAACCCCAAGCCGAGACCTAGATTGGTGCAAACACCCAACCCAGGCCGAGATCGGCTTAAAAACCCCAGAAAAAAAAAAAAAAAAAAAAAAAAAAAAAAAAAAAAAAAAAAAAAAGCCAAGAAAAATTGGCCAAGTCAAGATTGCTGTCAACCAGGCTGAGATGAGATCGAGATCAGAAGAACAAGACCAGACCGAGAACGGCAACACAAGACCAGACCGATATGGGTACCAGTTGGGTTTTGATGAAATGGCCAAGAAATGGGTTTGTGGAGATGGTTTCTTTTTAGAGGGAGATGGAAATGGAGATGGGATGGCGAGTTAAGCAATGATTTGGGAGAGGAAGGGAGCAGCTGCCGGAGCTTCAACAGAGGAGAGAGGAGAGAGGGCTGGAGAAAATAGGATGAAAGAGAAAGGAAAAAAGGGAAGAGAGAGAAAGCTGTCGTGAAAATGGAGAGAAGATTAAAAAAAAAAGTTTAAAAAATGGGCCGGTTAAGATTTTTTTATTCAATGAAGAATTATAGTAGCTTTTCATTTTTGAAAAGCTACTGTAGCACTTTGGCAATATGAAGAGTAAAATAGAGAGATGTTGGAACATCATTTTTTCATTTTGGCTCTCCACATTTCCAAATAGAGAGCCAAATGGAGAGTTGTTGGAGTTGCTCTATGGAACTTAAATGATTCACGCGTGGGTTTGTTTCTACCGTGAGTTGCATGCTCCCTCTTCCTCCCGCGATGCATTAGATTACTTCTCCATTAAAGCCCTAAATGAATGAGGCATGCACAGTAACTGGAGGGGGAAGCTGCCGCCTGGGATTTTTTCTTTCTAGTTCTTTTTCTTATTTTTTCTCTCTAGTTTTCTCTCTAGCATGGATTTTCCTAGTTTTTCTTTTTGTAATTTCTTAGCCATGGTTTGCTAAACTTTTAGCTAGGGTTATGAGTGAACTCTAATATTTTGTCTATGTGTATTTGGATTATTGAGTGTTTTTAATGTATCAATGATAGATTTGTGATTGGTTATATGTTAACATATTATTGATTTAATATGATTTTTGGATATATCGAATGCATGAGTCCGTGATTCGTTATGATTTGAGAATATATCCAATGCTTTCGTATGTTGACAATGTATTGAGATTTAATATGATTTTTGGATATATTGTATGCATGCTCCATGATACATTATGATTTAAGAATATGTTGAATGCTTAATCTCCTCTCAAAACCAACTTATTTTTCTATCTATCTTAATATTAGGAATGCTCTATTGTCAAATCTTCTGATTAGGTGAGTTTGCTCTCTAACCTAATCGAGTTAAAATATAATCCAAATTCATATAGTGAAATATTAGGTGGATCCTTGAAACCGTAGTGCCTTCCTCCATTAATTCTTCTAAAATTATTTAATTGCTTTTAATTACAGTTTTCATAATCTCTTGCTCCATCTTTAGGTGGAAATCAACCAAATTTATTCTTGTTTTCTTTTCATAATAATAAGAATTTTTACACTATGTCAACCATTCCCTGTGGTTTGACCTCGGTCTTACCGAAACTTTATTACTACTTGCAAAACTTGCATTTGGGTGCACTTTAAAAAATCGCAACAAGTTTTTGGTGCCGTTGCCAGGGAATGTGTTTTGAACACATTGTTTTAATTTCTATTCTTTTTATTAGTTTGCCAAATTCTAATTTTAATTAGTTTTTCTTTTTATTTATATATTTTTGTTTTCTTGTGGGTACCAATTCTCATCAATAAGCAAAATTTGGAAAACCATCAATTTTTTAAAAGCTTCTCAGTAAACAGTTCCAATTTGTTTGAACTTAGCATGTTTAGATTTATATGAGAGTTTGGCAACGTGATCATACAAATCATTTATATAGAGTAGAATTGGAACAATTTTCCGTTGATTTACCTAACTCTAATCTAGAGCCTTTTGATAATCTCATAATTATGGCTGATCATGATGAGGTTAACCAAGGGGAGAATGAACATAATAATGCAGTACCTGTTAGAACCCTTAGGGACTACCTACGACCCATTAGGGGTAGTACACCTTCGTGTATTGTATTCCCTAATGTTATGGGAAATTTTGAAATGAAACCGGGTGTAATCCAATTACTCACCAAGTTTCATGGGCTTGATTCTGAGAACCCCTATTTGCATGTCAAGGAATTTGATGGGGTTTGTGCCACCTTACAGTATAACAACGTTACTGATGACGTTGTGAGACTAAAACTTTTTCCATTTTCATTGAAGGAGAAAGCCAAATCTTGGCTACACTCCTTAAGGCCTAATACCATTAGAACATGGCAGGAGATGACTAGGGAATTTCTGAAGAAATTTTTCCCAACCCATAAGACTAATACTCTTAGGAAGAACATAATGCATTTCTCTCAAAAGGAGAATGAAACATTTTTTCAATGCTGGGTTGATTTAAGGATTTATTACTCGCATGTCCATACCATGGGTATGACACATGGTGAGTAATCAGTTTTTTCTATGATGGTATTTCCTCAAACATGAGGCAGTTTGTAGAGATGATGTGCAACGGTGAATTTATGAGTAAATCACCGGATGATGCCTGGGATTATTTTGATCTCTTGGCTGAGAATGCCCAAGTTTGGGAGACCACAAACACAATAGAGAGGGCAAAACCTGGACCTAGTTCTAAGGGAGGTTTATATCACCTCAAGGAGGAGGATGATGTAAATTCTCGAATTGCCAAATTGACTAGAAAGGTAGAGGCCATTGAGTTAGGAAAGATTGAGAGTAAAGCACCTACTTTCTTTGAGAGTAGTTGTGGGATATGTGAAACAAATTCTCATCTAACCAAAGATTGTCCCACAATTCTTGCATTTCAGGAAGTGTTACATGAGCAGGCCAATGTGGCCAATGCTTATAGGAGGCCCTTCAGTTCGCCTTATTCTAAACTTATAATTCCAATTGGCAAAACCACCCCAATTTTAGTTGGAGGAATGGGCTCTCCATTAATGAATCCCAAGGATCTTCTTCACATGCACCGTATGTCCCACCACATAAGAAAAGCCTTGAGGATACATTGCAGGTCTTTATACAAGGCCAAAATCAGATCAACCAAGCTGTAATGCAAGATATTCAGGAGTTGAAAAACTTAGTTGGTCAAATTGACTCAAAATTGAATGTAAGGGAAAAAGGGACTTTTCCAGCCTAACCCCAACCTAACCCAAAGACCCAATTTGTGGTCAATGAGGTTCAAAACCCTCACATAGAGCATGTCAAGGCAATCACCACCCTTAGAAGTGGAAAAGTGATAGAGAAAGATATCCCTAAGAAGGTTTTACCTTCTAAGGAAAATCAAGAAACTAAGGATGATGATGGGCCTAATGATAAGGAAAATAAAGATGATGAGGAAAGAGTCTACAAACCTATTGCACCTTTTCCTCAAGCTCTTCTTGTACATAAAAAGAAGGAAACAAATCAAGATATTTTGAATGTGTTTAGGTAGGTAAAAGTAAATATTCCTTTGTTAGATGCTATTCAACAAATCCCTTCTTATGCAAAATATTTGAAAGATCTTTGTATAGTGAAAAGGAAACATCATGTTCAAAAGAAGGCATTCCTAACAGAGCAGGTAAGTGCTATTCTCCAGCATAACACTCCACTGAAATACAAAGATCCAGGTTTTCCTACTATCTCTTGCATCATTGGTAATTTTAATATTGATAAGGCATTGCTTGACTTACGAGCTAGTGTGAACTTACTACCTTACTCTGTTTATGAACATTTGGGTCTTGGTGAATTAAAACCCACCAAAGTTGTTCTACAACTTGCAGACCGATCTATTCGTAAACCAAGAGGGATAGTAGAGGATGTGTTAGTAAAAATTCATAAATTCTATTTTCCTGTAGATTTTATTGTTTTAGATACACAACCTATTTCACATGCAAGCACTTCTATTCCTGTTATTTTAGGACATCCATTCTTAGCTACTTCCAATGCTTTGATAAATTATAGGAGTGGAGTCTTGAAATTATCCTTTGGTAACATGACTGTAGAGCTTAATATCTTTAACACGTGTAATCAACTTAAGGATGAAGAGGATATGCATGACGTTGACTTAATTGAAACACTTGATTCATATGATAAGAATTATGAATTATCATGCACTAATTCTCTCTTTGAATTTGCACAGGAGCAATGGAAAAGTGCAAAAAGAGGAGCTGTCAAATCATGAGATAGAGTTGTTGGAAACAAGTGACGAAGAGAAAATACTGGAGTTAGAGCCCCCACTAGTTGAGTTCAATTCTATTGATATAGAACCCAAGGAAACTTTCCCTGAGGTAACACCTTCTAAACTTGACTCTTTGCAAGCTGGTAAGCTTTTCAATGTTTTGAGAAAGTATAAGAGTACTATAAATAAATTGTCTAGAGCAATAAAGAGATTTAATTCTAAATCAGATAAGGCTAGATCAAAGAGGAAATTGCAATTGAAACAATGGAAAGAAAATTGGCACGATTCATATGAAGATTCCAAAATTTATAGACAAAGAATGCTTTTTCATGATTCTAAATTCCATTTGGTTCCTAAAAAGCTTAGATCCAGAGGGACAGGACATTTCATTGTAAAAACCATTTATCCTCATGGTGAAATAGGAATTGAGAACCAAAAGAATGGTAGGCCTGTTAAGGTTAATTGGAAATATCTTAAACCATTCCTGGAGAACTTTATTTCAGAGGGTGAATCCAACCCTCTGAAAGACCCTATTTAAAGGAATTGACTGGAGTAGATGCTTGTTGTACATAGTAGTTTTTTTTATTATTTTCTTTTCTATTTTTCTTTTGTTTTGTGGTTTCTAACCAATTGTAGGAAATAGCTTTGGAAATTCATCAATGCTACAGGTGTTTTCTTTACCTCTCCCTCATACTTCGTTTATTGGCATGTCTCTCATAATCTCATTCATATAATTTTAACATTGAGGACAATGTCTGATTTAGGTTGGGGGGTGTAAAAAGGATTTTTCATTTGCTATTTTTAGATAAGAAGTTAGAACCACCTCTATTGTAAAAAAAAAAAAAAAATGATTCTATGCAATGATGTCTTGACTTAATAACTGATTTTGTGATATTCAAATGCTTGGTTGGGTTATCTTTGAGAATTTTTTGAAACTCTAACTTGATTCAAATTTCATTAATGAGTTTAAATTTATGAGCACATGATCAGTTAACTAGGAAATCTGAATTATGTTCTTTGATTCTTGTTTTTGAGTAGTGAAAACCTCACTTGTTTCACTTTGAATTTGGCACGAGCATGAGCACGAACATGTAATTTGTGGGGTATGAAGTATGCATCCAATTGTTACACAATTAAATTGGTTGACTTGTTAGGCGATTAACCTTGGCATTATTAAAAAAATAAAAAAATAAATAAACAACCATGAGAGCCTATGATCAAAAAAGGTAAACAATTCAAATGGTTGAGATATGGGTGGCTAAGTTTAACTTCGTAGCCTTTTTTACTCGAGTTAGTAAACTTTTAGGGGTGTCTCTCCACCTAGTGCCCCTTGAGCCAACTGGTTCGGGAGTCACTAGTCTAACACTCGATACATGGGTCAATTAGAAAGCTTAATGGAGTTAGATATTGCACAGTCCAAAAAAAAAAAATTATGCCTTGGTTGACTTATCTACTGAGAATTTCATTGTCTTATATCATTGTATTGGAAAAATATTGAAACCCCATGACTATAAGTTAATTCACTTTACACCAAAGAGAATTTGTGGCGTTCCACTATTTAGCTATAAGTGATAGGGACTTAGTTTGAACTTCCTGAAAATTTTGAAGATGGAGTTTGTCTTTTTAAGCTTATCCATGAACAAGAACCATTGTTTTTGTGATACTTTATTCTCATTGATAACACAGTTGCATTTGTTTTAATTTAAAGTCAAGACTGAGCATATTTGTTGAAGTAACAAAACATTTGTGGGTATCGTTCTGGTAAGCCCTCACGAGACTATAACTCGTCCACTAGGGACACCTAGGGGTTTAAAGGCTTGTTGCATATGCTAAATGCAATCGAGAGTGCCAGCAAAAGTGGTGAAGTTAGGTTTATTTTGTTTTTTTAGTTTTTAGTTTGCTAGGGAGACTAGCAAAATTTAGGTTGGGGGGTGTGATAAGTCATGAAATATGACTTATTAAGCCCATTTTCTAAGGTTTTTAATAGAATTATTTTGCATTTTATTTTTAGTTGTTTGCAAATCTTTGCATTTCTTTTATTTCATTGCGTTCCATAAAAATAATTTATTTGCATGCGTTATTTTAATTTTATAAAGTCTAAATTTTATGTTTTGTTTTAGGTGCAAATTAATCTTTGAAAAGAAAAAAAAAAAGAAAACAAGCCCAAAGCCCACAAGGCCCACATGGCCACCAAAGCCCACAAGCTCACACTCTCCTTTCCTACCTGCATCACACAAGATCACTCCTCAAGGAGCTTTAATGAAGCTCACGTGGAGCCTTACTTTGGCTATGGATTGCACATTCCCAAGACTTACCCGCATCACACAGGATCAAATTTGTAAGGAACTTAAATGATTCACACGTGGGTTTGCTTGTGCCGTGGGTTGCATGCTCCTTCTTCCTCCCGCGATGCACTAGATTATTTCTCCATTGAAGCCCTAAATGAATGAGGCGTGCACAGTAACTAGAGAGGGAAGCAGCCGCCTAGGTGTTTTTCTTTCTAATTCTTTTTCTTATTTTTTCTCTCTAGTTTTCTTTCTAGCATGGATTTTCCTAGTTTTTCTTTTTGTAATTTCTTAGCCATGATTTGCTAAACTTTTAGCTAGGGTTATAGGTGAACTCTAATATTTTGTCAATGTGTATTTGGATTATTGAGTGTTTTTCATGTATCAATGATAGATTTGTGATTAGTTATATGTTAACATATTATTGACTTAATATGATTTTTGGATATATCGAATGCATGAGTTCGTGATTCGTTATGATTTGAGAATATATCGAATGCTTTCGTATGTTGACAATGTATTGAGATTTAATATGATTTTTGGATAGATTGTATGCATGCTTCATGATACATTATGATTTAAAAATATGTTGAATGCTTAATCTCCTCGCTAAACCAACTTATTTTTCTATCTATCTTAATATTAGGAAGTGCTCTATTGTCAAATCTTTAGATTAGGTGAGTTTGTTCTCTAACCTAATCAAGTTAAAATATAATCCAAATTCATATAGTGAAATATTAGGTGGATCCTAGAAACCCTAGTGCCTTCCTCCATTAATTTCTTCCAAAATTATTTAATTGCTTTTAATTACAGTTTTCATAATCTCTTGCTCCATCTTTAGGTGGAAATCAACCAAATTTATTCTTATTTTCTTTTCATAATAATAGGAATTTTAACACTGTGTCAACCATTCCTTGTGGTTTGACCTCGGTCTTACCAAGACTTTATTACTACTTGCGAAAACTGCACTTGGGTGAACTTTAAAAAATCGAAACATCAATCTACTATACACAGTAAAAGTTTTAGAATTATCTGACCTCTGTACGATTTATAAAAATTTCCACAACTCAGTGTACGCATATATTTCCTGACAGATTTAAGGTCTGAAAATAAAATTCATAACTCATTCAATACCAACCCAAATTCTGTAATTATTAACTCTAAATTCAATCCCTATGTGTTAGGTTTCATTATATTCATACTTTGTATCCAAATTTCACAATTACAATTTATAACCTATTTTATAAACTTCAAACACAGAATCTGCCTAAGTGACAGATTTGCAGGGTTTTATCTTAAATTCCCAAAAAAAATAACAAACCTCATTATTTTCCTATAAAATTTCATATACATAACCTAGACCTATAATAGATTACTCTAGAGAAAACCGTTTCCTCATTACTATTTAGAAAAATCCCATAATTTCGTGCAACTTTCTACTCACTACAGAAAACAGAAACAAATTGTATTTTTCCTCAAGAAACTTAACAACTATCAACCATTAGCCAACAATCCTCCTAAATCCAACACATGCAACATTTACTTAAGCTTAATCTCATCATGCACAGTCCATAGAACTCACAAAAATCAAGCAAACACAATTTCCACATCAAACTTAAGAAACTAACATGAAATGATAAAGTCTCCACACCCAACATAAATTCCATCAAAGAACACTACCAAACCCATATGCATGTCCATAAAAATTCACATTCCTCAACCCTAAATCATAATCTCATAACCCCATAACCTCAAAGCATAAGAATCCAAAAGATCAACCAATAATTTCAACTATACCCATTTCAAAACTAGACTAAAATCATAAACCTTTACCTAGCTTATGATTTCTTGATGGAGGAAGTGCTAGGCTCACACTAGCATGAACTATTGGAGAGAAACATAGAGGGAACCAATTGAAATGTCCCTAGAAGTTGCTGGAACCGTTGGTCACTAAGGGAGAGGAGAGCATTTTGTTTCTTTTGTTTTGTCTATGTTAGAGAAAATGAGAGAAATCAAATGGTGGGGTGGGACTTGAATGGCCAGCCACTAAAGGAGGGTATTTTGAGTGGATTCCATGTGTCATCATGCATGGGAAGGTAGATTTAGGGTGGAGACAAGTGGCCAATTCCCATTGGACACCAAACTTATGTGTGCAATGACCCTTTTGCCCTTATGTTTACTATCAATTACATAGTTTAAGGTTTATCTATAATAAAACTATAGGTATCTATGATATTATACTTACATTAATATTCTTTTACTATTACTAACATTAATCATGTAGCATCACTATATTCCTCTATTTCACTTTGACTATTAAATAGTTACTTGATATATCTATTAGCAATACTAATGCATCTAAGTTAACGTAGTGTGGTAATTATCCAATTTAAATTAACTTACTATAAGAATTTTTTAAACCTAAAATCCTTTAGTGACTTAGTACTAATATAATTAATCTAAAATGTTTAGGGGTGCGGGGCATCACATGTATTCACCTAGAAATGTACTCGGACTTAGTGTCCTTGTGTTAATACGTGCATCACTTCACTATTGAACGCAAAGATTCACATGTCTATCTAAATGCACTTTTAATCAGTGTTGTCCTATTCCCTGAAAAAGCTTCGTAGGGCCAGGACAGTTGTAGATGCACTTAAAGCTTGAAGAAACTTGACTTAGGCTTTAGTCGACCTCAAAGGTCCCTGTGAGATACCATTAGGGCACCTTAAGGGGTCTTTTGTGCTATTGAACCTTTTCAGGGTTGAAAGCAGAGAACAAGGAGTCGCCACCTGGTTTATAGGTCCAAGAACCATAAATATGACTTCATGCACAAAAGGACTACTCCTTACTAGGTCTGGAGCTAAGGTACGTCTTAGGAAGGTGTTAGGCACCCAAGAACGCCTAGCCTAATGGCTGGTCTTCCTCTATATTACTTGATATTCTTGAAGGGAGTTTAAAAAAAAAAAATCTCTAAACACATAAAAAGCAATTAAACCTAAAACTATGACAATCAAGGAGCAATCAGATGAAAACTATGGCAAAATATTCATATGGAGTTGAAAGATGAGTTCTTACCTGAATCCAAACTTATCACCAAATTATAGGGAAACATCCCCACAATATTCAAATTCACAATTTTAATGAAAGTCATGTGATAAATCATAGAACATGCTTTAGCGAATAGATAGTCATGATATAAATTATTGAAGAATAAAAGTCATGCTTTAGAAGCAAGAAGCATGGTATAACTCATTGAAGAACAATAGTCATGACGACGAATATAATCAGTTCATTAAAAATGCTTGTGAACTCCTAGATAGCAAATCTAAGTGAAAACAATGATTGAATTAGTGCAAGTTTAAATTCATGAGAGAAAACTAGACATGGAACCATCAGTTTAACAAAAATAAACATGAAATAAAGGTTAAAACATGCAAACTAAACCTAAATTACACATAATGATAATAAAAAATTCAAGGAGGTTGGTATGAACTATTGAGAAGATCCATACCTACCCTTTAAAAGAGCTTGTAGCAAGCTAGCAATTTCACTGGTCTCTCAAACTAATCTCTCTGACAAAGTTGTGTGTTGATCACCAAAGGGAAAGACTTCGATGCCTATGATAATGATTGGAGTTTCGTGAGAAATGAACTAGTCTTCTAGTTCTTCAACTAAAGAATAGCTACTTCCTCAAGAACTCTTCATCACTACCTTCTTCTTTCCAACTAAGTAGGACTTTGCTGCTCTAGAACTATTCTCCTAAATTCTACTATACCAACACTTCTTGGTATTTTCAGTGCTTCTTTCGGGTCTCTGAGGTGTGTCTTCAACTGGGGGTATAAGGCTCCTTTTATAGCGAAAAAAAGGGTTTAGTTTGCTTGAAAATGGGGTAAACTGTGTTTTTCCCGCAAGAGACAGTTTGATTCCAACGATTAGGGTTTCTGGCCGGCGACACATGCGCCTCTTCACTACAGATAGATGCCTATATGAAAGTGGCGTACGCCTTTTAGGGTTTACAAATAGGTTTAGGCATGAATTTCTAGAAGTTTCTAATGGTTTTCAACACACATTGTCTTATAAGAGAACTTGGTAATCATCACTGAAACCGAAGACCATAAGTAATGACCGGTACAAATTTGGGTGTCTACAGTCCCAAAGTGTAAGGACCAAGATGACTGGCAAGTGAAAACAAAAACTTGACTTAGGTTTCAATCGGCCTCAAAGGTCATCAAATGTTAAGGACCATGATGACTGGCAAGTGAAAACCTAACTTGACTTAGTTCGGTCAACCTCAAAGGTCCCGAAGTGCTAAGGACTAGGATGACTGGCAAGTGAAAAGTGTGATTCTACTCAAACACAAGCTATGAATGGTCACCTAACTAACAGAAATGGAACAAACGAGCATGAAACAAACAAGCACGAAAAAACAAAATAAAAAAATGAGCACGAAACAAGCGAATGCGAAACGAGTGACAGAAAACAAAACAAATTCGGCCCTAAACGAATGGCTCCAACGGCCTCGAATGAGTGGCTTCAACAACCTTGTATTAGTAGAAACAACAAAGCAAAAACATGTCTACGATTTATGAAAGATTGCTTGCTTCCCATATGAAAGTTAGGAGCTAACAAACTAACACATGTATCTTGTTACCTTGGCCTCCATGGCACCTTTGGTCTCTATGACTCGACTTCGGCCTGATCAACCTCATATGGTCTCTACAACCCAAATTCAGCTGCATTTGGTCTCTACGACCCGACTTCGACCTCAACAACCGCATATGGTCTCTACGACCTGACTTCAACCTCAACAACCTCATTTGGTCTCTACGACTCGACTTCAACCTTAGCGGCTTCATTTGGTCTTTACGACCTGATCTCGACCTCCACAACCTTATTTAGTCTCTACAACCCGATCTCAGCCTCCATGGCCTCGTTTGGTCTTCAGGACCTCTCCTCGGCCTATATAGCCTTATCCAGTCTCCATGGCAACAGCCCGTCCTCTTAAGCCCACCTTGCTTCAGGACAAATTCAATCCCCACTTCTCTCATTGCACTCGACAAGTGAAAACTGGGGGCTATTGTGGGGTGTTAGATTTTTGGTCGGCCCAAAAGCCCAACCCATTACACATATGGGCCTAACCCTTGTAAGTTAGGCCTAATGACTTTTGTATCCCATTTTCTCTCTCCCTCTTTCCCATGTAACCTATATAAAGGTCTCATCTCTCTATTGAAAAGCATGAACAATAATAGTGGAAAAAAAGGCTAGGGTAGACGTAGGCACTATGGCCGAACCACGTAAATCTGGTGTTATTCTTCTCTCTTCCTCCCCATCCATGCTAGAATCCCATTTTTGCAGTTCCATCCCTACAAATAGATTTAGGAACGTATCTAAGCCCCTACAAGAATCTTGACACATCATATGTTCTTTAATTGAAAGAATATACGGTCTCATATATACAAACTCAATCATAATAAATGTTTATTACTAAAATATATTCTATATATAAACACAATATTAATAAATGTCCTTTAATAATTTTCATAACTATTAATTTTCATAATTAGAGAAAAAATCATATTATGTTAAACTTTTCGATGCATTGTATGGGTTATTGATTAGCTAAATTATATTAACAACAATTAGTTTTGAGCAAAATTATGATATGATAACACAATATCAATTTCATGAGCTTTTCCGATTCTCACCTATATTGATAAATTTTTGTAACAATTAATAGGTTATTGATTTTTATGCTAGAGATATCAAACTAAAAAGGGTAAATTACATTGACACCCCATCTTTTAGGAAAACTAGACTCGATACACCCTAGTTTGGGGAAATGACATTCCGCTCCCATATTTGCAAAATAATTAACACTCAGCCCATTTTCCCCCATTTTTAAAGAAATATTCCCCACTTAAACTTAAAATAATTGGAATATAATTTTTCTTTTTAACTTTGATTAGTTAGATATTAGTTAAAAGAATTAATATAAAATAAAAAGGGGATAGAGTGTTAATTATTTTGCAAATTTGGGAGCGGAGTGTCATTTCTCCAAACTAAGGTGTAGTAAGTCTAATTTCTTCAAAAGAAGGAAGTGTCAGTATAATTTACCCAACTAAAAATAATAATTTAGATGATTTTTTCTAAAAAGAAATAAAAAGTAGGTGCTCTAATTTTGCCCATATATGTATTGTTATCTAATATTCAAATTCAAGTAAAAGAGTAATTCATTTGCTCCACTAATTCGATCCAAATTTAGAAAATGTTTATTTGTACGATATATATGTAGATTCATTTAAACCATTTTAACTTATAAATTGTCTCAACACTATTTACCAAAATAGGCAAAGTTCAACTAATATGAAACCAATAGAGTTTATCGCATTAGTTTTTCTCCTATTCTTGGGCTAGATGTTTTGTTATTTTTATTTTTTTTGGCTAGGCCTTATAGTTTTAGCATAAAGCCTACTTTTTATATTGAATGTTTTACGATCGGTGTTTTTTTGTTTTTTATATTTTTCATAATTTGGTAGTTGGGGGAAAAGAGATTTGAACCCTAAATATCTCCGTTGAAAACACTAGGAAGTATCAAATTTCAGAGACAATTGGAGTAATCATATTTGGGAAGGAGTGCACCAAAAAAATTTGATTTAGATTGTAGTCTCACTCTATATATGTGAGCCAAAGCTAGAAGAAATTAGTAATAACAATCTTTTAAAAAAAAAAAATGAACCTTCCTACGCCCGGGAGAATAGTGAAGTGTTTGAACTTCGAAGAGCTCTAAACACTTAAATTACCCCCCCCCCCCCCCCACCAAAAAAAAAATTGACCTTTCTCCGATACTTTGAAATAAGATATAGTCATCACATCTGTCCCAATTGATATGATGCATACTTGAAGCCTAGAATGTAGTATCGAACACTAATTGCAACCAAAATAATGTAAATCATGGAAAATTATTCAGTAGTCCAGAACTACAAATAAATACTTAGTCCCCCTCTTGTTGTATATTTGTTATACATATAGTAATATTGAAGTGAGTTTAATTATGTTTGAAAGCATTAGTGACACATTTGGCACTTGGACACGTGGCACGTGCACGTGTGATTCTGATGCAGAAAATAACTAACTCATGAAAGTTATTTCTAATGTAGAAAATAACTAACTAATGGAAGTTATTTTTCTAAAAGGTTATATTGTTCTAAAATGGTGCCAATTACATTGGCTACAAATTAAAGTACCTATTCTTTATCATATACACAATTTTTTAAGGGACAAAGATTAGCTATATACCGATTTGCAACCATTGCTACAAACTGAACAGGTGTCATCATTTTAAGGTGGACACATGTGCACATGACCAGCTTAACCAAACTTAACTGTGTTAAGACTTCCCTCCATCAAACTCTCTCTCCTCTAGTCTGGTTTACCAAACCCATAACAAAATCCACAACCACCCACGGCAAGACCCACGACAAAATCCATAGCCACCCACGACAAAACCCACAACAAAACCCATAGCCACCCACAGCAAAACCCATAGCCACCCACAGAAAAACCTACCCTGTTCTCTCTCTACTCTTTGCAGTCCCCCAATCATTTTTATCCCAAAATACAACCCACCCACCAACCCATGAAAAGATCAAATCACACACACAAACACAAACACTTACACAAATCACACAAAAACACTTTCATAAATCACACACACCATCACCCACACCAGATCCGAGACCCACTCGGTCTCCACTACACAAATCACACAGCCACTGCATTCCTCAACCGTCAGGATGGTGGTGGTGAACAGTGGGGCTTGGTGTGGAGCTCGCACAAGCCATGGCCATGGAGGCCTCGGTGAGAGAGAGAGAGAGAGAGAGAGAGAGAGAGAGAGAGAGAGAGAGAGAGAGAGAGAGAGAGAGAGAGAGAGAGAGATCTAGAAGTTAAGTGAGCTGCTTTGATTGATCTAGAAGAGGGAGTAGCGGAATAGGGTTTAAGGGTGGGCTGGAAGTGACAGAGATATGGGAAGGGTTGGGGGGGACCGGCGAAGAGAGAAAGGCCTAGTATTTTCTAGGTGAGAGAGATAGGAGGTGAGAGAAAAATAACGGTGTTAAGGGATTTAAGCTAGTCATATGCAATGCACATGACCAGCACAAGTGTCCACCTTAAAATACTAACACCTGTCTAGTTTGTAGCAATGGGCTGCAAACCGATATGCAACTAATCTTTGTCCTTTTTTAAGAATACTCTTTAAAGGAATTACCGAAATTTGCTTTCTGTAATTGGTGACTTTGTTGTATTCTGGAGGTGAATTGCTTTAACCTGGAAGCAAAACTCTTTTAGAATGGGGGCAATTATCACCTTAAAGATAGTGATAATATCATACCTTAAAATTGCATTTATTTTCTTATCTTGACAAATTTCTCAACAATTTTAAAGTGATAATGGTTAAAATTTAGAATGCCGACATTATGAATCAAAGAGGGTAAGGAATTCAGGGCACAATGGCAGCAGGAAGGCGACGCAAGACCGTTGCTGATGGCGCCATTAATAAAAAATAAAAATAAAAAAAATGTGAAATATAGCAGGATGTGGTGATTGCCCGAGCAAAATAACTCTAGGCATGGATTCGGATGGACGGAGAAGTACGTTAATTTTCTTTCTTTTCGAAAGTTGTGTTTCTTTTCTTCTTGATTAATGAGTCACCGTCAATATCCAATATAATGTTGATAAAAGGAGGTCAATATTGACTCAAATTCTGCATTTTCTGTTGAAGGCCCAGGATATATATTCGGCGAGGATATTGACATACTCACAAATTTGTCATCTTATGGAGTCTCTGTTGCTAGTGGTGCTTTTTTTTTCGGTTATGAGATTTATCCCACGCTGATCAAGAGAAAGTTGGTTATAAGAGTATTCCCAATGGACTTCTTAAAATTTAAGCTAAAATTTGGCTTAAGACCCTACTTTTTCTATTTTAACTTACCATTTTTCAAAACACTCTCATCCGATACTCTATTCTTAACTCTATTTTATTAAAATATTATTTTTTTCTTTTATTTTTTTAATAACTTATATTTCTCTTCTCTCTCTTCCTTTCACCTCTCTCTCTCTTCTCCAAATGCCAAAGCTTGCCGTTGTGGCTGTGGGCGTGGGTCTGTAATTTCGGTGCCAACGGACGAAGGTGGAGGCCGACGGACGGCTCAGCCACGAGGCGGAGGACACCTCTCTGTCTCCAGCGATCCGGTCACGTCTCCAGCTCTCCAGCGATCCGGTCAAATCTCCAGCGATCCGGTCAAATCTCCACCGATCCGGTCACGTCTCCACCGATCCGGTCAAATCTCCACCGATCCGGTCACATCTCCACCGATCCACCGATCCAGTCACAGCCACGAGAGAGAGGAGCAGAACAGAAGAAAGAAAAAAGGAAGAGAGAGAAGAGCAGAACAGAAGAGAAAATAATAAAAAAATAAGATAGCAAATGAACAGTGCAAGGCATAAATGCCTTGCAACTGTAGCAAAAACTCATTTTGCCTCGCCTAAAGCTCGTCCGTTGGGAGCCCTTTTTTGGGCTTGTGAGCTAAATTTGAGTTTATTTTAGCTTTTAGCATGTCCATTGGGAATGCTCTAACATCTAAAAAGCAAAAGAGATAGACATGGTATTCTTGGCAATCTTATATGGTTAAGAATGGAACCCATGGTCTGGTGCTATTTTTTTTTTTAAGTGGTCTAGTACTATATACATCCGGTGGGCAGAGAAGATATTAATGGTGGAACCCAGATTGCACCATTTGAAGCACACCAATGCATTAAAGACGAACACATCTAGGATTTTCATCCTAGTGAATTGTGAGTTGATAAATTTAACAGTGCTTTTTATTTTGTCACATGATATTACAATAATACTTGTTGTTAGTATTATTATGTTTAGTATATATAGTGAGTGAAAGTAATTACATTAATTTGTGCATGATAGAATATAATGTAATATACTTATGTGGATTTACTCACCATACTCTCACATGATTAAAACCCATAAATTTGATGCCTGAAATGTAACTACCAAAATGCAAGAAAAAATGGAAGAATTATAAGTGCATAATCCCACATGATCGCATGTAAAGAGAATTTACATGGAAGGGATTGAATTGAAAATGTGTCCATGAGCGCAAGATTTCAGTTTAAATATGCACTATGACAAGCATTGTGGTGGAATCATTTTGATTTGATTGCTATATGGAATGTAGCTAAGTTTTAAACTCAAATTCACATTTATTATGAAAGTAGGCATCATTGATCATTTTGAAATGATTTGATGAGTGGTGAGAGGATTAAGGCTAAAGATAAGCGGATGTGAAATTTTGAATAATTGTAAATTTGAAATTTTGATTATTTCAAAGTGTGGGGGTTTCCATATAAGATATGGAATGTGAAAGCCCAAAAATGTGGGGTATTGAGATCCAAGTGTGTGGTGATCTTTAAAGGAGTTTCATGCTCGGAAAAAGACTAAGCTAAGACTCTAAAGATGTGTTTATGGATCAGGTTGAGAATCTTAAGGTCTTGGTGACTTAAGTGTGATATTATATTGGAATCAAGAGATGAATTTGACGAGGTTAAATTCTATGATTCTAGAAATATCTCAGAACCTAATCAAACACTAATCTTGACTGTAATGCAAGAATTTCTATTTGTAATAATAAGAAAATAGAAATGAGTTCACGAAGTGAACAACAAAAGAGTCAAAATATTGAAAGTGACTTGATCTCAATTTTTATGTAACTCTTATATGCTTTCTATAAGTTACGATCTTAAAATAAAATATGATTTTATAATCTCATGAGTTCGTATTTCCTAAAATCGTAAAAAAGTCTATAGCTATTGGAAATGAAAATTAAGGTAAAGTAACATAGTATGTAGACTATGTAAGTTCTCATTGAGATTGAGATGATGTTTTTCATTGTGTATGAAATAAAGCTTCTTGGTTTAATACTTTTCAAAAGTACAAAGAAGCTAACTCACCTTTGTTCCAATCTAAAATTTAACGAAGTTATTGAAAGCATGAGTTGAGTGTGCTAGTGCAATTATATATTGCACCATAAAAATAAAGCCACCATACTTTGAGAATTGAGAAGTCTAGACATTTAAAGTCTAAGACTTGAGTACGTAAGACAATAAATAGTTTGATGAGCTTATAACTATTTTTACGTAAAATCAAGTGACAACTTGATAAAATTATTTTACCTAAGATGTCTCGAGAATTGGTGAAAGGAAATATCTAGTGGAATGGGTTTGAAACCTTTTATATAAAAGTCACCTGTAATAGGAACCCAACCATATATTATCTACAAATCATTTTAAGGTTTAATGGAAAATAACAAGTTACAGTTATGTGGCTGGGATAGCACTGAAACATGTATGTTTTATTATGATAAACCCGTTCTAGGATATTCAGTGCAGACTGTTACGGTAATTTGAGAATAAGTATTTACTTTTAATGTAGTTCATGTTACTCTTTAAATTAATGTCTAAACTAACAGGCCATGAAAAGGAACTTCACCTATATGAATATAAGAAGTGGAATAACTTATGATAAAAGTTTAAGGTTTACTTTTGGAAATGTTCATGAAATGCCAGGATGGAGCACTTGGTTAAGTGAAATTTTTTATTATTATTGTGAGTTTATTCGTTGAAATTGGATGGATTAATATGTGTGTGATATTTCCATTTCTAACACAAAGAGTCTTGGTTTAAGTTGAGGCCACCATTGATTTTATCAGAAATTTGAGATGCTTACACTAATTATCAGAAATTTGAGATGCTTACACTAATTGAAGGTTTAAATCGAGAGATACCTTCTTATATGCATGACGATATCAGTATTTGACTAAACACTTCATATTACTAAGTGGGGGATTGTTGTATAATTGTTATATATAGAGTGATATAGAAGTAAGTTTAATTATGTTTGAAGGCATTAGTGACACATTTGGCACTTGGACACGTGGCACATACACGTGTGATTCTGATGCAGAAAATAACTAACTCATGGAAGTTATTTTTCTAAAAGGTTATATTGTTCTAGAATTGTGCAAATTAAATTGTCTACAAATTAAAGTATCTATTCTTTGTCAAATACACAATTTTTTTTAAGAATACTCTTTAAAGGAATTACCGAAATTTGTTTTCTGTAATTAGTGACTTTGTTGTATCCTGGAGGTGAATTGCCTTAACCCAGAAACAAAACTCTTTTAGAGTGGGGGCAATTATCACCTTAAGGATAATGATAATATCACGCCTCAAAATTGCATTTATTTTCCGATCTTAACAAATTTCCCAACACCTCTCACATAAATAGTGGGTCCTATCATGAATTTAATTAGTAGGACCCACCATTTATGTGATGAGATCCACTATTCATGTGAGAGAAGGACTACACATTTTTTTGTAGTCCTAAACTACTGAATAATCACACGTAAATCACGTTAATTTAAAGAGAATGAGAACCATCTTGCAATCCATTTTTCAAAATACATCCCAATTTCAACTGATATTAAGCAAAAGATTCTTGTCCTAAATAGAAGGTACTTGTGTTTATGCTACACATGTAAGTCGTGTGTAAAAATCTAACAAGTGGGATGCAAAATACAAGGATTGCATATTGTGGAAACTTTGGCTTACCAAAGAAGGTAATGTTGAGAGTTTCACGTAGTAGAATATTGTGGTTTAGAATTTGTTTGGGATGAGATAAAGATAGTGGCTTGGTTGTGACAACGAAAACCTGGCATAAAAGAGAAGCAAGCAAATAGGAGAAAAACCGTGCCACTTGCTTGAAGAGTAGAGGTTAAGAACTCCACACAAGCCTTGATAGACTTTGTTTTGTCTATTACAACTGAACCAATGCTGGTCTAAGTAGGATACGAAAATATATAAAAATTCAAACCTGAACCTATGAAATACTCTAAAATTTATATAACCACACTAATCTTGTCCACATTCTTAATATTTTGTTATAATAATACAGGGGTAATGATGTAGAATCAGATTTCAGCCTAAGGGTGAGGCCAGCTCTAGGCCTAGGCCAATTAGATCATTGCCTAACGCCGTCACGTTAAAAAAGTGCCCCAAATTTGTGAGTCACTAATTGGTTTTAGCGGTGAAAAATAAAAGTATATGTAGGTTGTGCATTCTCTCTCCCAACCTCAAGAAGGCCCCCAAAATTATAAGCAAATAGAAATCCAACTTAAATAAAACCCTAAGCTATATATATATTTAAATGCTATGAGTGTGCCGAATCATTATTGAAAATCAATTCCCCTAATGGCTTGAGACTTCAATTTTTGTAAGTCAATCTCTCATACAATAGATTCTCAAGATTAGCCATACAATCTCTCATACGATAACATACGATAATAGGCCATAAAATCTTTCTCTCTTTAAAATCAAGATTAGAAATTAAATTTTAGATTTATCATTTATATATATATATATATATAATTTTCATCTCTTTTTTTGTTAAATTTTACAATAGAATCATTTTATTTGATTCTCTATATCTAATTAATTTTTATTTGGTTAGTATTAGTTTCTCGAGTTATGTGTTGAATTTGTCTATACTTGGGTAGGTTAATACTATTAGGTGATTTTATTCTTAAATAAAACTGCACTAGTGCTTTTCAGAAATTATATTTTATTGTTTTACGATATAAATTTTATATTATTTTTTCATATTATAATTAATATTTTAGATTTTTTTTTTATTTGTAAATATTTTTAATTATAAATGCCTACCAATAGATCTCTTGATAAAAAATTGTTAGCAATATAAAAAATATAATATAAAATTTATATAAAAATGAATTAAAAATTCATCAAAAAGTGAGAAGATAATGAATTCATATGACAAAAATATAACAATGAAAATAATTAAACGAATGTTCAAACATGCAATATAACAATTCTTGATTACGTAAAAAGAATACATTCTTGATTATTTATGTTGAATGAAGTTTTTCAAAATTAAAATTGATAAAATTCTACTTATAATTCAGTTATGTCACAAAAAGATTAATTGACCTAGCCATATTATCAATTAAAAATGAGATACAAAAGTTAAATACAAAAACTTAATTAATAATTTTGCATCTAAAAAAGCATTAAAATTATGATTTATAAAGTTAAGTAAATATGATTTAAAATATTAAAAAATCTGACATAAAATTGTCTTCTTAGGCCTCGAGCTGAATACAAGTTAAGAAATAATAAATATTTAGTTATGAGTTCTAATGTAAATTTTCAAAAGAAAAATACAAGTGTCTATAATTTATTGGTTTGCACCCACAAATTCATTGTAGTTGTTTGTGCTCTTCTTAATATTTGTGGATAGTTTGACTTTATATTTTTAGAGAAGTATAAACTTCATTTCATTGAATAATAAATACTTCATCCGTCCCAAATTGTTGGTCCTATTTAGAAAATCCAACTTTTTAATGCATTGTCTTTTAAATAAAAACCTACAAATTTCAAAACTACCCTCATTGATTTAAATTTTATTGAAGATGGGGATATTGAGTTTTTAAATGAAGTACAAGTTAAGTTAGTAAATGTATTTTTTTTTTTTTTTTGGCTTTTCAAAGAGAATTCATTTTGGGACATCGTAAAACGGAATAGCAAGAAGACTAATAATTTGAGAGGGATGATATACATCTTAATAACTTGTTCACTTGGGAGACATGAGAACAAAATTATTAGGGTTAAATACATTATTGGTCCCTAACGTTTACCAAAGTTGCATGTTTAGTTCCTAACGTTTAAAATGCGCAAAAATGGTCCCTAATGTTTCAAAATCGTGCACCAATGGTCCTTTTGTTAATCTTCGTTAACTTTGTGTATACGTGGCTAACAAATTGATGAGATGAACAATTTTTAATTGATGTGGTATTTATTTTCATTTACAAGTAGGATTTGACATGACATACCCGATTAAAAATAAATAAAACTCACCCAACCACCCACCCGAATCACATTCATTAAACTCGATTAAACCTAAATTAGATTCACCACCCGTTTCCTCTTGATCTCTTCTTCCTCTGCGGCTCTGCCTCTCTCTCGCCTCTATCTTGCAACATGGTTCTTTGTTAACAAATTTGGACATATTTGTAGGTCCAAAGATGACTAGGCTCCATTTGTTTCGTCGGAAAACGTTTTTTGGAAAACGACTCATTTTCTAGAAAACATTTTTTTGAAAATTGACTTATTTTCTTGTGTTTGGTAACGACCTTGAAAATGAGCTGGAAAACGTTTTATGATGTTTGGTACACACAAAATATCAGTAACATTTCCTAAATAGTTCAGACACATAACGTTAAACATTTGAATTTTTTTTTACAAGCATAGTTCAACAATACCAACCACCGCAAACAAACAATTTTTTATATTACTGTTGAGTGAATATATTCTGTATAATTAACTCAAAACTCAATGCGGAATTTTGTCAAACATTTGGAAGGCAAGCTCTCAACGGCCATGAATCATCATTTCAGCTATAAAATTCGATTAATTAAAACCAATGACAAAATTTTAAAAACTACCAAAGCAGAAACAAGCTAATATGTATAGAAATTGTATACAGTGTTGAGCTTTGATTGGTTTGATAGATGGCTAGGTTTGAGCTCTTTAAGAGTTCGTGTTTGCTTTCTCAATATTAGCTGAAATTTGTAGAATCTCATTACCATCCAGCAAATGCAATGATAGAGCGAGTCTGCTAAGAATAATTCTGAGAAATTGCAAAAATGTTTCAAAACAACGAAGAGAGAGAGTCACTAACGGCAACAGCAAGAGAGAGGGCTTATAGACAGAGACGGAGCCACTTGGGGACCAAAGGGGGCCATGGCCCCTGCTGGCTCTACAAAAAAAAGAGAGTAGGGATAAAAAATTAATTGGCCCCATTCAAATAATTTTTGGGCCCCTACTAACACAATTTTTGGCCCCTTCCCACAGAAATTAGCCCCAAAAAAGAAATAGACAAAATTATCCCAACAAATCAGCCCAAATCCAAAAATAAAAAATAAAAATATACAACTCAGTCAAAATCATCCCAACAAATCAGCCCAAATCACAACAACAATAAATATAAATCAGCCCAAGTCAAAATTACAACAAATCAGAAAATGTATTAATATATAAAATTCCACGGTGGCCAAACCGAGTAGAAGAAAAAAGAAAAAGAAAAAGAAAAAATGAAAAAAGAAGCAAGATCTAGGGTTTAGGTTAGTGAGTTACGGACTTGCCGGAGCCAGAGGTAATGAACTGATTGAAGGCTGCCGGAGGTACGGACTTGGCTTCGCTAGAGAGGGAATGCCACCATCTCGCCGATCTTACGGAGTTGGGACTTGAGAGTTGGGAGAGAAGGCTCTTCTGTTGTTTTACCTAAAAAAGAATCCGTAAAACAAGTGAAAGAAAATAGTTAGTAAATTTTAGTTGGATTGAATTTTCCGTTGACCAAAGATGATTTAAAATCCTTTGACTTTTATTTTTTAATACTATCAAACACCCGAGGTATTTTTCAGAATTTTTCAATGATCTTTTGAAATCGTTTTACGTCGAAGTAAACGGAGCCTTAAGAAAGTGATAAGCACGCCACCTCGCCCAATCAAATATTGGGACATATAGCAATGCTGTTTCATATAATAGATTTGGTAGAAATATTATTAATATATCTGCAGTTGCCTCATTTCCTTATTGCGGTAGAAAAGTTTGAATTTGGTCTTCACTCGTAATGGCGTACGCAATGATTTCATGGGTATGTGGAGTCAATGGATCAGCTCTGGAATCGATACTTGGAAATTGGACGGATTAGTTGTTCAGCTTTAATTTACTTTCAGCTGCGGCAAGGCGAATAAATTTCCTAAAATCATCGGTCTTCTGTATCTAAAACTATTTAGAGGAAAATGATGAAGCCAATCTTGGGGACTGCTTCCACAAACCCAGTATTACAATAAAGACTATTTGTTTAATATGATATATATCTGAACCTTGGAGATTTGTAATGCTTATCTCTAATTCAGGTGGGTTTTATTTATTTTTAATCGATATATCATGTTAAATCTTATATATAAATGACACATCAATTAAAAATTGGTCACGTCATAAATTTGTTAGCCATGTAAACACAAATTTGACGGAGACTAACAGAAGAATCAATGGTACACCATTTTGAAATGTTAGGCACAATTTTTACGCGTTTTAAACGTTAGGGATCAAACGTACAACTTGAGTAAAGTTAGAAACCAAGAATATACTTAACCCAAATTTTATTTATAACATGACTTTTATATAAACCTATCAAATTTTATTTATAACATCACTTTTATATAAACCTATTATTCACACTATTTTTTATAATACGCCATATTGTAATCATGTAATGGTTTGCGAGAATGGCATGCTAAGCTAATCATTAGAACAAGCTTGTGTCTCTCCATAAAACAAAAATAAAGGGTAAATTACACTTTACCACCCTCAACTATCACTCATTTTTCACTTCACCCCCTAAACTTTAAAAAGTATCAATTGACCCCCTAAACTAATCAAATTGCACAGTCGTTACCCCCTGTGGCCAAAATCGCGTTAGAATTGACGGAACAGTGTAACACGTAACACGCACGTGACATACGGGCCCACCCGGACAGCTATCACCCATAATTACCTTTGAAAACCTGAAAATGCCCTCATCCACTTTTTTTCTCTTTCTTCTTTCCTTCTTCTTCCTCTAAAACTCCCTCACCGACCATCAAATGTTCAAGCAACATGTCAAGAGCTGAGTGGTATCAAACAACACGTTTCCCTTCAATGATAAACCGTGCCCAAAGTTTCAACGAATCAGCACTTGAATTCATGTCGAAACAATTTAGATTTGGCCTTATCTGATTATTTTGCAGCACTCCAAAATAATAATAATAAAACTCATAAATAAAAGTCATCCAAGTCTTTCATCACCTTTTCAAGCTTATAAATTTGGAGCTTCCCTTTCTTCTTTGTGCCCACTACTTGTCAATACTCCATAGTTAGTGCTTATATAGTTATATATCTATATATAGCTTTGTCACTATACGAACAAAGCCAAGCCAAAGGCATTGGCAAGTTTAAGGCCCTGACACAATATCATGGCATTAGTAAAAATTGCATGGGAAGCACCCGTGAGGCCACACAGCTTGACTTCATCAAAGCCATCGTGGTCGAGTTCATTACAACTCCTAAACTAACAAAAATTCCTAAAGATTATCCCTAAACAATTGCTCTGTTCGACAGCACCCAAAACAGAGTTTTATTTGATTGCCAACAATCTATTGCCAACAATCCTAAGCAATCCTAAACCATCCTAAGCAATCCTAAACCATTTAGTAACATCAAACACGTAACCTATAAAACATGTAGCTATCTAAAACTCCCATTTGCAACCAAGTTAACGGATCAAATTTGATAACCACTGAGTTGACTCAGTGAGTTGACTCAGCAACATGCACTACATGCAATGTGCTTGTTTAAAGTTTATACTTTCTTAGCTCAATTCCTTGATACTCTAAATTCCTAGCACTAAAGAAAATAAACAAACATCAAAACATAAAAAAGTAGAAGAACAGCTACAGAATAGTCTTACAGCTTGCTCAAAGTCTGCAGACATGCCCATTGACAGCTCACATTGCTCTTCTGGAATTCCAAGTGCTTTGCAAACCTCAGTTCTGCAGTTTGATAATGTCTAACAACAGACAGGTTAAAGAAAATTCAGGAAGCAGAAGGAAAAACACATTTTTTGTTTAATGTTACAAGCACGTTGCATGTAGTGCATGTTGCTGAGTCAACTCAGTGGTTATCAAATTTGATCCGTTAACTTGGTTGCAAATGGGAGTTTTAGATAGCTACATGTTTTATAGGTTACGTGTTTGATGTTACTAAATGGTTTAGGATTGCTTAGGATTGTTGGCAATAGATTGTTGGCAATCAAATAAAACTCTGTTTTGGGTGCTGTCCAACAGAGCAATTGTTTAGGGATTATCTTTAGGAATTGTTGTTAGTTTAGGAGTTGTAATGAACTCGACCACGATGGCTTTGATGAAGTCAAGCTGTGTGGCCTCACGGGTGCTTCCCATGCAATTTTTACTAATGCCATGATATTGTGTCAGGGCCTTAAACTTGCCAATGCCTTTGGCTTGGCTTTGTTCGTATAGTGACAAAGCTATATATAGATATATAACTATATAAGCACTAACTATGGAGTATTGACAAGTAGTGGGCACAAAGAAGAAAGGGAAGCTCCAAATTTATAAGCTTGAAAAGGTGATGAAAGACTTGGATGACTTTTATTTATGAGTTTTATTATTATTATTTTGGAGTGCTGCAAAATAATCAGATAAGGCCAAATCTAAATTGTTTCGACATGAATTCAAGTGCTGATTCGTTGAAACTTTGGGCACGGTTTATCATTGAAGGGAAACGTGTTGTTTGATACCACTCAGCTCTTGACATGTTGCTTGAACATTTGATGGTCGGTGAGGGAGTTTTAGAGGAAGAAGAAGGAAAGAAGAAAGAGAAAAAAAGTGGATGAGGGCATTTTCGGGTTTTCAAAGGTAATTATGGGTGATAGCTGTCCGGGTGGGCCCGTATGTCACGTGCGTGTCACATGTTACACTGTTCCGTCAATTCTAACGCGATTTTGGCCACAGAGGGTAACGGCCGTGCAATTTGATTAGTTTAGGGGGTCAATTGATACTTTTTAAAGTTTAGGGGGTGAAGTAAAAAATGGGTGATAGTTGAGGGTGGTAAAGTGTAATTTACCCAAAAATAAATAAATAATAATAAGAACAATAATAATTCACATGGAACTTTTCAATTCAGCTATAAAGTGGGGGAGAATTTTTGTAGTAAAGGAATATTATAAGAGCAACTTACAATCCCCAAGTAGCAACTCCAAATAAAGAGCTCCACCTAGCAAACGTTCACCAGATACTAATTCCCAAATCTAGCAAGCATTTCCTTTATTAAATTAACAACACCACAGTCTCACGCATTCTCCTTTTTCAACCCACTCTCTTTCTCTGTGCATCCCACCCTTCCAATTCATTTTAGATTCTAAGTTCTAACGATGCCTTCAAATAATCTGGAAGGATATGTATATCTCACTACACTCTTCCTTTTCATCGTCGTTGTCATCATAATCGTGGTACTGATTCATTGTTGCGGTGTCCAGCCTTCTTCGCCTTTGCCTTCCCGTCCATCCCACCAAATTGGCACCATGACAAACGCCGACGCAATCACCATTGAACTAGGCCTCGACGAAGCCACTCTGAGCAACTACCCAAAACTCATCTACGCCCAAGCCAAGCTTCACAAGGGAAACTCTACGACATCCTGCTGCTCAATATGCTTGGCGGATTATAAAGACACAGATGTGTTGCGGTTTTTACCTTATTGTGGTCATCTCTTCCATCTCAAGTGTGTCGACTCGTGGTTACGACTAAATGCTACATGTCCAATATGTCGGAACTCACCTCTGGCCAAGGCGGTGCCTTTGGAGCTAGGTACAGAGTGACCTGATAAATGGAAACGGTAGTGGCCTTTAGGCATGTTTTGTACAGATTCATGTATGTGCTGGTCCTTTTAGGTTGGATTTTGTCTGTTACTTGTAGATTTTTGTAGATTTTGCTAAATAGTTACTGAAAAATTATTTCATGTATTTGTTTGTCATGTATATTTGGGATCAAATAATGATATTGATTAATCTAAAACAGTTAGAAGATAATGAAATAATGTAATGTTGTTTAAACATATAATATAACAATTCTTGATTATATAAAAAGAATATACTTTTTCCCAAATTTATCTATTATTTACAGAATTTTACAACACTTAGTATAGTTCTTTATATATATGTTGAACGAAGTTTTTTAAAATTAATATCAATAAAATCCTACCTAAATTCAATTATATTACAAAAAGA
This sequence comes from Fagus sylvatica, assembly GCA_907173295.1. Lineage (NCBI taxonomy): Eukaryota > Viridiplantae > Streptophyta > Magnoliopsida > Fagales > Fagaceae > Fagus > Fagus sylvatica. Next base: position 5,954,209 of record OU015767.1, on the reverse strand, counting down.
TTAAGTGGATTAGTCATATTATTAATTAAAAATGAGATGTTATATAGCAAAAATTAAATGCAAAAACTTAATTATAAATTTTGCATCTATCAAAAAGCATTAAAAATGTTTTGATATATAAAGTTAAGTAAATATTATTTAATTAATATTTAAATATAAAAAAATTCTGACTTAAAATTGTCGTGTTATGCCATGGCCATCAACGAAATGGCACCAATGCAGATAAAAAGAAAAGTTGTTTTATCCAGTTCCCACAACTAAACTGCCCACTCAAATCATTGAGTAAGAAAAAAAGTATCCGGCATGAGAACTTGGAGTACGATATTGGAAATTACATCAACAGCTTGAAATGTGGCACAAATTTTTGAAAGTATCCCCAAACTTCGTGGAGGGAAAATAATATGAGGACAACCAAACCAGAACTCAACTTCGAAATTAGGAATTTTAACTAAATCATACGAATTTATAGTTCGGTCATAACTGAGCTATTCCATTGTGTTCAGTCGGTTCCGAACTATGTACCTGTTCGGATTAATCAACTAAAATATTGTTCGGCCAACTTTGAAATGAACAAGAAATATATTGAAGCCCAGCATTCAATGCCTAAAATATCTGGGGCGAGGAGTATTAAATGTACCACCTGAGTTAAACTCCAAATGGGCGGTCTTGAACTGACATCTGCTTTATCATCCATAAATGCACAAAATATCCAGGCAAAAGAGTGTTGAATACGTCTTATACTTTAAACCCAAAATTAACTGTGATGAGTGGTGATGATAATCATTCATTAAAGACTGACAGAACCCATGTTTTGGTAAGAAATATACAAAACAAGTTGTTTAAATATCTTTGATTAATGGCAAAGTTAAGGTATTGGGAAGAGGAATAAGTAAATATCCTAAAATATCCCACATCAAAGGCAAGTATAAATAGAAGGAGAGGCAACAGTTAAAAAGGTATGTGCACTTTTACAAAACAAAATTTCTTTAGCTTTGTTTATTAAGAACTTGGTCATCTTTTGATCCAAAACTGACTAAGGCATCGAAGAGCTAAAGGCCAACCCCCACTGGGTTGACCAAGGTTCTAACAATTTATCTGTGTTGTGATTGTTTCTCATTACAGGACATTGGATTCTGTTCAGACAAACTTCCAAAGGACTGTCTTCTTGTCTTTGAGTCAGCTTTTCTAAACTATTACAATTTATGTTCCTCCAATTGGCGCCGTCTGTGGGAAAAGCTTTCTTTAAGATAAAAGCCTGAAGACTTGCGAAGTTCGCCAGAATGTCTATAGTACCTTCGTCCTCACGACATCCCCGCTCTACGGTACAGCGGGAATCAAAGAGTTCTGATAAAAAAATCTCTTCTGAGACGCCATACAAACCTTCATGGCACACTGAGACGTTGTATAAGCCTTCATGGCACACCGAGGCATCGTACAAACTTTCTGATAAAGCTACTACAGGAGGAGCTTCAGTAGTGGCCTCATCACAACATACCGACCCTAACGACAGATTGTTTGGGAGAACTGATCGTTGGGGAGAATAAAAAAAGTTCGGCTCGCACAATTCTAACAGGAGAAATGCTTGACGAAGCCTGAAATACTCGTCCACAGCATCACGGGCTGAAGACAGTGAAAGGATCATTTCTGAGCTACGCCAAGAAATCCGTGATCTAAAACAAGAAGCGAGAGGTCGCTCCCCAGCAAAAGAAAGGCCGAGGAACAGGGTGAATGCTTCGAAACGAAAAAACCCCGGACATAGCTTGCGCAGCGAGGATTTTTCAGAGACCTCCTGCTCCCAGTCAGATTCAAGGTCACTAACACCCCAACCAGTTCCAAGACAACCCCTGGAGTCCGGAAGGCATTCACGATCTCGCCCGCCTCTCCATGTTGGAAATGGTCAGCAAACAAAGGAGCATACCTCTAAAAAAACTGCTCGTCCAGGAGGACAGCACGCAGTCTGGAAAGCTCTTGATCTAGTATCTTCCTCTCCCTTTTCCAAACAGAGAGAGAGGGCCGAACTGCCTGAAAGATATACGACTCCACATTTCGAAATATACAATGGCCGAACAGACCCAGTGGCCCATATAGGTCGTTACCAGCAAAGTATGGCTTTATCTCGCTTCAACGACCCCCTCATGTGTCGGCTCTTCCCATCAAGCCTTGGAGAAGTCACACTGAGATGGTTCAATCAACTCGGCAGACGAACAATCAAATCATGGATCCAGATGGCCGAAGTGTTTGTGGCGCGCTTTATCACCAACAGTCGGAAGACTAGGGAAATGGATGCCCTCCTCACCATGAAGCTTGAGGACAACGAGACTATCAAAGAGTACTCAACCAGGTTTTGGGAGACATACAATGATATAGATGGGTGTGACGAAGAGGTGGCTGTTAGAACTTTCAAGCTGGGTCTGCCCCCTGACACTGGCTTACGCCAGTCTTTTACCAAGCGTCCCACCCCAACTGTGGGGAAACTGATGCATAGGATTGATCAATTCATTCGGGTTGAGGAGGATGGCGGTGGATCTACTTCGGCCCAGACAGTTGCCCAGCCCAAGGTTATCACACCAAAACCTTCTGCTCGATCCAATAACGCTGCGAAAGGCTTGTCTGTCCCATCAAATTTTGTGGCTCCCACCTTTTGGGCTTTCGAGACAATCTTCAAGGAACCAATTTACAAACTCCTGGAGAAGATCAAGAGGGAACCTTTCTTTGTTTGGCCTCCAAAACTGCTTGGAAACCCGGGCTTAAGGGATGGGAAACTCTTTTGTACTTATCACAAGGACACGGGTCATATGACCAAAAACTGTCACATGCTGAAAGTTCATTTGAAAAAGTTGGTGTCAGCAGGACATCTCAGTCAATATGTTGATACCAACCTGACCGACAAGAAAGAACCGAGTCAGGCGATTTGGCAACCTCATTCCTCGGGCGGGGCATCAGCTGGGGTGATCCATGTCATTCATAATCCGCTATGTTCCACAATTTCATCTGGATCCTACAGATCCGAGATACAAAAGGCGGCCCATCTGAGAAAATCCTTCTCCATAACCGACTGCGTTCATCCTGCCCCGATGTGTTCGGTAAGAGGAAGAGCTTTGGAGCAGATAATCTCGTTCTCAGACAGCGACTTGAAAGACGTCCAGCTACCTCACAATAATCCTCTAGTAATCACTTTGAGAATAGGAAATTACGATGTCCAAAGGGTACTCATAGATCAGGGGAGCTTTGCGAAGGTGATGTATCAGGATCTATACACGAAGCTCGGCTTGGGAGAGGCCGACCTAACCAGTTTTACGTCCCCCATATTCAGCTTCTCCAGGGAGCCAACCGTGCCACTTGGGAAGACAATCCTACCAGTCTTGGCCGGTCCGATCAACCTCTAAACAGAATTCATAGTAGTCAGAGCTTCCTCACCTTATAATGCCATAATGGGGCGTGAATGGCTGCACAAAATGAAGGCAATTCCCTCCACCTTTCATCAGAAGATAAGATTCCCCACTAAAGATGGAGTCATGGAGCTGAACAGTGACCAGGTGACGGCAAAACAATGTGTTTTGGCTGCGATCAAACAGAAGGGTAAAGCCAAAACAGAAAAGCCAAAAGACTTATGACAATCACAGTCCCAGGAGCCTGAGGACAAAAAAAATGTTCTAGCCGAACAACCAAAACGACTATTCTTCGACTCTTCTAATCTTGAGCCGTTCTTTTTGATCGGTTTGAAATTATCTACTTCGGATAGAGAGCAATTGCTTCAGCTGCTGATGAGCAACCGGGACGTTTTTGCTTGGTCAGTCTATGACGCTCCCGGAGTATCTCCCAACTTGGCATGTCATGTCCTCAATATTTCACCCGAACATAAATCGGTAGCTCAGAAGCGGCGAAAATTGGCTCTAGAAAGAGCTGCTATAATCCTTGAGGAGGTGGAGCGTCTTCTGGAATCTGGAGCAATCCGAGAAGTTCAATATCTTGTATGGCTATCAAACACGGTGGTGGTCAAAAAGAAGAACGGAAAATGGAGAGTCTGTATAGATTTTACTGATCTAAACAAAGCTTGCCCGAAAGACCCTTTCCCGCTTCCCCGAATCGATCAATTGGTAGATTCGGCCTCGGGACATGCTCGGCTGAGTTTCCTGGATGCTTTCCAAGGCTATCATCAGATCCCAATGAGTGCTGCCAATCAAGAGAAAACAACTTTCATTACACCAATAAGGGCATACTGTTATAAGGTGATGTCATTTGGTTTGAAAAATGCTAGGGCAACATACTAGAGAATGGTCACTAAAATGTTTGGGCACCTAATAAGAAAGACAGTAGAGGTTTATATAGATGATATGCTCATCAAAAGCCTCTGAGCGGAAGACCATACAGCCGACCTACTGCAAGTATTCGACATTTTAAGGGGAAATCGCCTACGCCTCAATGCGTCCAAATGTACCTTTGGCGTGAGTTCAGGCAAATTTTTGGGCCATGTGGTTAGCAGAAGAGGAATTGAGGCCAATCCGGACCAAATCGCCGCCCTTGTAGACTTGGCGGAGCCAAGGAACATTAAACAAGTACAGCGCCTGACAGGGATGGTGGCTGCTCTCGGCCGTTTCATTTCAAGGTCGGCTGATAAATGCAAGCCTTTCTTTCGACTTTTGGGGAAGAGGAGTAAATTTGTATAGGATGAAGAGTGTTTAGTCGCCTTTCAGGGAATCAAGGCTTATTTGTCAACTCCCCCATGTCTATCAATTCCCAATCCAGGGGAACCATTATTTCTGTATTTGGCGGTGTCCAATCATGCTGTGAATGCTATTTTAGTTCAGGAATCAGGGTAAGAACAGAAACCGGTTTTCTTCATCAGTAAAGCGATGGACGAGACCGAGCTGAGGTACTTACCACTTGAAAAAGCAGCTCTGGCAGTACTTCAAGCAGCCAAAAAACTGCCTCAATATTTCCAGTCTAGTACAGTTACGGTATTGAGTGATCTTCCCCTCAAAATGCTGCTACAACGATCAAATTTCTTGGGAAGGATCACTAAATGGGGGGTGCATCTAGGATCACTCGGTGTAGACTATAAACCCTAGACAACAATCAAAGGGCAGGTTTTGGCCGAATTTTAATATGATCCGAATAATCCATCTCTGCTAATACCAGCCGAGACTCAACTCGGTCTAGTTACCGGAAGATGGGAATTATTTTTCGATGGAGCATCAAACTCTAAAGGCTTGGGAGCGGGAGTTGTGCTAATTTCTTCAGAAGGGTTGGTTCTCGAGTAGGCTGTTCGGATAAAATTCTCGGCCTCAAACAATGAAGCCGAATATGAGGCATTACTGATCTGTCTCAAAACAGCAACAAAGCTCGATGCTAGTCATCTCCAGGTATTTTGTGACTCATAACTAGTTGCTAACCAAGTTTTGGGGGAATATCAAGCGAGGGACGAAAGGATGTCGGCTTATCTTACTGCTGCTCAGTCTCTTTTGGCCGAATTTGAGTCGATCCATGTGGCGCAAATCGGAAGAAAACATAACTCCCATGCTGACATCTTGGCTAAATTGGCCACGGCATTAGAGTCGGACATACAAAGGACAATTTGTATAGAAACTCTGGACCAGCCGAGCTTTCAGAACCAGGAGGAAACTATTTGCTCCATCAACAGTCAACTGAGTTGGATGGACCCTATTTTGAGTTGTCTAAAGGACAAGAAGCTTCCTAAAGACAAAAACCAGGCCAACATGATCAAACAAAAAGCTCCGAAATATTGGGTTTCCAAAGAAGGGACTTTATATAGGCGATCGTTTATCGGACCATATCTGCTCTGTGTACATCTGGAGATGGTAAAAAACTTCTTGTTTGAAATACATGAAGGAATCTGCTGAAGTCATACGGGAGGAAGGTTGCTGGCGCATAGAGCGATATCTCAAGGATATTGGTGGCCATATATGCAGGCCGATGCCTTGAAATATGTCCGGGAATGTGATAAGTGTCAACGATTTGTTCCCATGATACATCAGCCGGCTAGGAAGCTGAATCCCCTGTCTAGTCCCTGGCCTTTTGCCCAGTGGGGATTAGATATAATAGGGCCCCTTCCTTGGGCTCCCGGAAATAAGAGATTTTTGATAGTAGCAACAGACTACTTCACAAAATGGGTAGAGGATGATCCACTCTCCAATATTCGGGACGTTGACGCTAAACGATTCCTCTGGAAAAACATTATTACACGTTTCAGCATACCTTGGGCTGCAATATCGGATAATGGCACACAATTTGAAAGCAGATTGTTCAAGAGATTCTGTTCGAACCTCGGTATCAAAAACTTCTTTTCGTCCCCTGGTTACCCACAATCCAATGGGCAAGCCAAGGTCTCCAATAAAATCATACTGAATGGGATAATGAAAAAACTAGAAGAAGCTAAGGGAAAATAAGTGGAAGAACTCCCAAGCATATTATGGACGCACAGAACGATGGTTAAGAAATCCACTGGTGAGACACCCTTCACCCTGGCTTATGGAATGGAAGCGGTTATTCCTTTGGAGGTCGGCATTCCTACCACCCGAACAACAGACTTTGAGGTGGAAACCAATGAGGATAATCTGCGAAAAGATCTGGATCTATTGGAAGAGAGGCGAGACCTAGCCATAATTCGGTTGGCATCGTATCAGTAACGGATAAAGAGAGAGCATGACAAAAACATTAAACCAAAGGTATTTCAAGTTAGGGACTTGGTTTTAAGGAAGGTTACGACAAACACAAGAAGGCCGAACGAAGGAAAACTCGGATCAAATTGGGAAGGGCCTTATAAAGTGATATCTCTGGCAGAGGCAGGTTCTTATAGATTAGAGGATCTGGAAGGGAAACCTGTTCCCAGACCCTAGAACACTTGTAATCTAAGGAAGTATTTCTTTTGAAAATGTTAAACTAAAAATACAATCTATATGATTGCAGCAATTGTTTTTGTCTTCAAATTTTTCAGATCCGAACAGGATTACTACCTCTAGGGGGTGAGTAAAGTAAAAAATAGCAAAACCAAATAAATTACTACTTCTAGGGGGGTGAGTAAAGGAAAAAAATATCAAACCGGACAGGATTACTACCTCTAGGGGGTGAGTAAAGGAAAAAATATCAAACCAGACAGAATTACTACCTCTAGGGGGGTGAGTAAAGGAAAAAATATCAAACCGGACAGGACTACTACCTCTAGGGGGGTGAGTAAAGGAAACAATATCAAACCGGACAAGATTACTACCTCTAGGGGGGTGAGTAAAGGAAAAAATATCAAACCGGACAGGATTACTACCTCTAGGGGGTGAATAAAGGAAAAAATATCAAACCGGACAGGATTACTACCTCTAGGGGATGAGTAAAGGAAAAAATATCAAACCGGACAGGATTACTACCTCTAGGGGGGTGAGTAAAGGAAAAAATATCAAACAGGACAGGATTACTACCTCTAGGGGGGTGAGTAAAGTAAAAAATAGCAAAACCGAACAAATTACTACCTCTAGGGGGGTGAGTAAAGGAAAAAATATCAAATCAGATAGGATTACTACCTCTAGGGGGTGAGTGAAGGAAAAAGTAGCAAAATCGAGCAAAACTACTACGACCGGGATGGTGAGCAGAAATAAAACGCCAAACCTGACAGGTTCGTTAAACCAAGGGGACCGAATACAGTGAAATTCGCCCAAACGAAGCTAATTGAGGTTAGTATTGAACTAATTATTGTTTTTAGAGGCAATTAGACCCGTTAAACAAACAATCCTTACAAATCTCTCATCACATATGCCTATTGCAAGATTGATTTGTCATTTCCAAAATTTATCAAAGAATGGCCTGAACAAGTTATTTTTTATTCGAATAATCTATTTTGCTCAGAATTTGTTAAATACCATTATCCAAACAAAATCTGTCACCTTCCTATGGTTTAATATGTTTCCCGAAGTAACATTTATTAGGGGTCTCAAAAGGAATCCTGATTAGTACCCTTCTATAAAATGCAAAAATGATCTAAGTAATGTAAAGGAATTAATCAAAGAACAGAAACAACTACCCACAAAACCAGTGGATTTATAAAAAGTTAACAATAGATCAGTTATATGAGAAATGCAATGTTCAAGGCACACGGCCTTCAAAAGTATTTATAAAGAAAGAAAAATAAATAAAAATAAAAACTAATTCTCAGTCGGTGGAGCTGGATCAACGGGAGCCGGACCGGCAGGAGCGGGAGGATCTTCGATTAGAATGGGAGTTAGGTCAACTACATGATCGCCTTGGACATCACCAACTTCCTCGGCTTCGTTCTCATCGTTCTCATCATCCTCGTCTGCCTCATCTTTTGCATCTTCTTTGTCCGATTCTTTAAGGTCGGCCTCAGGATAAGGCAAAGGTGTGTTCTCTCTCAGAAGCAGGTCCGAAGAAGCAGGAATGTTGACTTTCTTCAAGGCGGCCTTCCATCCATCTCGGAAGCTCCTATTATAGACCCCCTGTATTTGATCATTGACTTCACCCAGGACCTCCTGCTTGCCTTCTTGCTTGCCTTCCCGTTTGCCCTCTTCCCGAGCCTCGCCTATTGAACGGATGCATTCGGCCTCAAGATTTTTTATTTTTTCTTGTAGTTGGATGAGCTCAGCTTTAACCTTTGCTCTTTGCTCGGACTCGGTCCTCGCTTTCTCCTCGGCCTCCTTCATCTGGTTGATAGTTTCAAAATGTTTTTTCTCCAGGGTTCCATAATTGTTCGCGGCGTCCGCCAACACATCAGACATAGCCTTGGTGTGTTCGGCCTCCTTTTCCTTTAGGCGTTTGTGGAGATCGAACGCCTTGGCCTCCGCGGCATGGACACCCTGAGTGGCCTAAAGACAAAATACAAACAGTTTAGTCCATATAAAAATTAAAATATGTTAAGTTAAAATAATAAATAAAAATATATTAAAGGAACATACCATCACTAGTCCGCGGGAGATGTGTCGGAACATACGGCCCGAGAACATGTCTTCCCATACCTGGTAGTCTCCAGGAAGACAAGTAGCCCTAGTTAGGGCCTGAGCCACCCTAGCCGAAAACTCGACGTCAGAGGTGTCGAGCACGGTGTGGTTGGTGGTCACTGGATCCCTCGCCAACGTCATCTCCGGTGCCCATATCTCGTTCGAGGATGAAGGATCAGGAAGTTCGGTTTGTGCACTTTTAAAAAGGTATAAATAGAACTTGATCGTGTAAATATCCTAAAATATCCCACATCAGAGGCAGGTATAATAGAAGGAGAGGCAACAGTTAAAAAGGTATGTGCACTTTTACAAAACAAAATTTCTTTAGCTCTGTTTATTAAGAACTTGATCATCTTTTGATCCAAAACTGACTAAGGCATCGGAGAGCTAAAGGCCAACTCCCACTGGGTTGACCAAGGTTCTAACGATTTATCTGTGTTGTGATTGTTTCTCATTACAGGACATTGGATTCTGTTCGAACAAACTTCCAAAGGACTGTCTTCTTGTCTTCAAGTCAGCTTTTCTAAACTATTACAATTTATGTTCCTCCACTTTGAAGAGTGGCTTAAAAGCCAACAAAAAATAACAGGATATTACTATTTACTTTCCTAAATAAGCAAATTGGGAATGAAACTTGAGGGAACCATAATTCTATGTAAAATTGGCAAGGGTAATTTAGTTATTATTTCACAGTTATATTAAGCCACGTACCTTCAACATAGCCATTGATATTGACCCAATTGTACTTGAAAAACCTACCATAACCTAGAGTTCAAATATATATATATATATAGTCAATTACATGAGACAATTCTTAAAGCCATTACATTACCAGCTTCTACAAATATAAAGCTAGCATAATAGCTAGCATAATAACCAACCGTTTTGCTCCCTCCAAATCGTTGCAATATTATCAACCCAAGTCCAACCTTCAATTAAGTAAAATATTTAAAGCGATTGGATAGAATAATGCAGATATGACTAGCGCTTTTCTAGAATAATCGAAGCAAACCTAGTAATGTCATGAGGAATATACACATTCATACTAATGTAATTTAATGACCAAACCCAAAAAAGAAGTGGTAAACTTGTTTGCTAATGACCAAACTACCATTGACAAAAGTTTTCTGCCATACCAAACATCGAAAAATGCAGAAAATTCTGTCCACCAAAACAAACAAAGCATTAAAATTAAGCTTAAATGTTATCTATAACGTAAAACAACAATAGCAGTTGCAAGTGTTTAATACAGGCATGCATGAGTACAGTAACATCCATTCACACATGCGCGATAATTTTAGGGACTAATACATGCAAACTTGTCAACTAACCAGAAAAATTGTTTCCTCACTGGCATCTAGTCGCCTGCATCTAGGGTTTCCAACCTTAAAATGTTTTTTGGCTTTGTTTTGAATAATCAAACTTTTATAAATTTATTTCTTTTGAGTGGTTTGATTATTTTCTTTGAAAACATGTTAGTCCTATACAAATATTATTATAAAATGAATTTAGGACTACACAAATAATTACTTTTGAAAATCATTTTAAGTTGGTTTTAAAGTTGAGCCATAAAGAGATCAAAACTTAATAAACTTTACAAAACCTAACTCTTACTCTCATTTGTCTTGGAACATGATTCTTGAGCTTGATTCCTTTGACTTTGGTCTTGATGACTTGATCTTCAATGAATTCGTATTTTGAGGACTTTGCATTTGTTTGATTCTTGTTTGACCATGGTGATCCAATCAAATGACTAGTCAAAATCATGTTTTAAACATAAATCATTAGTTCACATGAAAATATCATTTATGGATATCTTTAAATCATTGTTATCATCAAAATTACATAAATGTCCTTGCATTAATTAGCCAAATAATAGGTATTGAAACCTTGAGGCTAACATAGTGTTCATTCAATTCAATATACAGACTTTTAGTCTTAACATGGTATCAGAGCCAAGGCTCTAGAAAACATATTTCAGTTGTTCTGCAAACATCAAACGCCTTCACCACAGGTTGACAACGGTTGTCCCCATTCTATTATATCATAATCCAAGCCTATTTTTGCAAAGATTCAAGCAACCAATCACTCAAATCCACATATTAGAGAACATCGAGGCTTGCCGCATAAGAATCACCACAAACAAGCTTCTCAAAAGCCCTTACACGCCGGGAAAAGTTTTTGTCATAATTTCCACGCTCTAATGCGCTTCCATGCGCCACCAACTTCATCCACGCACTTCCATGTGCTAGCCACGTGGTCTCATGCGCCCAACATCATCTCTGCAAACTTCATCATGCAACCTTAGCAAGACATTATTTCCACGTGTCAGCATGACATCAATACGACCCAACCCGCAATCGATACATCCATGACTTGTGAACCAAACCGGACCCGCAAACTTTGATCAAACTGGAATCACACATCGAACCAAACCCCTAAACCGAATTAGATCAAACCCATGAACTAGATAGAACTAGCATGCATCAGCTAGAACTACTTCTTCGCTGTTCGTAAGCGTTTTTCGCATTGTTTTCGAGTGGTTTTGCTTCGTTGTTCATGCTAATTTAGTATTTTTGCTCTATTTTTGCATTTGAGCTTCTTATTATGGCTCAGAATGAGGTTTTTCATCCCATTCAAGTTACTCTTTATGTAGATAACTACTCTCTTTGAGCCCAAGCCATGTTTAGTTTTTTCAAAGATTGTAAATTATGGCTCTATGTGACGGGTCAGCGTCAAGCTCTAACCTAAAAATAAAAAGAAACAGGTAAAGACTTTGTAATTCACCTTGAAGATTAGGATGGCAGCAACTATCAGTTTATCACCTGGCTTTGCAACACCTCTACTTCTTCCGTCAATATGGAATTTGGTGGTTATGACACAACCAAAACCATTTGAAGAATGCTAACCTCCCGCTATGGAGGATCTGATGGGGCCCAAGAACACCAGCTCATGTGCACACTTTACTGATTTCGCTAGGACCCAGGTGAACATATCACTGTCTTTAATGATCGGATGAGGTTCCTCTAGGATTAGCTTGCAACCTCTGAGCTATCATTAAGACACCATTTGAGGCCCAGCTAGTCAATGAACATTGTGAGCGCATGCGCCTACACCAGTTTCTCATGGGACTTCTCAATGACTTTAAGTTAGTGCACAGCCAATTACTCCATCGTTCTCAATCAAAGGGCACTGCTGATCAAGGTCTAATAAGCAGAATAATAATAGTGATTTTTTGTAAATTTTGCAAGGCTGTGAGAGACATCATTGATGAGTGTCAAATATGGGCACAAATGTATCCAAACTCTGCAACATAGTTAGCTCCAAGAGTGTTCCCCCCCCCCCCAATAGATGCATCCTTTAGCAATATTGTCGTATCTTCATCAAGGACCACTCCTACCTTCTCTGTGGTAGAGCTGCAAGAAATCCTTAGTCAGTTCACATCTTTGTCTTCGAGTGCATCTCACGCTACTCTTTTAGTCACTCTAAGTACATCTTCTACTTGGTATTATGACTATGTTTGTTGCAACTACATGGTTGTTTCTTCGGATCTCACACCTACACACACTCTTATTGTCTTACATTTTATTCACACAGCTATGGTTCCAGCGTGATCGTCAAAAGGGTGGGCTGCATCTCCAACCCACATTTATCTGTCATTGATGTTTTTCATGTTCCCAAGTTATATCTTAATCTTTTATTTGTTGTCCAACTAATTTAACTTGAATAAAAATTGCATTTTTCTTCCAATGGTTGTGTTATGCAGGATTCACGGACGGGGCAGATCGTTAGGATCGGTCGTAAAGTTGGACGACTGTTTGAGCTCAATTCTCTTCACATTCCTCCAGTAGCAGTCTTAGTACCAGCAATTTTCGCTTCAATGTATTCATCAATCGAACTATTGCACTCTCACCTAGGTCATGCGTCTCTTCCTCTTGTCAAAATCTTAGTGTCTAGGGGCCTACTAGGTTCCGACTCTTCACGTCCTTTTGATTGTAAGTCATGTCAGCTTAGCAAACATCCATCTTTACCTTTTAATAACAGTGAGTCCAATACCTCCATAACCTTTTGATCTGATTCATTCCAATGTATGAGGTCCATCTCTTATCACCACTATGGGTGGGTCATCATACTTTGTTATTTCTATGGATGATTTTTCTGGATACACTTGGATTTATCTAACAAAAAAATCATTCTAATGTTCTCACCATATATCACGATTTTGCCAAAATGATTAACACAATTTTCTAAGGTCATTAATATCTTCCGGTTTGATAATGTTTTATGTAGACACCCCATTTTGTACCTACCAAAATCTAGAATCCCTAGTCCCAATGACGATACTATCTTGTCTATTGAAAAAAACTCTGAATAGTGAGCTCAAGAAAAAGGTTTAGAATAAGCCCAAAACTCAAAACAAAGCCCAAAAGCCCAAACCAGACCAAGTAAGCATATACTTCTTTCCAAGCCTCAACACGTTTCATTTAAGCCAACACGCCTCAAGGTGGCGTATGCCACTTCAAAGAGGCATACGCTGCCTTCAAAGTGACGTACGCAAGGTTGAGACATATCCCACAAATCTCTCGATTTCCATACGAGTCTCAATCAACCATATAGGGAGTTGACAAGGGTCAACTAGGGTTTCTGAATTCCGGCCACACCAACCCTCACCCTCCATTTTCCTATATATACACCCACATATCACCATTTCAAAGGACAGAAAACTCTCAGAAAAATCCTAGTCGAAACTATAGGCAAAACGCTCTAGAATCCATTGGTTACATAAACCTCTTGAGAGCTTGGCTATTTTCTTGAGTTCTAGAACCAAGAAGATGAGCCTTTTTCTCAAGACTCCAAACCTATCATTTCTCACTTCTCAAATCTTCTTCTCATTTTCACAAACGAAGTTGTGATAGACAAACAACCGAGGGACCAATTAAGAAAAGCTTCCTATGTCAAGGTAGGCATAAAGGTGAGAAATGGATCTTCTTCATAGTCCATTTTCTCCACCTTGACTTCTCCCTTTATATTTATGTTGTCATTTTAGTCAAATAATTGTTAAAATGTTCATTTCCATTTTCTTTGATTCAAAATTCCATTTCCTGCATTTGAATATAAGTTACTGGACAAGGTAATGTCTGCCACCTCCTAATGGGCATACGCCACCTTCATACAAGCGTACGCTTGCTTGCCCAAAAATGTGTTTCCTTCATTTATTTTCTCGTTTACGTTCGTTTGATTAGACTTTCAATGAGACTTATAGAGTTGAACTCTCAAACTTAAGAAACCCTAGGGTTTTCACGTAGAGTTGATGAAGTAAACTCGAGGATTAAGTCGAGTAGTCCCTTTTAATTGCTTTATCATTTACTATGCATTCAAAAGATTCAATGATAAGTCTTCCATTCAAATACTCATCCAAGATCTTTTGGTTTTGTGTGAGGGTGATAGAAGGGACTTTAGGATCACATAAATTGCTCATGCATTTGCTTCTTTCTATTTAGGTTCGATGATGAGCCTTCATTCATACATCTATCCAGGATCCTCACGTCTTATGCAAAGATGATAGAAAAGGCTTTAGGATCATACCCAATGTTTATTTTCCCTTATTTATTTGAATCCGATGATGAACCTCGTTTCTCATAAAGACGTCAAGTCTCCAAAACCCCTAATGGCGAACCAATGAGAAAGGTTCTAGGATAATGGTTATTTCACTTTTTTGTCAATATTCACCTTGTGCATATATTGCTTTCTTTATGAACCATATATCATCTCTTTATGTTATATCTCTTCATATCATATATTATACTCCAATCTCACATACTCATGCATCTCTGTCATTTGTGTATTATCCCATGATATGCTCCCCATGTTACATGTTTGTTCCATCTCACATGCTTATACCTCTCCAGTACCTGTGTTTTGGTCTACATGCTTATCTTCATATTATATCTCTTGCTGGTGTGTTTACTTGCTTTGATATACACTGCTTTTGCATGATAAAGGGTTTACAAAATAAATGTCATTACTAGTTAAAATCCAATAGTAATACAAACGAAGGCCAGCTGTTAGGCTGGACGATTTTGGGTGCCTAAAATCTTCCCAAGAACGTACCTAAACATCCGGACCTAGTCCACGACTAGTACCTTGGTGCATGGATGTCAATAATGGGTTCTCGGACCTAAAAACCGGGTGGCGACTCCCTATTCTCCGTCCTAGTCCTTGAGGCTAGTAGGCGTACTCCCAAGCCCACGTGTTAGATTGGGCTCACACCGGGCAAACCCGATCCACCACCTCACAAGTGGTTCATTTACCTACTATTCGAAAAGGGAAAGAAAACCGTGAGACCCCCCGGGGAAGGCCTCGGGAATAAAGGGATCTGAGGGGCACTTACAGTGGCAGATAACTCACTCGCACTCACAATGGTGACTCCACTAGGGATAGAGAAGCTTGACTTCATTATTACTGGATTGACCTACATGACATCTTATTTTTCTAACCCAAAAGGCACAAATCAACACTCTTGTTACCCTAGATAGTCGGTGACGATCAACCCTAGCTCCCCCGGTTTCCACCTAGTTCCTCGGGGGGTAGCACGTTGGTGTCACCAACCTCACAGCCTGTGCATCTTGTCTATGATGGGTTTGATGTTACAGTTAAGGTGTAGTCCATTGCGAACGTACTAATACCAAGTCTGTGCCCGATATTAACACAAACCAAATAAACTTGAGTATAGAAATTTTGCCATTTTGTTCTTATTATTGTTATTATATTTTTTTTTTCTTTTCTTTTATTCTTTATTACTAAGCATATCAATATGCTATACTATACTTGACTTGGGTAAATAATCCAACTAAGGAAGTGATAAACAACAGAGTATCTAATCATTCACTAATTGTGGAAATACCTCATCCTTGTATCATTACAACCCAACTGTTTAGGTTATCCCAAAATATACATTGTAGTAGAAACCTGATCATAACCATATTCTTTTGACATTCTATCTGTATGTAACTATTACAAACTCAAAATATCTAGCCTTCCATCACTTGAGACTCTTGAAACAGCCCAAAGAGTACATGTTGACTGAAAATATTGAAGGGCTGAGCATTCTACTTGCTCAGTAAGAGATAAATGACATGAGAATGTAATAGCATGCTTGATATGCTTGATAAATAGAATAATCATTTGTGGATATGACTTGCTTATAAACAGTTCATGCTAAAACGTTTCATGAGTTTCCTAACATATGTGTTTCATACTGATGAACATAATATCTGATAACTTGTAAAGCATAATATAACTGTTGAAAATTGAACATATAGCATGATTCCTTCATTTATAAACATACATGTTCCCTTAACTGTTCTGAAGAGAAAGCTTTTCTCATATTGTTGCTTAGTTTAGCAATGCTATATGGAACATGTAACTGTACAATATAAACTGTTTGGATCTTAGTCATATTAACTATTCTTTAAACGTGAGACTTTTGTGGTATCTAAATAACCGTGATTAGTATTGGGTGATGTCAATCATAGTCTGTGATTAGTCCTGGGCGGTTCCCATCAAAATCTGTGATTAGTCCAAGACAGTGCCCTTCATAATCTTAACCCAGTAACTATGCTTCATCCTTGGTGATGCCCATCGAAATCTATCCATCGAAATTTGTGATCAGTCATGGGCAATGCCCATCGAAATCTATGATTAGTCCTAGACATGCCACACTATCTAGCCATTACAAGATCTTTCCATGGAAAGCCGGTACTCTTACCTCTATCGATGAATTTTAGAAAGTGTTATATGACTGGATTCAAGTTTTGAATCTTAATAAACTCATGGTTTTCAAATTCATTTGATAATTTATATTTTCAAAACTTGAATCCTTTCAATAAAATTATTTATAAATCTCATACTAAATAAACTACATTTTTGTGTTCATAAAATAAACCATGCTTGTTTATTTTTTATCACTTTCTTGCCTTACTAAGCCAAATTTCATAGTATATCCACAACTTGTTTCTAAAATCTATCTCAACTGTATTAACTCAAAACTGTTTCTAAATCAATGCACATTATCTTTATAAAGAAGTATCAAACTAACTTTACTAAAAGCATTGATAAAACATATATACATATATTCTTAAAACATGGACTATTAAATTTTCATGGCACAATCCCTTATCTCAGTCCAGCGGCTGGATTCCAAAAGTCTCAAGCGGATCCACTTCACCTATCCTCCCTTGATTATCCTAAATCAAGTATAAGAGCTAAGTTAACTTTGACTTAATCTTAATTTCAACTTAACACCAACCTTAGCTTCCAATAGGCTAATTACTAATTTTGTAGTATGTACATGCCCATTTTTTAAACCCACACTTGAACAAGCCTCCATTAATTAATTGGGCTTGATTAAATATTTACAAGACCAGTCCATTAAGCCCAGCCCATAAAAAGTACCTTATGTAGTACCTAACAAACCATTTGGGCGTGTTATAAGGGATTTCGGCACTATTCAAAAGCTCAAAAGAGACCCATGTGAAGCCTCACAGCCCAAATACACTAATATTACAATTATTGGGCTCAAATATCATTGGGTTAATTAAAGGAACAGCTGGAGCCCAACAGTGAGTAGCCCAGCACTTAAACCCAGCTCTGGACAGCTTGTCCGTGGGCCCCAAAGGCTAGAATCACCAGCTGTCTACTTATGGGCTCAAGGTCTGCTGCCAGTGGGACCCGCCTTATGTCATCTTCTCATCATAAGAAAAGAGAACAGTGAACTCCTACCTCCCTACACGTACTAGAGGCAAGCAGCCTTCTTCCTTGAGCCTCTCCAAACTGCCCCAACATCACCAGCTCACCATGGTTCTCTATCTCACCAGAAATCATGGAATTTGGTACTGTACATAAGGTAGGCTTCTGGATAAAAGCTCAATGGACCATTGGACACAGCCAAGACACATGGGAATTGGGAAAACATGATGAAAGCCCATGACCCATGTCCATTTCAGTCCCAAAAGGACCCAGGGAGTAGCCCCATGGCCCAAACCCGTGAGGGTACTGCTCCTCTTATGTTGTTGAGACTTTAGGAGTGTGGTTTGGGGGAGGGGAGTGAGTCCTAAGGCCTTGGTAACCATTAAGCAGCTGTGACTGGGTCTGTTGGGAGACATGGTGGCTAGTTTGTGGGAACCAAAGTCAATAGAGTATGCATGGCCTAACCCTTCACCAAAACCAACCAATCAAGCATTTAATGCCTCTGATAAAACCATTTCAAAGGAAGAAGAAGCCTTGTCCTGAAATTAAAGAAAAACCATACTTATTTCCACTTATGGAATATTTTCAAACTCACCCTTACAAAATATACCACTTATGGTTAAATTTGGAGGTCCATTGGCTTAAGAGAAATCTGAAACCTGATTTTCTCATCAGCTTAAGCCACCCTAATCACTCCTATAAATATGTTTGATTACATTCTTAATACATCAACCATCATGACAAGAGAATCATCACAATTAGCTCAAGACAAGAGAAAGATTTTCTCTAAGAGCTAACTAGCTTACTTCTAGAGCACTCTTTAGAGGAAACCCCAGAAAATAGGAGTTTTGAGGTCATCTTCAACTTGAAAACCCCAATCCCAACCCAGAAACACAATCCCATTTGAGGAGATTAAGACTCATTGCTTAACTCCTTTACTTTCCAGAAAGCTCCCGTAGCAGATGTTTGGGCTCAAGTCCTAGAATGTCTTGATAAGATCATAACACCCTTCCACCACTAACTTAGCTCCATAAAAGGCCCAAACACTTTCTTTCCTCACCCTCATGCATGTCTCGTTAGGACTGACTCTCTCCCACAAACTCAACTATTTTTTAGTCTCAACAAATTCATTATTATTAATTACTTGCCTTATGGCAAATGTCAGCAGAGGAATGGAAAGTCTGTGTTTTAACAACTTTTGATTAAAGTTATTGTGTTTCAAACCTGATCCAGTTGTGGAATAGTGAAAGGCCTTATTCAACAATTGTTCTTTGGGTTTTTGGTTAGCAATATTATCTTGTCAAGCCTTCTCGGACATCGTTCTCACTTATTTGGGCTTTAATAGTTTTAGCTTTCAACTATTTTTGAAAGATGCTCCATTAGCCCTTGGTCCTGCTTTTGGGCCCTCAGTTGAATTTTGGGTTCAACTCCCTTTTCACAAAGCTCAAGTGCACGTTGTGATCGCCCTCGGCACAACATGTGGCACTAGCACAAAAACACCCCTCACACAGACCCTTTAACAACTCCAAACAACATGTTCAAAACATTAAATTCAACCAACGTGAAAATTATCAATCAACATACAATATTCTGCTATAGCAATAGTAGTTGCCTGGCTTAAAACACTTCTTTAGTGTACTAAAGAGTAGAAACAAGACATACAAAAATTCACTCATATAATATGCATACTAAGTACTATGCACACAAGAAAATCCAACTTAAATCAATCAACCAATATCAAGAAACAATTCTTTAAAGTTCCATGATTTACAAGTTATTGTTAACATATCCCTTGTTATACATCCCACTTTTAAGCCTCATATGACCAACCAAAATGTGTCCTAATGTCATGAAAGTTTATATGGGAATACCTATATAGGTGTAGCATGTGCCCCTAAATTTTTAGGTCAAGTTGACTTTTCTACAATTCATGAAAATTATCATAAGTCAGTAACCTCAATTCTGTCAAACAAATCATTTTAGAACAATACAACTAACTTCTCAATTACATTTGAGTTATCACAACATCTTAAAATATTTTACAAAATTACAAAGGCCGCTAAACATGTGTCCTTCACACTCCATAAAAGTTTCGAGGACAAATCATAAATCCATAATTTATTAAAAATCACTTAAACCCATAAACTCAAATATGTCAACATAGTTTTAAAGGTAACTTTAAATCTGTACCCATAATTCATTATTTACTAAAATGTCATGGGGGATCCAATCCACTAGTATCAAGAAAAGTAATCACTTGTTTCTTGAACATTAACAATTCTTTGGATTAGTCTTTTTTGTGGGTATCCTTAATTCTCTCATCTCTTGAACAAATTTGGCTAATTCCATCAAGAACTTATACATCCTATGGTTCCAGAAAATTATTCCAATCAGTCAAATTCCAAATATTGGATTTATTATTCAATTTTAACTCAACAAACACAAAATCTGTCAAATTGACAGATTTGCACAGTTTTCTTGTAAAACCACAAATAATAATAAAAAATCTTATTTTCGAGTGACATTTCATATACCTACAATAGACAAGTGTTAGATTAATCTCCAAAAATAAGTTTCTCCATATCTATTTTAAATAAAATCAGACTTTCAATGAAAGTTTACTATTCACGTAGATGAGATATAACAGTAAAATTTCTCAACAATTAACCATTTTTTTTTTTTTTTTTTTCAATAACCTCCACTTCAAATCCCACATGAATGGGAATATATTTTCATTTCCTTTATCCCAAAATCACATTATCACAATCCCAAAACCTTAGAGAACCAAAACCTTAAGAATTACCCCAAGAATTCAAGAATTTAATAATTAGAATCCTTACTTAGCTTAGGGTTATTGGAGGATGATGCTAGGCTCACTCTAGAATGAATTGTGGAGGAAGATGAGAGGAAACAAAAGATTTTTCCCTCCCTCAAGCTGCTGGACCCGTGGGTTTCTAGAGAGAGAGCTTGGCTATTTCTTTTTCTTTCTTCTAATCTAGCTTTAGTGAGAATGAGAAAATATAAAGGTGGGGTGGGTTTTGCTTAAGATATGGCCGGCTAGGTGGGGGGAAAATTAGTGGGGTTAGGTGGGATTTTTTAGCATGGAAGCATTAATTTAGGATGTGCCAAGTGTCCAAATTCCATTGGATCCTAATATTAGATATGAAATGACCATATTGCCCTTCATGCAATCTAATAATTACCTAAATATATTTAAGGTTTGATTATAATTAGCTATACAATATTAATCATGCTAATGTGTCTATACTAAAATGGTGTAGTAACTAACCAATCTAAATTAACTTATCATCCAATAGTAAAATTTATTACTATCAATTACTTACCCACTAGTTTAGGGTTTATTTAAAATAAAACTATAGGTATCTATGATAATGCACTTACATTAATGTTACGTGATAACCAACCCAATTAAAGTAATTTACTATCCATGACTTAAAGAATTTTACTTAACCTTGGTTAGTTTTTCACTTAACTAGAGTTA
>OU015767.1:5904086-5932899 GCA_907173295.1 Fagus sylvatica | reverse complement strand
TTCGGGGAACATTGTTTCTTGCACTGCCTGCATGGAACCGTTTCTTCCATCTTTGCTTGTAAAATTTCCAGACCAAAACGCTCTATATATATAAATTATGGACACTCAACTATTGAGCATTCATTGAATTTGCATCAAATCAACGCTTAGAATAACTCATTTTCGGCGGGGATAGAGTACTGGAGCAACTTTTGCCTTTTGTTTATTAAGATAATTGTTGTCAATTATTTGGCACCCTTCAAAATGCTACAACATTAACTTTAAAGAAAGTTATTCAAAGCCATACTACCCTGTAAAAATGGCGGCACTGAATTCTCACCGTCTCCTTTGAAGAATGTAATCCTTGTGTATGCTTGTTTTATAGACCATTCGTTCAAATTGAAAGGGGAGAAGAAAAATATTTATCCAATCGGTTAAAAAGATTACCTTTACCAGGGCTACACTTGCTTAAAGTTTGGGCCAAGGAAAGGACTTGAAAAAGTATATGGATTCTTAGGAATACTTAGAAACACAAAAGAATTCAATGCTTAAAGAATGAATTGAAAGAAAGCTAATACTTGCAAGATTGGTTTTCCGAGGGGCAAAGCACCAAAGCCAGGAGTTTTTCCTTTTTCCTTGATCAAAATAAAATTTTGGGAAAATTACTATTTAAACGGTAAAACTTAAAAATTTTTTTTTTTTTTTAAATCAAATCCTAGAATTTATAAGTTATAAATTAAACTCACTAATTTATGAGAGATTTCAAATTAAACCCCATTATTTTAAAAGTTAAAAAATATATTATGAAATTTTAGATTTGTTTCAATTTAAATCCTAATCTCTATGAATCATTCAGAGAGAGAGAGAGAGAGAGAATTGAAAATAATCTAAAAAAAATTAAGGTGATTGTTATTTCCACACCAACTTTTGGTGCAAAAATAACAAAAGTGGGTGTGGAAATATAATTTCCCAAAATTAATGGTTTAATTTGTAATTCATGAAATTATAAGGTTTAATTTAAAACTCTTTAAATTATAGAGTTTAATTTATAAGTTATGAAATTATAATTAATTTGAAATCCTTCCCAAATGTGAAATGTCATTTTGCTTGAAATGTACCATAGCTCAAGAAAATCTATATCATCAAAAGTGCAATCCTTAGCGTCCAATTGAATTCATATATGTCTCTCTTTTACTTTATTCTATCACTTTGTAAAGCAAGAATAAAAGCTAACCTTTATTCGGTGGCCGAAGATGGACTAGCTGCTTTTCCTTTCATTTTGAACCCTCTTTTGATTCCCATTTGCCCATTTGCTTAACCAAAAGCTCCATATAAAATAATTAGAAAAATGTATAACAGATCCCATCTGGTTGTTTAATTTTCCCCTCTTTATAATATTCGTTAGTACACATTATATTTTCAACATTTCGTTAGATTACGTGAATTAAGCATCACTTTTTATTATAAAATATGTATGAAATTACATTTTCACTTTACAACTTGTAAATGGAATTTTATTGAGTATCTTATATATTTTCTTATTTATGGAGTGAGAATGAATGTTTGTATATTGAATTGTGTATAAAAACTATAGAAACGCTGTAATTACAAGAATATGAAGTCCAAGATACAAGTATGTTACATTCTACTACATGGATGGTATAATGAGCTCTTGGGCCTATTGGGCTTGTGTCATAACCCCATTTTGACACTAAGGAATTTTCGGATACTCAGCACGTAAAACAAGGCAACCTGACCAGTCCGAAAACCAGTCGGAATCACCGGAACATGTTGAAATCCGTCAATCCACGGCCGCGTTTCAAGGATGGAGGGATTTTACCAAGTTTGATCAAGTTTGGCCAAGTTTGACCAAATTTGACCAGAACCGCGATCGAGCTCCGTAAAAAATTGGTCAATCGATTTTTCGCCTTTTTAAGGGCACATGAAGACCTTCAGATCGGTAGTTGACAAACCAAAAACGAACTTAAAACGAAGAAGTTATGGTTGAAACCGCGAAACCCAGCCCGATACTTTGCTAAGTATTTTTTACAAAAGAAGGCTCACTTGGAAGCAATCTTTTCGCACAGATTCTTCCCAGTTCGCACCAAAGTGGTCCAAAAAGAAAACTGATGCAGGACAACAATGGGGAAATAGGATAAATGGGAAAAGGGATAGAAACAAACAGAACAAACCCTAGAAATCACTACCTAGAATCTTCCTACAAAACTCTAGGCATCACCACCTTAGGGGTGTCTGGCATCACCACCAAACGAAGAAAAGAGACGCATCTCAAATCATAGAAATTTTCATTAATCATCAAGTCCCTTGAAAATGAGTACAAACTTTGCTTAAATAGGCTACTAAGCCTTAATATAAGAAACCCTAATTCTAATCGGCTCGGCCCAATTATTGGAGTTAAAATACTAATAAACTTTGATTAGATACTAAGACCTAAAATAAACATACAATCAACTTTGAAATTAAAGATAAAAATAAAATAAATATTCTGCTCCCACATCAAAAACACCTTTTCAAAGAAGGTGAGATTATCTACAACTTGGCTATCCCAAGCTGACCAGAATCTTCATTGGAAAACGGTTCGCCGATAAGAAATTCACTCCGGCTGCCCTTGTTTCGAAGACCGCAATTCCATGATCCAAACTCAAATCACTGAAAGCTCTATGCCATTGGATGTACACATTGCAAGCTATCTGGAAATACCAAGATCTCCTAAATCCAACATCGAGAGCTAGATCAATCGAATGCGGGAAAAATGGCAAAAAAAAAAAAAAAAAAAAAACTTAAATGCTGGAAATTCACCTACAACTGCTATTTGGCACACCATATTTGCGCATAGAATCTTGCGAATCCGCACTAAGGTGATCCAGAAAATAAGCTCCTTTTCGAAGACGGTGAGATTTTCTACACCCTAGTTGTCTCGATTCACAGAGAGCATCTCCGAGCTAACCAAAATCTTCTCCGAAAAATTGGGAAAAACAATATATGTAATAGAAATAAACTCAAGTGCCTTACTTCCTGGAGCTATAGTAACAATACTTGTAACAGAAATCAGCTAGCACAAAATCAGTTTTGTTGGAAAGAAGACGATGCAAGCTTTCCATAGAAACCAAATTTGACCAAATCCGAGCACGGGAAGATCTTTGAATTACAGTCCAAAAAATAAGTCGATCGAAATGGCCAAAACAATTGGAAAATTGGAGAAAATTCGAGCAGGAAGCAAGCAAAAAAGGTCCAAAACTACTCACACAACATGTTGCGTGAAGTACATTTATAAATGGGCCCTAATTTCGAGGCAAAGAGGGGTAGAGAGAATTAAATGCTTGGTGAGGTAATGCTGGTGTAAACTCTGGTCAGTCTCGATTTGCGTGAAAACGCCGTCAGAATAGACAAAATGAGAGTGAAATCGGGTCTGTCTTGCCCTAATCCGAGCCTAACTCCAAATCCACCATTGAAGACTCTCCTGGATTCTGACCTTTCCGAATCTAGGACCCATTTGATCCAAGTCCACCATTTTGATGTTGTAGCTCTACCCAAATTCCGAAAAGCCATCAACCGCCTAACGGCTAACACACTCAAGCGGCGCCTCCATGGCTTCATACTCGTCATCAGTATTTGGGGGAATCGTGGTGGCATACACCACAGCCTTACCCTTTCCCAGGTGCGAAGAGTGGCACCTACCACCATCATCTCTCATAGCAGACATCTTACAAGACAAAACCAGGAAACAAGAGGTCAGGTACACACACTTGACCAACCTAACACACACTTGGATGTCATCGTCGTTGCATGATTTCAAAAATTTGCAAAAATTGGGATAGCAGACCTCACCAGTGCGAAGGCCCACATTTGTTAAAATTCTTTTCCAAATTACCTACACGCATCTACATGCAAACATGATATAAAAAAAAAATTCCCAATAACATGCATCTACATGTCAGCATGCATTCACAAAAATACGAAAAAATTGCCTCACATTATCTGCATGCACTCACATTATCCACATGGCAGCATATAAATATAAAAGTTTCGCCCCTCAACATGCATTTACAAAAATACAAAAAATAATAATAATAATAAATAATTGCCTCACATTATCTGTATGCACCCACATTATCTGCAAGACAACTAAAAAATCAAAAAATTCCGGCCCACATCATCTACCTACATCCACATCATTCAGCATGCATTTTCCAAAAAATAATAATAATAATCATCCCATAACATTTTGCATATATTCTACACATATCAGCACACATCATGAGCTTTTAAAAAATGCAAATACTCACAAACATGCGAAATTTTTTTATCTTTCTCTACATGCTCATATACACACTAGCATACGCCCATGCACATGCTTGTGTGCATATTTGCATTTGCACGCTTATGTGCTATTAAGTGTGCAGAAAAAGACAAATAGTGCAGATAAGACGAAAAGTGTGCAGATGTGGCAAATCATGTGAGGCATAAGCAAAAAAAATACAAAGAGGAGATTACACTACAAATGCACCAATCAAAAAGGAAATAAACAAGAAAAAGAGATAGCATTACCTGGTTGAAGCGTAGGCGCAATCTGATGGGCAAACGGAGCACTAGAATGCGATGAACTAGCAAAGAGGAGAAGAAAAACCAGAGAGAACGGAGAAGAGAAGTCGTAAAAAATGGCAAAATGAAGAAGAAGATTGGAGATCGTCCTTAAAAGGCCGGTCAAAACAGCCCATGAAACACCGTGTTGCGTGATCGGCTTTGATTCGGTTTAGTCCTAGTTTCTGTGAAACATTCGCCTCCCGCACTGCTACCGTTTGATCTTGATCCTCGAGATAGACCGAGATGCTATCTTTGAAGGTACAACGTGTCCAACCGTGAGCACGTGAATCGAGAAAGTCTTTGAAGACACCTCGCACCCAACAAGGGGCACACAAACCGAAAAAATTTCGACTAGGACAAAACGGAGCAATTCTATTCTTTGTTCGACGCTTCATATTCCAATAAACATCAAACAAAGAAGGGAAAATTGTCATAATCCCATTTTAACTCTCGAGATTTTCGAGTTTATGGCACACAAAATGAGACAGCCCAAAACTGTCTAAAATCACCCAAATATGCTAAAAATCGCCAATCCATGATCGTGTCTCAAGGATGGATTGATTTTACCAAGTTTTATCAAATTTGGCCAAGTTTGACCAGAATCGTGACTGAGCTACGTCAAGAATTGGTTGACCGATTTTTCGTCATTTGAAGCGGCACATGAAGACCTTCAGATCGGTAATTCACGAACCCAAAATAGATTTGAAGCAAAGAAGTATTTGTTACAAAAGAAGGCCCACTTGGAAGCGATCTTTGCACATAGATTCTTCCTGGTACGCACCAAGGTGGTCCAAAAAGCAAACATCTTTTTGAACTAGGAAAAATTAACTACAACTTGGTTGTCTCAGTTCGCCAAGGGCATCTTCGAGTTGCTCAGAATCTTTGTAGGAAAATGGTCCGTCGACTTGGAAATCACTCATGCTACCTATGTTCCGAAGACCGCAATTTGATGATCCAAAACCAGATCACCGTAAGCTTTGTGCTGTTGGCAAGTAGACATCGCAAGCTTTCCGAATATACCAAGATTTCCTAAATCCGACATCGGGAGCTAGGTCAATCGGAAGTGGGCAAAACTGCAAACACAAGCTCAAATGCTAGAAATTCACCTGCAACGGCTATCCGGTGCACCATCATTGCGCACATAATCTTGCGAATCCGCACCAAGGTGATCCAAAAAGTAAGCACTTTTTCAAAGAAGGCGAGATTATCTACAACTTGGTTATCCTGGTTCACGAAGAGCATCTCCAAACTAACCGGATTCTTCACTGTAAAATTGGGAAAAACAGTACTTGTAACAGAAATCAACTATAGTGTCTTACTTCCTGAAGCTGTAGTTTCCTGCACAAAACTCTCAATCACGCAAAATTAGTCATGTTGGAAAGAAAATGATGCAAGCTTTCCATAGACACAATATTTTACCAAATCCGAGCACGGAAAGACCTTCAAATGCAGTCCAAAAAAGGCTAATCAAAATGGCCAAAACGGCCATAAAATTGGAGAAGATTCAAGTAGGAAGCAACATGAAAAGAGCCAAAACTACTCACACAACATCATGCAGCGTGACGCATCACCATGATGCATGAAGTACGTCTATAAATAGGCCGAATTCGAGGCATAGGTGGGAAGAGAGAATTAAATGCTTGGTGAGGTAGTGTTGGTGTAAGCTCTAGTCAGTCTTGATTTGCATGAAAATTTCGTCTGAATAGAGAAAACGAGAGTGAAATCGAGTTTGTCTCTCCCTAATCCAGGCCTGGCCCTAAAGGCACCATTGAAAACTCTCCCTGATTCCAACCATTCTGAATCCGGGACCCATTTAGTCTAAGCCCTCCATTTTGACGCTGAAGCTCCACCCAAATTCCGGAAAACCGATTCCGACTTCTAACCACGATGAGCTGCTCAAAACCCGAGAGGCTAAACTCCGTCCATTACGCAAAATCCCCGCCCAAATTTCCATAACCGCACTAGGTAAACTCTAAAACTCTAATTTGCATGCTTCAAATTCACCATCTCTCATCCATTTGTGCTTGTGATTATAGTGTTGTGCGTAAACCCTAAAATGACATGTTTGAATTTAATGTAAACCCTAGAATCACATGTCTAGTATAGTATTCTTGAATGTTCATAAATGTGATCTTGCATGTTCTTTAGGATTGTGCATGTAAACCCTAGAATTGCATGTCTAGGTTTGCATTCTTGAACATTTTGATTATGTCTTTGCATGATCTTTATGATTATTGCATATAAAACTCTAGAATCACATGTCTATGTTCATTTACATATTCCTCGACACTTTCAATATGCCTTTATATGCTCCTTGTGATTATAGCATCATATGTACACCCAAAATCGCATGTTTGGTATATTTTCTATTTCTTTGTTATATGTAAACCCAAAATCGCATTTTAGTCCATTCACATGTTCTTGAATATGTTTATATATGCAAACAAACCCTAATTCCATGATTAGATTCCAATATTCCTATGCCATTTGGTTTGCCCATGTGTTAAAATGATTATCTTAATCCTTGATTTAATCCAAATGTTGACATGCCATTGGTTTGCCTATATGTTTGAATGTTTGTTTAAATCCATCATTTAATTAAAGTGCCCATATGCCATTGATGTGCCCATAAACCTTGAATGCTTTATTGAATAAATTGTGCAATCATTTATATATGCAAAATACTTAAATGAATTTCTATGCAAGCTTTAAAAACACAAAAACATGGTACCATTAACAACACAATGAACTACAGATTGGTCCACCCTAATACCAAGGCCGAGCTTTGCTTTAGGGCACCATGACATGAGATTCTCTACATGTTTAAATGCTAGTCATTGACACATGTAGGGGATTCCACATGTTGTGTCATTTATGGAATCATGACTAAAAAATAAATAAAAAATGCAACAATGTTATTACCCTTGGGTGTACCAACATCAAACCTAGAGAATTTCTTACATGTGCAATCATGGATAGGGAACTCGGACGTGTTTGAGTAACGTACAACCAAGGGGAATAACCCCAAATATAAAAATATTAATCCAAGACACCATACGACGGACCACTTTACCATTGCAACCCAAGGGTAAATGAGGTCATGATCATGGCCAAACAAACCAAACTTTGTTCTAGTGAACAATGTTAGGGTTTCAAGTGCATCCTACCATTTTTGCATCAAAAACCCTAAAAGAGACAAGATAATCAAAGGAGAACAAAGGATAACAAAACCGACCAGTTCGAAACGTATGAATCACCAATTGATGCATGCCCGACAACGTCAGGACATTTGTGCCTAACTAAAACCAATGTTTTGCTTGATCAAACAAATCGTCAACACTTGGAGGGAGGTAACCATCTTCAGACAGATGTGGTGGGGTGCCTAACACCCTTCCCCACGCATAATCAAATCCCTGAATCCATTTCTGGTTCAAGACCTGGTTTTTAGCATGTATTAATCTAGCTAATTAAAACCAATTAGACATACGTGACCAATGACACCTTCAATTTCCTGATGGTTGGTGGCAACTCCAAATCTCATGTTTTCTTCTCCCCATTGCCATATCTACGGATATGCCGGAGCACACACACACACACACATGCATGTATTTTTACAATATGTTCACATCACACACACGATAAATAGCGAGATTCCGTCGATCCTAATGAAGGTCGGTCGGATCATCGTGATGATTTTTTGGCGTCAACAAAAGCCATATTCCCAAATGAACTCATAAGCTACAAGTTGGGCCTCGCATCATTCAACAATTTCATCTGAACGAGTATTGATCTTGTACACCCATTATTTGCCTTTTTGTATTTGTCGATACATAGGTAAACCATACCCCAAATCCTTATCATAATAAGTGCCTCAAACTCTTCCTTTAGAGATTGTTGCCATAATGTGTCAAATGAAGGTGTGTGCTGAGAGTTCTTACTTGGTGAGAGCAAAAGGGATCAAGAGTCGTGATGTAAGTAGGGTCCTCAATTGGGACAGACAAAGGAAACTTGTTGGATGAAGGAGCAGTTGTTTTTGTGCCAATAGAGTCAAATGGCAGAGACCCAGGGCGTTACCGGGTTTGATAAATCAAGATAAGGAGTAGAGCATTTGGTCTGCTTAACTATGACATTATGGGAGATCTTAAGTTGTTTGGAAATCATATCATAACATATGTACTCCTTTTATTCAATGCCATAGCCAATAAAAAAAGACACCTATGAGTGTCGCCAAAGTTTAGTGCATTCATGGGGTTGAAAATGAGTAGAGAAGGCACAACCAAAAACCTTGAGGCGATTGCAGTGAGGGGTGTGCCAAACAAGCGTTCATGAGGTGTATGATAATGCAAAAAAGGTGAGGGGCATCTATTAATGGTGCAGATTGCAGTGAGAGTGGCTTCGCCCTAAAAAAATACAAGATTCGAAGAAAACAATATAAGCGCTCTAATAATATCTAAAATGTGAAAAAAAAAAAAAAAAAAAAATTTGTTGTAGACACCCCACTTTGTACCTACTAATATCTAGAATCCCTGGTCCCAAAGACGATAATACCTCATTCTATCAAAAGCAATTTTGTGTGGTAAGCCCAATACAAAACCTTAAACAAGTTGAAAGCTCCAAAGCCCACCTCCTGACCTAACATGCATACGCATACTTCACATAGGCGTATGCCTATGTCCCACATGTGTATGCCTAAGTTTGGCCCCATACCCCTCGCACCTTAAATAGGCGTATGCCTATGTCCCACATGTGTATGCCTAAGTTTCACGACCCATACCACTCGTGCCTTAAATAGGCATATGCCTATTTATAATAGGCGTACGCCACTTTGAGACAACACCCAAAATCATTCAATTTTCCATATGTGTCTCACTAACCATATTAAGAGGCTAACTTTGATCAGCTAGGGTTACAGGAATCCAGCCATAGCAACCCCACTCCATTTTCCTATATAAACAACCCTTATTTCACCATTTCAACAGAAACTCCCAAAAATCTTAGGGCAAACTCTAGAAAAATAGTTTGAGAAATAGTGATAGAAAAGGTCCCTTGAGCATTTGGCTACATTCTTAGGTTATTCAACCAAGACAACAAGCCTCCTTCTCAAGAGTCTAATAATATCACTTCTCTTGTTTCAAAACAAACCTTTATTTCCTTACAACCAAAGTTGTGATAAAAATTAACCGAGGGACCAATTAAGAAATTTGTTCAATTTCGAGGTTGATTTTAACGTGAGAAATTGACCTTTTTCATGATCCATTCTCTCTAACTTAATTGTTTGATTTCATATTATTTATCTTTTCTTTTTTATGTTACATTGTTTCTATTTGTTTATATATAAATGCTTGTATGAATTATTCATGAGAAATAGGATTTTACCGATTCGCACGATTCGAGCCCACAATGGCCATTCAAGATGAGCCATAAAATTTATTTTGCAATTCGTTGACACTTTTCTTTTCTGAATTTTGGTGTACGTTTTGTAACAATTATTTTGAAGTTTTGGCATCTGTGAGGGCTAGTTTTCAAGCCCTTTATCATCCCTTGTTCCCTCCTATTTCCTTGAATAAAATTTCAAACAATTAAAATCTATTTTCTTTAGTTTTTCAATTAAATTAAAGGGATTCCCTCTCCAATTCAAATCAAATCATCCCATGTGATGTGTGCATGATGTATTTAGATTTAAACCAATTAGATTATTACACCTATTTTACTATTAATAAATTCCATAAGGAACCAATCATAATTCAAGGGTTATAATTAAATGGGTTCAATTTTAATCTCATACTTGCACTTTTAGCGTTAAACATTGATTTACCGATAACTGTCAATCCAATTGTTTGATTTGAGCGTGTAACATATCGTTTTGATCATTTATATATAAATATTTGTTTGATGGCCTTTAATTGTCAATCGGACATTCAAAATTATTCTTGATTTAAAACCCTAATCAAAAAGTTGTCTACTTCCCATTTTAGAATTTTAAGTCTTGAAATCCTTGTTTGTGATAAGGTTAGGATGTAGGCAGCAAACTAGGGTTTCCTATAATGTGGTTAGGAAAAGAAAGATGGGATTAGGGAGGAGAGTAAGTGCTATTAAGAAAAAACATACCTCCTTCCTAGAACTTGTTTGGCATTTTTATTCAAATAAAAAAACACTTGTTTTGTGATCAGTTTGATTGGTCCCTTCGGTTGTAATTCTACCGCAACTCATTGTGCGAATTGAATAGCTAGTGTTTAGTTTAATCTTGACAAGGTCACCTTCAGAAGAGATGAATGGTAAGTGGGATTTTGTGAGCCAGAGGCTCATTTTCACAGGTGATTTTCAGAAAATCTGTTATAATAGTTTTACTCTCACAAATGTTTTTCTAACCACCTAAATAAAACCTAAAGGGTATAAATGGACATTAAGGAAATAAATAGATGTTTGTGAATAGGTGTAGATGCTTTGAAATGGGGTGAATATTCTGGGAAACTAGTTGGCCAGGATCAATTACCATATGGAAATGAAGTGATTTTATGGTTCTTGTTTAGGTACTGTCATCACCCTATTTTGGTCCCTAGGAAGTTTCCGGGTTTTTGAAAAAAACATTGAGGCGACCCAAAAATCTCAAGACTAGCTTGGAATTTATCCAAAGTCACCCGGCTTCAGCCGAAAACGCTTAAATGTGGCAAGATCCGCCAATCCAAGACAAAACCCTATAATTTGGCGGATTTGATCAGCATTAACCAAGTTTGACCAAGACATTGACTGAGCACTATTAGGAGGAACAAATACCCAAAGGTGACCATTCCCTCTCCATCATGAAGAGCAAAACGAGACCTTTAAATAAGCAGTTCATGGGCCAAAAAGGGTCTTGGAACTAGAGAGTTATGACTAAAACCGTGAAAACTGCCCCAACACTAAGTGAATTTCAATTAGTATTTTGGACAAAAAAGAGCTTGTTCGAGGTGATATTCACACACATATTCTTCACAATTCATATTTGGGTGGTCCAAAAAGAAACACCTTTCTTGAACAAGGAAATTTTGTCTACAACTTGGTTGCCTTAGTTCCCTGGGAGCATCTTTGATTTGGTTGTAATCTCGGTTGGAGAACGGTTCGTCGTTAAGGAAACTATTCCGAGTGCTCCTATTCCCGAAGTTGTAGTTTGCCAATCCAGACTCCAATTCCACAAACTCATAACAAAAACAGGCATCATGAACTTTTCGAAAATACCAAGATCATCCAAATCCAACATTGAGAAGGTTGTCAACTGAGGGTGCGGAAAGCGACAAACGCAGACCAACTGTCGGAAAATTGGCAAAGAAGGATTGCCTAAAGGTTAAACTTTGGGATCAAAATCTTTCCAATCCATGCCATGGTGATAAAAAAAAACAAGAACTTTATCGAAGACGAAAATTTTATCTACGATTGATGTGTCTCGGTTCGCCAAGAGAACCTCTAATTTGACAGGAATCGTCGTCGGAAAATGATTGGATAAAAAGGACACTTGGCCAAAATAATCTCAAGCACCCTACTTCACGAGGCTATAGATTGCTGCTCTAAGCTCCAAATTATGCAAGTTCAATGTAATTGGAAAGAAGATGATGCAAGTTTTCTAAAGACATTGAGATTGCTCAAAACCAACCACGGGAAGGACATCAACAATTGATCCAAAGACGGCTGGTTGGAATGGCCAAAATATCAAGAAATTGGAAGGAGGCTCGAGTAGAAACTAGGGTTGGAAACCCTAAAGGTCCATGCAACATGATGCATGGTGCAACATGAAGCTGCGCGGCCTCCCCTATTTTGAAAACCATGACATCTGTCTCCCAGTGTCAAACATGACTTTCAAAATGATTACTTGACTTTTTGGGACCAACCCTGTAGATTGAGGGATGATTTTTAATGGAGTCGCCACTTATTTTAGGTTCAAGGAACAAAATAAGAAATTTCTCTCAAAGAAATACATCTTTATTCATTCCTGGTATTCTCGTACAATTACAAGAAAGAATTTGTAAAAGAATGAATTACAAGTAAATGATTTCCCTAAATACAATCTAAGAAAATTACATTTAAGAATATTCCTAGTTACAATCTAATAAAAAAGAATATCCATAATGTTACAAGGAACTTTTCAAACGAATCATCAATCCAAATTCGAGGGTTTGGTTATAGAATGGAAAGGTGTTAGGCACCCCAATCTACCCGACGTAAATCAATCTTCTAGATTAGACTTTGCCAAATTTCCATATCATGTTAAAATGTTAAGAAGAAGAAAACATGTTTACATTCACATTCACATTCACATTCAATTTTGAAGTTCAAATGATTATTAAATTCTTTTCATACCATTTTGCATGTTGTAGTCATTAAGATGGAGATAAATAGAAAACAATCAATCATTCATATACATGTAAGAGCTTGGTTTAGAATATATACCTGCATATACCTTGGAATGGTTCACTTGGTGTTCCAATCACAATTAAAATCCATGTTTTAACTGCATGATGAACACATTAGTAATCTCGAATGAAATAACTCAATTCTATAATAAAAAGATAGAATAATAAAGAGAATGAGAATATAATTTTGAGAGAGCCATGAAAATGGCGTGTATGGTAATAAAACCGCTGCAATGGAACCAAGGAGTGGCTACAAGGTGATTGTGATGAAGCTTC
This sequence comes from Fagus sylvatica, assembly GCA_907173295.1. Lineage (NCBI taxonomy): Eukaryota > Viridiplantae > Streptophyta > Magnoliopsida > Fagales > Fagaceae > Fagus > Fagus sylvatica. The sequence continues at coordinate 5,919,655 of OU015767.1, read as the reverse complement.
AAGCAGAGAATCCAACAAAGCTTCAGCGTCGTGTCTCAAAATATGAACTCAAATGGAAATTTGTGCTCTATTCAATGGGAGAATGATATGGATTACTCTAGGTTTAGAAAGCACCATCAAGACAACTTGGGATTCCCTCTCTAGAGAAAAATTCTGGTCCCTAACCCTAGCTCATACCTCTCATATTTATAGGAGAGGTTTGGAGCCCAATTTCAATTTTCAAATTTCAAATGAGAGGGCATGATTGATGGGAATCAAATGATGAGAAAAAGGTGCATGGGAATTAAATGGGGTTGACTTAAGTGAACTTAAAGCTAAATGTGTCGATTGACTCATTTACGTTTATTTACAATTTCCTTTTTAAAATCTAGCTTGCATGTTTTTATGACATTTTCAGAAAACTTTTCCAATTGTACTGCCTGATTTCCACCTCTTTCAATCACCATTAATTATTAAGCCATTACATATCAATCAATTACCAATTAACTAATCAATCAACCATCAATTAATTATAAATCAATAAATTATCAATTAATAAGTCAATCAATCAATTAACCATCAGTCAATCAATCAATTAACCTTTAACTCTTCGTACGTATGTGTATGCATGACTGATTTTATCATTGACCAATCAGATTTTAACACCTCAATCCTCATTTAAAATTAGATTCTTTTAATTGATGATCAGATGATTTGATTTTAAAAATATTTTTTAAGAAAGTTGTGCGCTTTCTATTATCATAATTTTTGAGCTGGTGTAAGCCATAGCATGCATGGAGGTAGCGAAATGAGGTGTCTACACCTATAAATACCAACACAGTGTTCAAGGAAGTCTTAAGTGCGAAATTAATGCTAGCTTGAGTTTCAATTTTCTAGTGCAAACTCTATCCGAATAAACTCAAAAAATTGAGAATAAAGATTGAGATTAGAGAGAGAGTTTTTGGTTATTTAGAGCTTGGTTCCGAACCCTTGAAGACTCTCATGGATTCCGACAGATCTAAATCAGGACCCGATTAGTCCAAGCTTAAACTCTACCATTGAAGTCTTTCCCGGATTTGAGCTAAATTGAATTCTTGACCTGAGCAACCCAAATCCAATTTTCGGTCCAACTACGGAAATGCCGCCCAAATCCCATCAAGCTTGAGGCCGAATTTTGACTTAACCGCAGAAGCGTCGCTAAAATTTTGCCAAGGATCCTAAGCACCAAGTCAAATATACAGGAATAACATATACCCCAATATCGTATCTCGAATGAATTGTGATTAATGTGTTGCAAACAAACCCTAATCACATGCTTTGAATGAATGTAGTGTATTCACATGCCTTTGATTAAGTTCACATGCCTTGAATATGCTATGTAGTATCTTAAATAAATATGGTATATTCACATGCTTTTGATTAAGCTCACATGCCTTGAATATGCTCGGCCATATCTTGAATAAATATAGAATATTCATATGTCTTGAATATCCTATATAATCTTGAATAAGTTTGAAATCACATGCTTAAGTACAAATACAAGAATATGAGATTTCCCATGTAAACTTAAGCACCTAAAAACATGGTTTTAGAATATTGCAGTGTGAAGGAGTGTCTTTCTTCCTCGAAGGTGGTAGCCCTAGTTTGGAATGGCATGACGTCGGTTTTTCTTTGCATGTGGGGATGGTCGAGCAATGAACACATGTGAAGGGTTCTGAGCAACGTGACCTTCTAAAATCATGATAAAAAAAAAAAAAAACAAAATGCAACAATGTTATTACCCTCGGGTATACCTAGGACGAACCTAGAGCATCCCTAGCGCGTGCAAATGTGGATAGGGAACTCGGATGTGTCGGGTAATGAACAACCGAGGGGAATAGCCCCAAGAGAAAAAAAAGATTAATTCAAAGACACCATACGACGGAACACTTCACCCTTGCAACCCAATGGAAAATGAAGTCTTGATTATGGCCAAATAACCAATGTTGTTGTGGTGATCAACGTTTGGGTTCCAAGTACACCCTACCACTGTTTCCTTGGAAAACCTAAAATATACAGAGATAAATAAAAAGGGGATTAGAGAAGGCAAAAAAAAAAAAAAAAAAAACGATTGTGTCAAAATGCATGCATCACCATTGATGCACGCATGATTGCGTCGGGACATTTATGCCCAATCAAAAACCAACAGTCTAATAAAAAACAACAAATGAACATTTGGAGGGCAGTAATTGTTTTGGACGGATGTCGTGTGATGCCTAACACCTTCTTCACGTATAACTAAATCCCCGAATTCATTTCTAGTTCAAGGCTCGGTTTTACATGTCTTAAGCAAGATAATTAAAACAAGTTAGACATAGATGACCAATTAGACCTTGAATTTCCTGATGATTGATAGTGACTCTGAATCTCATGTTTTCTCCTCCCAATGCGTACCCAAGGGTATGCCACACACACACACACATATCGCACGATACCACACAAACGAGCGCCGTGTCATGTGCACGTAGACGTCGAACTCCCAAAGGGGTCGGGGTCGGGGTTGGTCATTGCGGATTTCTGGCGTCGACAGCTTGGCGACTCCACTGGGACACTTAGAGGATTTAAGCCTATTGTCTTTCAAATCCTTTTGATTGTTTCAGCACATGTGAATAATTTTTGTTGGAATTTGGTTATGGATTTCTTGCCTCTCCTTGAAATTGGTTATTCTTGGGATAATTTTTGGATGATCTTTGTTCTTGTACATATACATTGTGAACATAAGATAGAGACTTAATTTCCACAGCATTATAACCTGTAATATATTTTGTAAAACGTTTCCCCTTTTATTTTACAAAATGCATGCACATCACTGATTTCTTTCTTTTAGGGTCGAACCTGGACCTTGGCGATTTCACGGTAGTTATCGAAGAACCAAACCATTAGGTTAGGACATGGAGTTGCGAAGTATGCACCCTTTATCCGCTTGCAGGTAAAGGCATAATGGAAAGTGACTCCATGTGATCCTTTCTTCTTCAACCATTTTGGAGGCAATGTCAAGATCATCAAGGGGAGTCACTTTCTACTTGCGGGTAAAGGCATAGCGGAAAGTGACTCCCCTTGATCCGCTCCTCTTTGACCTTTTTGGAGGCAATGTCAAGATGATCAAGGGGAAATGTTGTGTGTTTTACCAAGCCTGAAAATAGGCCGAAGAGAAATGAGAATATTGAGTTCTAGGTTTGTTCTACCTATTTTGCATATCATGCAACCTGTAGGGAAAAGGACAACCAAGTTGTCCTTGCCCATAAGACTACCTAAACCCCAAAAGTCCTCGACTCTACAAGGGAATCCATGCATGTACCTGATTGTCTCACTTAAATGTGCATATATAAAAGAAACAATGGACCAACAGTACAAGTCTCTTAATTGACCATTGGAGGCATCTCAGATAAATCAAGAATTTTCGTTTGAGGAACAAATCATATAGAAAGTTATGTACTGAAAGTGTTATCAATGAGAAGTTATCTTCAACAGATATGAGATTCTAATTGTTTGTCCAAACCATCACATTAATTCATTAGCATATAGAAACTCACCAAAATGAATCAACCCTTGTACGAAAGGGTCACTCCCATGTCAAACAAATCAAGATCATAAGTTTTACAAAGCAGGTAGAAACTAACTTTCCACTTGTTTGTGTTTCCACCATGACATCGAGTCAGATTGTACCCCCGCTCCTTTCTCTCCCATTCTGTATTGCACCCTTTATAGGAAAATATATATAGCTCTTGTAAAGAAAAAGATGCCGTAAAGCCTAGATGGTAGGCGAGACTAGTGGAGAGTCAATGGCAAAAGCCTGCATGGCCCAATTGGAAGAGAAATTCAACGAGTTACTCAACTCTATCCACCTTATGGCCAAGAACAAGAATGTATAGGTTGAAGGGGAAACAATGGACCCTAGTGGAGGAAGTGCCCCAACACTGCCTAAAGGAAACAACAATAAGGAGTCAAAAGGTTGGAAGCCACCAGAGATCACAATCCCGGACAGTGAAGATAGTCCCCTCGACAGAAGGAACTCCTAAGTGGATAGTAAGATTGAGGACATATAAGAGAAAATCCGACTGTTTTTGGGTTTGAACTCTTTTGAAAACAACAAATTTTCCATCATTTCATGGTTTCCCAACATAATAAGGCCAGAAAAGTTCAAGGCCCTAGAATTTAAGAAGTACAGTGGAAGTGGCAATCCCATGATCCATCTGTAGATGTATTGTAGAAAGATGGCCTAACATTCAGAAAATAAGACTTTCTTGATCTAAACCTTTCAAGATACCCTCACAGGCCATGCGGTCGCATGGTTCTCGCAACTTTAAAAGATCACCCATTGGAAAGAATTTGCAGACGCCTTCTTGCCCAGTACCATTTCAACATTGAATCTACGTCAAACTATTTTTTTCTCCAACGAATGGAGAAAAAGAGTGAGGAGACATTTTGAGAATACGCCCAACATTGGAGAGAAAGGGCCACAAGAGTTCGCCCCCCACTAAATGAGAAATAAAGGGTCAAGATCTTTATGGATACCCCAAAGAAACACTACTTTGCTAGGATGTTGAGGTTGCAGTTATAGTTCTTCGCCGATTTGATACCTATTAGGGAAAGGATTGAGGATGTAGTAAAGACCAAGAAGATTGTGGACACTTCAGTCTTGCTGGCTCTAGCTGAGCAAAATCTGAAGAGAACCTCCACCTAGAAAAGGGAAGGGGATGTTTAAATGATTGCTCGGAACAATGGAAAACAAAAGCACGCTGCCTCGACTTTCACGGTACATAAGAACCACAACTAGGCAAGACTACCCCAGATAGCCCAAACACCCACAAGGATAGCAAAGCTGACCACTAGAGCCCAACCCAAAAGGGAGCCAAGGCAATTTCATCTGTTGCCTATGCCTATGGCACAACTATACGGATTTCTCTTGGAAATAAATTTGATCTCCCTTACAATTTTGGGACCGTATTCATACCACAGGCAAGGGATTACGATCCTAAGCCAAAGTGTGACTACCACTACAGGGAAGTAGGACATGCGTAGAGAATTACAGATCCTTGAGACACCGTGTATAGGACTTGATTGACCATGATATCCAGAAATTTGAAGGGACGCCCAATATCAACACCAACCCACTACCACCACATACAAATGAAGATATGGACATTATTGAAGCAAAAGGGGACGATCAGGTCGATTTTACTACCTCAAAGGCCCCTTGGAACAGCTTATTCCATGCGTTGAGAGCCCATAGGTATCTCGGTCTTGTAAAAGGGAGAGAGGAGCCAAGAGGTGCTAAAGAGATTTGCAAATTCCATTCTAGGGCCCAAGGGCATGGCTTGGAAAATTGTGAAAGGTATTTCAAAGCCCAGAATTAGTTCTATAACGATGAATCAGCTAAGACTTAAGCCATTAGAGAAGGCCAATTCTCAAGCCCGGATGAATCATGTGAAAGAAGATTTCGAATAAATTTGTGAGAAGAAAAGCCAGACAGCAAGTCGAAGAGACCCTATAGTGATAGTAGGTTCAATTACTACCCTGCTAATCATTTGGAACCCAGTACAGGGAAGCACTAGCACCTCGAGAACAAAGGCCACCTCCATGGCCTTAACCCGATCAAAATCCGCTGCGTCGAGCGTGACCATTCAACTTCCAAAACCTTTCCAATACAAGGATGGCAGCAAGGTCCTATGGATCTATAACCTACAAGTCATAACTGTTCGCGTGGATAAGAAGAAAGTAAAGGAAGCCAAGAACCTGTCCTCAGGTCTAGCAGCAATCACACAAAGCGGTAGATGTTATACTTCAGAAGAGTTGTAGAAAAGGAGAAAGGAGATGAGAAATGTTGTAGAGGACCCAGCAAGAAGGAAGGTAGTAAATGAAGAAGCTGAGAACTATTTGAGGATAATCACTTTCTGAGGATGTGAGAACCACGACCCGAAGGGTCAAATAGGCCTCAAAGTGTGACCCAACTGACGAATGATCATCCCTCTAGAGTGAAGGTGATGTTATAGTAGAGTCGCTACTTATTTTTACAAGGAAGAAAAACAAGAAAATTCTTTGAGAAAAATACATCTATTTTATTCAATTTGATCGTATGATTACAAATGAATGTCCAAAATAGAAAATTACATAGTAAAGTTTGTCTCCTAGAATACAATCTAAGAAAATTACATTTGAATGCTTCCTAATTACAGTCTTGTAAAATAGAAAATTACATTCATAAATACACTAATTACAAGAAAGTGTAAGCACCTCATTTTGCCCGATTAACATCTGTCTTCTAGAATAAAGCTTGGCCAAAAACAAATATTTCAATGTACAAAGACATGGTTCACCATAGAATTTATTTTAAAGGTTCAAGTTTTTTTATTAAATTATCTACATGCGAAAAGGCATGTTGTCATCATCATCATGTGATTTACAAAAATGTAAACATAAATAGGCAAACAGATAAAGGAATTCAGTAAAGAATGTTTACTTGCATGCACTTGGAAGAAGATGCTATTGATTGCTTTGAAATCACCAGAGTTATGTTCAACTTTGGCTGCAATCAAGAAGTTGGTTAATAGAAGACACAAAGAATAATCAATAATGGAAAACCTTGAAAAGCAATAAAGAGCAAAGATCAAAGGAGCTATTGTGTGGCTGCAACTGTGTGGAGCTTGTGTACTGTCTCAGCTGCAAACGAGAATTCCAATGATGCTTCCGTGATGATCTTCAAGGTACAAGTGAACAGAGCTTCGCTGTAGAGTATCCAAAGAGGATTTTTGTTGGAGATTTTCTCTGACTTTTAATGGTGGATTCTTTAGAGGTGTTTTATGCTTTATAAATCATACGCAGAATGATATGAAATTCTCTCTAAAGCTCAAACTTTTGGGACCCCAGTAACTGACCTCTTCTTTTCTTTTTATAGCCAAACAAAACGATATGATATCTTCTTGTTAATTTAGTATTTTTTATTTTCAAATAATCCCTATTCCTTATCCTCTACCAGCTGTGAACTGACTTGGATGTTTGAGAATTCAAAATTTAAGTTTAGGGATAATTTGGAATAAAAAAACGTGCTCCAAATTCTAAGTGCCAGATTGGTGGTTCAATGTACCGACCAGTAATTCAAAATGTGCTTGAAGTACCGGATTGCAGATTAAAGTGCCTGATTTGAGCTTGAAGTGCCAGTTGTCACTTAAAATCCCAATCAAAGTGCCAGCTAGTACTTTGAGTTTAAAAAATCATTTTCACCTTATTTTTTTGTATTTATCTGTTTGTTCAATTTTGTCCAACTATTTTATGATAAACACTAGATATAATAGTGATCTTCTTAATCCTTTAAAATATTTGAATTGATTTATTTCAATTAATCCCTATATATTTAATTAATTAATCACACCATTTATCCAATTTAAACTGATTTTATCTAACGTAGTAGAGTCCATAATTTTTTATCATTGCAGGCCAATGGGACGCTTACACCTCATTAATTAAAATCAATCTAATTAATGGACCAATAATAATTAGTTTGGATTAATCCTACGTACCCGGAATCATTAAATCATTATGCACTCTATTCGTTAAATCTTCAATTGATCATAATATTTGCACTTACGGTCTGATTTGGGCTTGTGACATGTTGTTTTGATTATTTTGGCGTGGAGATTTGTTTAATCAATTCAATTTGTCAATCGAATGGTCAAAATTGTCTTAGAGAAGTTGTATGCTTCCTTCTTCGGATTTATATTGGAAAAGAACCCTAATTTGTATTTTTAGGTTATGTAGGTTGCAAAACGAGGTGTCTACAGAGGATAATTAAGAGTAGTGAGTATAACATGGTCAAACAAATGAACAAGACGCCAACTCACATCTCCATCCTATCCCTATTGCTTGGCCCTGAGACCCATCAAAAGGCCTTCTAAAAGTCCTAAATAAGGCCCATGTACCTAAAGATATCACTGGTCCATCTTTCGAAAACATGGTGACAACTGTTATGTCCATCAATCACACTACAAGAAAATAGGTCTATGGCAACAAAACTTTTCATTGCACAAAAGTCTCAATTTCGTCGCTTGATGTACCAGGCGTTGAAATAGTATTTAGCGACGAATTTATTTTCGTCACCTAAAGATCATTTGTCGACGAAACATGGTTCGTCGCCCAATAAACTATAGGCAACGAAACTTATTTTTGTTGCCAAATAATCTTTACGCAAAGAAATTTATATCCTCGCAATTGAATTTTAGGCGACGAAACATTTCGTTGCCAATTGTTTTTTGTTTTTTCTTTCAACTTGTTAGGCGACGAAAAATTTGCATCGCTAATTGCCAAATGATATATATATATATATATTAAATTAGGTTTTTGCATTTTTAATATTTTATACTTACTCATTACAACTTGTTATTAAGAAATCAATTCATTCTCAACAATATATCCATAAACAAACCATCCATAAATTCCAAAAGTAAATAATAGATAAGTTTGAAATTATCATAAATACAATCAGTAGAACATTAATACAAATGAAAAAGATGTCATCTAAAAATACCAAAAAAAGAAAAATGACTTCACAGGAGAAAATATGTATTCATTCCCCCAAACTCATTTGCACAAAATATTAAAAAAAGAAAAAATTAAGACCGAAGAGTAAGAAATATGAGAATTTTTTTTAAATATACGTAAAACTAATGACACAAGTTTTGTAAATTCAAATGTGTTACTTTGGACCCGACGATTGTATTTATGTAGGTCCATGGGTTGTTCCATGGTCATTTTATATTTTTACCCTTTAGGAACTCATTCTAAGCTTAATTGTTATTAAACATACATTTGTACATATCTCTCTAATCGTGAGCCCTATCAAAGTATTATAAGTTTCTATGTTTTACTTTTGACTCGAGGGTCAAGTTCGTGTCGATCCATAGGCTGTTCCGTGGACTTTTTACCCTTTAGGAACTCATTCTAAGTTTAATTGTTATTAAACATACATTTGTACATATCTCTCTAACCGTGAGCCCTATCAAAGTATTATAAGTTTCTACGTTTTAGTTTAGACCTGAGGGTCAAGTTCGTGTTGATCCACGAGCCGTTCCATGGACTTTTTATTTTTTTTTTATTTTTGTCCTTTTACGGGACATTTCTAAGCTTAAGTGTTATGAAGTGCAGATTTGTGCATAACACTCTAACTATGAGTCATATCATCATTTTGTAAATTCTTATGTGTTACTTTGGACCAGAGGGTTGTATTCGTGTTAGTCCATGAGCCATTTCGTGGTTTTTTTTTTTTTTTTTTTTTTTTAACATTTTTGCCCCTTGGCGGGACATTTCTATGCTTAAGTGTTATGAAACATACATTTGCACATAAATATCTAATTGTGAGTCCTATAAACGTTTTGTAAGTTACTACGTGTTACTTTGGACATGAGTGTCTTGTTCATATTGGTCCATGGGATATTCTGTGGCCTATTTACATGTTTTTCCCCTTGGTGGGACATTTTTATGCTTAAGTTTTATGAAACGCACTATTGCACATAACTCTTTAGCCATGGTCATTTTACATTTTATTTTTCATGGTGGGATATTTCCAGTCATGAAAGATTACAATTAATACATGAACCCCAAGTTGCTAGATTACAACTTAGCTAAATAATAATAATAAATTCTAGGTTGTTTTGCATGAGAGAGACTGTTTTAATGTCAATATAAAATGGCTTACCACCAAATGTATTTTTCTTCTTGATCCTTAAAAATAAAAATTAAAAACCATAGAAAATTTTATACATCTTAAATCATCCATAAAATTGTCAAATGAAAAAGAAACCAACAAAAATATAATATATACTCACAGAGAAATAGTGGCCCCACTCCTTGTCCACGTAGTGTCTATCTTTGAAAAACTTAAGAAACATAAAAACTCATTGGCTATATACCCAACGATTAGAGAATGAATATATCGTATTATCAATCTATAAGTTCTTATGTGTTACTTTGGTCACGAATATCATATTCATGTAGGTCCACAGGTCATTTTGTGACCGTTTTATGTGTTTGCCCTTTGGTCGCTCATTTGTAAGCTTAAGTGTTATCAACGGACATTTATAGATTCATATGTTTTACTTTGGACCCGAGGGCCATGTTTGTGTCGGTCCACATGTCATTTCGTGTCATTTCTAAGCTTATTTTTTTCCTTTACGGGACATTTTCTAAACTTAAGTGATATGAAACACACATTTGCACATAACATAAGTCCTATCATCATTCCATAAGTTCCTACATGTTACTTTGGACCCGAGGGTCGAGGTCATGTAGGTCCATGGGCCGTTCCATGGCTATAATACAACCAACTCAATAATCATGTTTCCAAATACATAAAAAGCAATCAATACTCCCAATATCAACTTAAACCACCTTATAACACCATGCATGCTACTACAAAACCAAATTTATCAAATATCATTTCCAAGATAAGAATTACACAAGAAGTTCCCTCAATTTTACTTTGGACTAGAGGGTATGTGCTTTTAATTTTACATGAGAGGGGACCAAAAACAAGTTCCATGAAGTTAACAAAGAAGTAAATTAGTTATTCATCATTTAGTCGGAAAAATTAAATGACTCCATACAAACTCCATATGCAACGCTAATTGAAATCTCTTAATAAACAAACTCCAACTAAAATGTATCAATCCCAGTAACCCAAATGCAAAACCCAACAGAAATCACTAAACTAAACAAATTAAGCAGATCCTATGTAACAAAAACAACAAATTACCTCAAATCATTCACATAGATATAAGCATATGTATATATTCGGAGTAACCCACATAGAAATTCACACAGAAAACCCCCCAAAAATAGGATTCGGAATCAGACCCGCATGAAAATACCAAGTCACTATATAAGAGTAGCATGTGTCTTAGAATTTTCAGCTCAAGTTAACATTTCTATAATTTATTAAAATATTCACAAATCAGTGAACAAAATTCTATCAAAACACATCAATATTTGATACTAATTTACAGAGACCCTTCATTATGTTTCTTAAACATACCATAAACATTTCAGTTCTAAATGAATTTCCTATAATTTTCTGAAATTCATAAAAGTCATCAACAACGAATTCGCAAGACAAGTTCTAGAATTTTGTAAACAAATTCACTAAAAATCATATATTCATCTGATGACTATAAACATTGTTCCAAATTAATCTCAAGGGTGTTAGCTTTCATTATACACAAAATTGGTCTCAAAATTCCCCTTGTGAAAGTTATGGCAAATTTTACAACACAAGGTGTACAAAACTGTCCAATAGACAGATTTGATAAGTTCTCTTGTAAATTCCGAAATAAATATCAAACGATAGTATTTTATTATGAAATTTAACACACATATACTAGACACATGATAAAAGAATCCAGAACAAACCATTCATATCAAAATGTCACCAAGTGGGCTGGGCCAATGGACTACCGAGTCGGGCCATGGGTCATGAGTTTTTTTGTGATACTTACAATGGGTAATTGCATGTATTTTCTCCATATATAATCAAAATGTAAACACAAATTACAATGATATCTTTGGGCGACGAAAACAGGTTTTTCGTTGCAAAATTGTAAAAACATATTACTTTGGGCATCGAAAAACAATTTTTCATCACCAAATTGTAAATACAAATTACAATGGGTGACGAAAAATGAATTTTTGTCACCTAAAAAAAAAAAAAAAAAAAAAAAAAACAACGCATTATAAAATTTTTGGGCGCCTAATTCTAAAATGAAATATTTTAGGCGACAGAAAACGATTTTTGTCGCCATATTGGCTACATCCATTAAATTGGGTGATGAAAATTGATTTGTGTCACCAAAAACTAAAGAAAAAGGCAACAGTTTTTGGGTGCCACATTGACTACATCTATTACATTGGGCGATAAAAATTGATTTTGGTAGCCAAATTGTAAATACAAATTACATTGGGCTATGAAAATTGATTATCGTCGCCTAAATCTTAAAAATAAGGCTCACATTGGGCTACGAAATAAATTTTCGTCGCCAAATTGTAAATACAAATTACATTGAGTGATGAAAATTGAGTTTTGTCGCCGAATTGTAAATACATATTACATTGGGTGACGAATTTATTTTCATCGCCTAAATCTGTAAATGTGATATTTTAGACAACGAAATATTTTGTCACCAATAACCCGCCATTATTTTGGCACGGCCAACAAATGTGGCGCCGTTTTGTTTTAACCTTTAGGCGACGAAAAAAGTTATTCGTTGCCCAATGCAATATGTGTTTTCCAATGTAGCGACAAAGTTTTTATTTTATCGCCTAAGATTTATATTTCATGACAAATAAAATATCATTGCTAAATTTCGTCACCAAATAAGCATATTGTTGTAGTGATCAGCTGTCCTTTTCAGATGATGAGTTGCCTCCATAGGGGAGAGGCCATGTGAAGGCTCTGCACATTACAGTAAAGCTGAAGCAAATGATCATCGCCAAGGTACTGATTGACAACGGCTCTGTCCGGAATAGCGATGACCACACTAGACAAATTGGGCATTGAGCGCTCTAGTGTAAGGCCGAACAATATGATTATTCGGGCTTTAGATGGAACCCGTTGAGAAGTTTATGGGGAGATTGACTTGGCAGTAGAATTTGGGCCACAAGTAAACCCATCAATTTCCAAGTGCTGAGCGTCGATTTATGTAACTTTATTTCTAACATTTTTTTTTTTTTTTTCACACCCTAACTTATAGTTCAATAATATTACATGTTCTCCTCTATTTAAAAAAAAAAAAAATCCCTTCTTCCGTTGTTGTAACTATTAAATTATTAAAAAATAAAAAAACATGCTGAGCAGCAGGCGGCAGCTGCCTATTAATTTTTTAAAATTTATACATTTGATTTATTAAAAAAGATAGGTTACAGTCACAACTTGTTTTGATTGCCACTTCCTCACTCTGCACACAAACAAACATAAAAAAATGGTGAAAGTGTAGAGTGAGCATTGAAAGTACAGTCAGTATTTAGTGAGATAATTAGATATTTATCTAACCCAATCTGTTACAAGTTGTAAGTTTGTTAGTATTGCAGTTATAAAGTTTGTTATATTGAATTAAGCACGTGATGCTCGTCTCAATTGTAAACACTTCCTATAAATAGTTGAGCTTCTCTTATTACTGTAAGTAAGCCATTAAGCAATATTCAAATACAATACAATCAGTTTTTAAGGCTTCTCATTTCCTTTCTTCCGTAGTTCTCTCTCTCTGCCCTCTGCATTTCTTTAAATTCGTCGTAGAAAGTCTACACTTATTCCAACTATACATTTATATAATCACACATATATACCATGTTGGAAAGCCAATAGCAGTCTATACTCGTACAAATCATTGACACTTTGCCACGATGCATCCACCATCCTCCCAACACAGGATTTACAGCATAAATTTCGTCTTGTTAACATCAAACTTTTCAGACGATGATAGCAGTGCATCCTGCACTCCACCATAAAATTCAAATGCATGATTATGAAACAATGCTTTAGGACTAATGAAATGATAAGGACTTATACTTGGATCAGTTTGCAGTAATAATTATTGTAGAATGACAAGTAAAAGATAAGTTGTCTTCTTTGCATTACCCAATGCACGTGATAGAATACATGAATGTATATCCCCTGCATGATATATTAAACATTGGAATTTTTTTTTTTTTTTAAATAATCTTGGGTCTCCATCATAGTGTTCCGTTGATAGGCGCACCTTGACTATACTAAGGAATATTTAACACCCTACTAGTCACGTGTATCACGATTGGCACAACACTTTACATTGGGTAGGTGGCCCTGAAGGGATTTGAACTAATGATTATTAGGAAGCATACTCAAGACCGGACCCGTTATGAGCTATCCCTCAGAGTTATTTTAATTTTTATAACTTTGGGTGTCCAAGCCAGCGTTCCATAGATACGAACACCTTGATTAATTTCAGGGGGACACGCAACATTTTACTAACACATGTATCACGATAGGCGTAAAACTTTGCCTTGGGTAGGTGACCCTAAGAATTATTAAACATTGGAATTGGTAAGATTTGAGTCTCTAAGATTTTGTAGGTGAGATATTTAAACTTTGAAATATATATATATATATATATATAATGTATAAATTAAATTAAAATATAGGAACAAATATTAAGATTTTTAAAGTGTTTATATATATATATATATACATGCCTATACTATATAACATGCAACTAATAAGGAAATTACCGCTCAACAAAAAAATAAAAATAAAATAGTACTTCTCCCATCTCATTTTTTTTTTTTTTTTTCTTTACTATAAATAATTAAACTTTTTAAAGGAATATTATTTAATAATTTGTCTTTCAGAGGAAAATGTCAAAAATTTCAAAGTTAGCTTTATATATAAACTTTCAAGAATTAAACCCCAAATAAAATAAACGACATGGGTATATTTGTAATTGAGAAAATTAAATGATTCATGTCTTTTAAAGTTGATATGCATTTAGGGAATTTTATTCTTTAATCTAACAGTGTTATACAAACTATCACATTACTTACAATTTTAGATGGAGTGACAGAAAATTTTTAAATTTATAATATTTAATGTGAATCATGAATGAATCTATTTTAAATTGAGAGAATCTTTTTCCTCAAAGGTGAAAAGACACATAATGAGGGTTTGGTTAGTGTAAGTGGGAAGCCAACCTGTATTTGTCTATGATGAAAAGCTTTCGGTATGAACTTGAACTGAGGCATGATTTATTGTTAAACTGTTCAACCTTCTCATGCATATTATTCACTAGGCCTCCATATGTTACATCGGGAACTTTAAATATCGTATTCAATCATAACGAAAGTCATTGCACCAGCCATTCTGTTTCCGGTGAAAGCCTGCACATGTTAATAGTAATAGAATTGGTGAAAATAATCTTTGGGACAGACAAATTTCACTTTGAATGTTGATCTAAACTCAATCAAATTAGTACAAAAGGGCTAAATAAAATAATTTGTTACAACACATTTTATGAGACCTAAATCTCATTTAGGTGGTCCAGAGTCTTGTAAGTAACTCAGCGATTTGTTTATTACAAATTACAAAAATAAAGGTAGGTATTTTAATATAAAATTGAAAGTGATCTACCATATCAAACATAAAAGTAGAGAAAGTCTATTAGGATAAAGAATCTCCATAAGTTTTTCATAACAATCTTGTTTTGTCTCGTAATCGTAATGAGCTGCAGTGTAATCTTTGTTTTATTTTATTTTGAATGGAATTGTGATGAGGTGACATGCAACTTATTGTAAAAATGTATCTAAAACCACTAATAAAAGTAATTTTGGAATTTCTCTTACAGTGGTATCGGCCGCCATTTGATCATCGTTACAAGCACTGAGACAAATTGCCAATCCACCGCTTGTACTTTTTCTAGCTTTTGATGGAGCGCTGTTATCCTCCCAAATGTGTCTGAAATCCTCAAGCAATAAATTAAGAAATACAATTGTATAGAACAAAACAATGTCATGAGGCTTTGCCTACCCCCATTATTTAT